>VZSC01014900.1:8830-20321 GCA_013398225.1 Steatornis caripensis
CGAGCCCTGGCCCAGGCTGCCCAGAGAGGCTGTGGAGTCTCCTTCTCCGGAGATATTCACCCCGCCCGGGCGCGTCCCTGTGCCTCCTGCGCTGGGGGCACCTGCTTTAGCGGGGGGGGGGCTGGGGGATCTTCAGAGGGCCCTGCCAGCCCCTGCCATTCTGTGAGTCTTTAAACAATCTTTCTGTGCATACTTTAAAGCATCAAACGGGCCTGAAAAGCTCTCATTTAAAAAGACATAAGCTTTTACAAAAACACTATTTTAAAAGTATTTCCATTTCATTTTAATTCAAAATTTCTATAAATGTTTGCTGTATTGAACACAGTTAATTAACTCAGAAATCAAAAGTCTTGCTTCCCTGGTGATCAAAAAAAATGAGAGCATCAAGCTAGAGCTCCTCATGGTACATCCAGCCTTGCCCCAACCCTGTGACATGTTCCTCCGAGACCCCGTTGAATCTGTTGGTAATGACAGGCCTGTACGTGACAGAGAAAAGGCATTAGCCCTCACCAAAAAGGCACTATAAATTGTTTCAGAATTAGAACTATTTATTGAAAATTGAGTCTAGTTTTAGGATGCCAGAGGTCCCTTCCAACCCCTTCCATTCTGTGACTACTGTGGAAAGTCAAAGCTGCTGCCGCCTTCAGCTGTCTGGCAGGTCACCAGCTGGAATATTCATGTAAGCTGTCACCATTTCAGCCAGGTCAGCTACATCTGCTCCAGACAAGATTTGTACGCCCACCTCTTGCAAACAGACTTTTGTGCCAATGCAAGAGCTCTCTGACAAAGCTTGGACTGCAGCTACAGGCCTGTAGCAGTTACACAGCCCTTTGTAAATCTTTAAGGCCAGATTCTACAGAAAGATGCTTTAAGGATTTCTTACACAGAAATCCTCTCCAAGGCTCTGCACAACATGTTTTTGCAAAGCATAAAGATCTAGTTCTTAACGTGCTGCACAGTAACTGCATTGAAAATTGGTTGCCCAAGTGTTTTACCGAAGTTGGTTTTGATTGTATGTTTTTCAAATGGTAACAGCTAAAGAGATTGATAAATAGCAAAAGAATGTATCATTCATGAAGTAGGCACAGCTGAACAGTAATCAGTTAAAATAGCCTTTAAAGCATTTCTGAGTCCATGAATATATGCAGTATACAACAACTTAAGGTTTCAGTTTTACTTACATGTCTTGGATCTTCAGGATTTACAGAAGCAAGACAACTCTGCAAGTCTTCAAGCTCTTTCTGTTTTTTCCCTATTTCTCTTTTCTGTTTCTCTATTTGTTTTTCCAGTTCTAAAGCCTCCTTGCGTAACTGATGCAGGATTTGTATCTTTTCACTCAACTGCTGTTCAATACCTTCCTTGTTGGCCTGTGATACCTGGAGACAGCATTAGGAGGTTGGGTGAAATAGGTTAATTGGAAATACACAGCTGAGCAAGAACATTTTTAGAAGTTAAATCAGACTGCTAGTTTAGCCCAACAGGTTGCCTAAAATGATCTATTCGTTGTTTTGAATCTATTTTATTAAGATAACAAAAACTCACAGGATTTTCTCAGAAAGAGGTAATAGACACTTTTCTTATGGTAACTAGAAATTTCGTAACATAGATAAACCATAGCCTACCATACCGGGAAACACCAGAACCCTCATTTTGACCATCAGCCTGAAGTTTTGTTTTCAAACAAGACTTTAAAAGTCTCTCATACAAGTCCTTCTTGCAGTCTCAAGAAGACTGTCTGGAACGTCGTTTTTTGCCCTCCCACAGTTATGACTTCTCAAGTTAAAATATGGAAGACGCTGGTCACTGATTTTAAGACAAGTTTAAATAATTTAAGACAGTCGTGGAAGAAATGGAAAATGCAATTTAATTTAATGCTGATAAATGGTTTTAAATTAATTCTTGCTGCCAATTATGTAGCTGCATTGCTTATTACTAGCTGCACAACTAAACCTACAGTTATAGTCCTTCCTGAAAAGCCTTTTCTGATAAATCAGAATATATTCAATCATACAAATACATTGGGAGGTTCAGGTCAAACTTCCTTTCTTATGAACATGTATGTGATGTCACCAGCACTGCTTATGTTGTGACATTCCTCTGTCACTTTCTGCTCTGTCTACTAAGCCTTTAAGGAGCTATAAGCTTACAGTTATTGGAAGCGAGAAGGTATGTTGAAATTCAAATCCAAGTCTCCTGCTGCGTAATGCAGTGACCCCTAACTGTCCACTTACTGCAGTACTCCAGTCTACATTTATGTTCTTGCAGAGTGTTCTGGGGAAAGTTAACATCATCAGCATCCCATGGAACATGTTTAGATGCAATTAATTGCACTACAACTCTGACAGCTTATTTATAAACAAGCTAAAACCTGTTTTTCTGATGCGTGACAAATGGATTTACACATGTACAATGACCCCTTTAAAAAAGAATGATGAGAAAAGCACTTATATATTCTACATCAACACTGCTTCAAACACTTCCCCTTGCTATTTACGTAGCAACTTCTTCGCATACTTTTTTCTGAGCCAGAACATCCTCCAGTTGTTGCAGTTCTCCAGTTACTTTCAAAACTTGTTGCTCTGCATTTCTTATTGCACTTTGCAGTTCTTCTAATCTTCTTTGTGCTGCAGACAAAGGAAAAAAAAACCAACCACAACCCCCCAAAATACATTATAATACTCTGTATAACACTAATACGCATGTTTTCTGTTACCACATTAATCAGAATGCATTTTCTTAAATGATAAATCCAATACATTCTGGTTTCTCAAAGTATGTCTAAAGTTTTCTTAATGAGTCTTAAACAATTAAATGAATGCATCAGATGTGAATCTTCTCTTGCATTGCCTTTTCAATAGTATTTAATCCTTTCATCCCGAGTTACCTTAAAACAACAGCTAAAAGAAATTGTAATGGTTTTTACCCAAAATGCAACAAGTACAGGGTTTAGAAATTACAGCACTTGAAGCCTTTGACATGCTATTGCTATTCTTATGGCAAATATATGTCAAGCATTTAATCAGTGGAATGAACTACACTGATATACATATTTTAATTTTTATCAAATAAAAATTAAGATTTTACCTGAATGAACCTTTTTTTCTTTATCCTCTAGTAGTTCATCTAGAGTTTGGAGCTGCAATTTCAGCTGGGGTTTCCTACAGAAGTCATCTTCATCTAGTTGCATTTTTCCAATCTCCATCTGCTGAGCTTTGTTAGCAATGTAGCCTTCTCTTATAAACATATTTCTTTTATACCTGGCCTTACCAATATACGGGCTTTCACCAGGTACATTATCAAGCTCAACATCCTGAAATGTATGAAGCAATCAGTATGTCATTATATCTGTCTCAGAAGTATGGTTGCAGTAAACTCGTAATATGCATTTAACTCTCTTAAAAGCATATAAAGGAAAACCAATTTGAAATTAGAATAATTAAAGAAAACAGACTACACTTCACTTGTTTGGCCTTGAACATTCTTGTTATTTTATAATGGAATTAAAACCAAACAAACCCAATTGGGGTATGATCAGTTTGTTGCAAATGGGTAATGCAAGTGGATATTTCACCAGAGGATTTTTTCTTAATATTTTGGACTGAATAGTAATATAGACTATACTTAATCCATTACATTCTTGCACTTAAACTTTACTCAAACATAACTTAATTATGTAGTTATGTATTTTTTTATGTAGTTAATTATTACTGATCTTTACATTTCTTGTGCAGACTCCTCTCATTCAGGCACCTACATTTTTTTTTGCCAGTATGACAGAGGTTAGCTCTACTAGGAGAAAAGAAAACAACAGAAAAAGGACAGAAATTCTAATACCGTTTAACTCAAGAACATTCCAGCTTGTGGAATTTCTCCAAGTGAAAGGCCCTCCAAAATTAAGCCAGAAGAAAGGACTATCATTTTTTGGTTAATAATAACAATGAAATGTTTGTTCACTGACTACTTAGCTAAAACATATGCTTATAGGTATGTATACTAATATTCAACACATTAAATGTGATTCAGATTCAGTTTAGCTCAAATCTTGTAACTTATGATTTTAAAATGAAATTTTTATATTTGGTAACTAATAACATTTAATAAAGCAGTATCACAATTACAGACAAACTATTAAGTTTTCTATTTTCCAAGCTGAAAGGCCAGAGAAACAGCAATGAAAAGATCCATTATTTTAAAATTATTACCTCTGATGGAAAATAATTTAACGGCTCAAATTTTGCATCTATCTTATAGAACGCCAGTTCCTGCTCCAATTCATACTGCTTCTGGCAAGCTCGGGTTAGCTCCATTGTCTTCTGCTTTAACTAATAAACCAGTAAAAGTAAGCATCACCAGTATCACATACATTTCAATTCAGTACAGAGCAGGGCAGAGACACTAACTTTGAAGCAAAGCTCACATCAGAAAAAGTTAAGATAGTGTATTTTGGATCAAGAATATCACAAAGTGCAACTTTATTACAAGACACAATATGACGACTAAGAGTAGACAAGAACCTCACAATTAACATAACAAATGATCACATGAAAGGCCTTTTAAGTTTACATGCAACAAAGGTTTGAAAATAAGTTTGTCACTAACTTAGGATAAAAAAAATTATTTGGGTACAATCCTTTAGCAAAATCTGTGCCAAATAACCAATGTATTTACTGCTACCAATAAGCAGTTGGAACTATTTAACACTCATTGTCTGTAAAAGAAACATCTCAATTGTCAAGCATATAGAGCCTATGCATTTCATTTTAGCTTAACCTTGTGCTAGTTAGGTTTTGAGGTTTGGTGTTGTTTTTTTTTTTTTTAAATACAGGTCCATCATGTGATTTCTTTTTAAATCAACTTTTCACGCTGAATACCTGAGGGAGAACATGCAGCAGAACTCCAACAGACAGTGGAAAGCAGGACTAATGGAGGAAAAGAAATAGAACAGACTGGAATAAAGGAAAGGCTTAACAAAAGATTTTTAAAAACTGATAAAATGTCATGCAAAGACTAACGGTGTTTCAAGGAAAAGAAAAAAAAAGAAAAATGAAGAAAATTGTATTCAAAAACCACAGTGAATATAAAGTCTCACTGGAGCACTTCATACAAATGTTCCTTGTTCAGTAAACATGCAAATAAATCCTAGAAATAAAAATAACCATGCAACCCAGGAGCACAGTGGGGCTACCTTTAGTGAGGAATAAAGGCTCTGCGGAAAAGGAACTGTGACAAACCAATACACCAGCTAAAGGAAGAAAGAAGCGAGCAAAGTTTGTCATCCAAAGGCTAAGAGTGGGTTAAATTGCAAAATATATACTGCTTAATCTCACTATACTGAAAACTACATTTTAGAAATGGACTGCTGGTTAGCATGTGTGTGTTCACAGAAGCAGCAGCTATGGAAATATTAGCTATAGAGGTTCTGAAATATAAAATTTTTGAGGACAAGTCGATAACAAGTAATATAAAAGCCATATATTAAGTTCCCATCAGGTTGTTCACAACCAAGCACGCTCAAGTCAACAGGACTTTTCTTGCATTTTATAGCTACCAATGAAAGACACTTGTCAAACCCAAGATTTTTAGGACGATGTGAATAAAGTACAAGTAAACTAATGGACATTACCCAAAATAATAATCAAAGGGTATTACAGACATACAACTTGTATGTACACCTTGTTTTTGTAAAAGCATTTAATCTTTTTCCTTACTGCAGCAGCACTTTAAAGTCTGAACAACACAGGAGATTCAATACATCGGCAATTTAGCAGCTAGGGGATACTTAACCTTTCATCAACTGACAAAATTCAAACAAACAGACAAAAAGTTACTAGAGACAAACAAGTAAGTTACTATAAACCATAAATTCCGAGAGCAATAGTGATTGCTGGTTCAATATACTTACTTTTTCCAGAGGAAGAATACTGAAGAACTACTAGTCAGGAGTAATAACTCTAAAAAGTTGAAGTACCTAAGTTTTGTCTCTCAATTTTAAACGTAAATCTCCAGCCATCTGAACTCTCACATTGACAGCTCCGTTCCTGACAACAGAACTATTCCAAATATTTACTTAGTGCAAGCAATTATCTTACCAATACATTTTTGGTGTCCAGGTCCCTTTGTAGATCTTCATAGCTTTGTTTCTGTTGCAAAGTCTTGTCTTTTAATGATTTGTTGACCTCATCTTGATGGCGAAGTTGCTCGAGCACTTTGGACTGGTTCAGTTTAACGTTCTCCATCTCCTTTACCGTGTTTTCCAACTCTCTTTCTAATTTCTGTATTTCTTCTAAAAAACAAAGGACCAGAAACATTCAAATAGAAATCTTTTCCATCTAAACTTAAATTTGATGTCATTCATTATAGTTCAAACTTATCACTATTACCTAAATTAAACCTCTCCAGAGCTTCCTGCCTGTCGTGCTTTGTCACTAGCTGTCCATCCAAGTTTTCCAGTGCTCGCAAGTGGAATATGGTGTACAAGCGGTAGTGAGGCAGACTTACAACTGGATTATCAGCAAGGAATAGAGAAGACAGATCTTGTAGAGGCTTTAGTTTAGCTATATCATGGAGCTAAATCAAAGACAAATGGAACAATGATTACACATCCTTCCACAAACAATTAAACCCTCATTACTGAATTTCTGATTGTATAGAATATTTTATGTTAGGTAAATATCAAACGATCTATTTTAACATTTATGCTAAAGTGGAATCTCTGAAAATCTACAAAAATACACAGTACTATGACTAACATAACTTCCCAAAATCAAGTGGTTTCTTCTATGAAAAAAATACCACTGCAAAGAGGGCAAATTTCATCAAGCTTGACCTTGGAAATTTCAAGATAACAAGGCCTGTGAATATATAGAACCTTCCATTCCCCCAGACTTATAAGAAACGGGAGTTTGTATCATGAGGAGTACTAAAAGCTGGTTCATCTCTCCTCTTCAGCAGCATGACTCCTTCAGGAATTGTATTAAGTCATTTCATTTCATAGACAAACTTTTGTAGCTGCAAAACATGGGAATTAACCTGGACAACAGAAGTAAGTCTAGTCATGTCCTAAACACAAAATACAAGCAAATAGAATATTTACAGGCCTCCAAAATCATATAATTAACTTCTCATATGGGACATCACCAATAAGATGCAAAAAAGTCTTCACATTTTCACCAAGTTTTCCCAAAGTTTCCAAAAACTTGCGCTTTCCTGAACAACATAATATAGGTTTATGCTTTGAATATCTGGCCCAAAAGGGAATTTTTCTGATAAACAAATTTTTTAGGCTCACAGCAGCTGTATTTCACAACAGGCTTTGTGGAAAGACATTCAATTAATTCAATCAATGCAAATATACCAGTTCATTTCATGAAAAGATTCTGAACAATTATTGTTCCCAACTATAATCACTTACTGATGATACTTTATTCTGTTCCAAATTAAGGACGCGCAGGGATCTCAGTTTCTTCCCTACCCACACAGGAATATGCTCAATCTCATTCCCTGCAAGGTTCAGCTTTTGTAGATTCTGCATGTGTTCTATACCTTCTATTTTACTGAAAATAAGAAAAACATAACTTATCATGAAGCATAGCAAATTTACAATGTAACTGAGGCATTATGGATAAACTACAGCAAAATCAGTCTCAAATAATTACCATTCAAGAGATTAGCAAAAACAGCTGCTTACTGCCATGGATTCACGATTCAAATTAAATTACACCAGCTTACTTCCAAGTATTACATTAAGAGGAAAAACAAAATTCACAGCAAGACTTCCTTGGTTACTGTGGCAAAACTTTTACTTCTATATATCTTCATTTTAATATTAAACTCATTTTAATGTGTAGTAATTCCATTTTAATATGCAAAATTTGTTCTTTTTCTCCCAAGAACGTAATGGGACACAGATGAACAAAAATAAAGATATTTTGGGTGTTTGGTTTTTCCCATACAAAGGAAGGATCAACTGTAAACTGACAGCATACAGAACACATTTTTAAAGTGTTTTCATTAAAACATTAAATAGCTAACGAGGAAACCATACTAGGTTTTAGTTTACTTGGGCATTTAAGATATGAGTATTATAACAAAGTACGTAGAATGTGCTCTTGTGACCGTACTATTTTTTTTTAGTAAGAACCAGCTGTATATAACTCAAGTCTGAAAAGATACAGCAGTAGCTAAAAGCTACTCTGACCTTTTCAATTCCTGTTGAGAGAGGAAGTTGTACAAATGCAACGTGTAGAAATGCTAGTGTCTTGTTCACTTCCTATTGTTAACATCTCCAATGAAATCGCAGCTTCTCCACTGCAAAGTCAATCTCACGTAAAGATTGTAATTCCCTAACAGAAAAATTAAAGAAAAAGAATTTTGCTATTGTCTGAACCATTGCCCTTCACCATTTTTATACCACTCAGAAAAGATACCAGACTCTCAAAATAGTGAGAGTGAAAAAGCAATTTAGTGAGTTTATGGCCTGCCTGATCAAACCCATTAAGCTTCCTCTCCTAAAAGAAAACTTCTTGTATTTACCTGTAATAATATGCAGTAAAAGTTTAATTAAATTTTTTATGCATTTAATTGGGTTATTGTACACTCTTCATTATGGTACCCAGAAGCTTGCATTTCTGGCTTGGTTTCCTAGGAAAACAAATTTAACTGCAGCCATGGTACGCTAACAGCACCTCCCAGAACTATTTATCCTTCTAATACCTAAGAGCCTGTGTTTTTAAAAAGATCTCACCAAAGCCTGTTAGTCTTGATTTATTCAACTGATGGGAAATTCACCTTAACTGTTCACACCTGTGAGAGACCTCACTTAAACAACAAAGGAATGTCAGCTTTATGGTATCTGGGCTTACCAAACCATTAGCGTTTCTGCTCACCTGATTTTGTTGCAAGACAAATTGAGTTCACACAACTTCATCAGTTTATCCAACTTCTCAATCTTCTCTATTTGGTTGTTACTAAGATTTAGTGTCTCCAGTTTAGAACACTTTTCCAAGTTCTCTATGTACTAAAGAACAGAAAATTAATCTATTAGCATTGCAGCTTTATTAATTCTTTTCAAAAGAGAAAGGCAGATTTCTATTTTTAACAACCACCTATTTGTTAAAAAATACAAATATTCTAACATGTTATTAATCGTAGTTTCACTGTTGCATTCTAAAACACTGCATTAAGTACAGTCTTCCATAGTATTGGAAAAGTAGATTTTAAATTTACAGTGGACCGGTCAAAGGAGAATTGCCATTTAAAAAGGAAAAAAAAAAAACCACAAAAAAACCCCAGCACGATCCAGAAGTTAGAAAATTACACAAATGGAATGTGTTCTCAACTTCATTCTAACTGATCCAAAGTTTTTTCTTTTGCACAAGTCTCCACTTTTTTTTTTTAAATAGGAGCTGCTTGTAGAACTAGGCTAACAATTAGAATATAGCTGTTTACATACACTTAAAATTAGACCCTTAGTAAAAAATAAATCAAAATTGATTTTTAACTTTAATTACCAGTTATTTTCCGTAACTCACCTTAAATTTCTTGTCTCCATCCTTTGGGGAAGAAAGATTCAGCGAGCTTATACATGCCAAATTTTCCTGTTTCGACAGACCTTTTATAAGGGGTTCGGTAATGTACCTAACTCCTACACTAGCATCATTTTCATCTGAAATTAAACAGAGAAACTACCTTCAGCAGTGCAAGAATCAGCGATTTTTATATTAGTCTTTTACTTCACACTGAATACTGGGAAAACATTGAAAATTATTTGCCCCCATGGAGGATGAGAAGAAACAGACCACAAGCATTTACAGGAAATGACATGTTAGAGTAAGCAGGTATAGCCTTTTGAAAAAGGCACAGTATGCATCTCCCTTTGCCAGTCTTCCCCCCAGCACTGAATGTAAGGAGTAAAAGTCTCATTATTCCACACAGCTTTCATTACTATCATTTCCCCAGTTGAGTACCAAAAGATGAAAGCATATTTTTCAGAGGTCTTTCCAACAGATCATACATCTTTAATCATACAGTCCACAGAACATTGGCTTTTTATGCTTTTAGTATGTACTTTTATACCAGCAGTTATTTATACAATACCTTTATGAAACTTATACTCAAAAGCAACTTCTACATTTTCTGCTGTAACATCAAGTTGTTGGTGCTTCCGCTCCGTGCTTTTGCAAGCAGATGGAGGTGTCTGTTGGCTAAGAGGAGATGGTGGTGTTCTGGTTCTTGAACTGACAGGAGACATTGCATTAGGTGTTTGAGAAGCTGACGGCTGTGGTTTTCTACACAATGCTTTTCTTACCGAGCCCTTCTTCATTGCCAAAAATACAGACTATCATATGACCAATATCTGGAAGAACAGAAATAAACACCAGTCTGTACATAAGTCTAAATCTTAATGGTGTGCATGTCAACACAATTGCCTTTTTAGCATAAGATATTTCCGGCAATGATACGGTGCCAAAAAAACACCCCTGACAGCTTCCAGTTTTCATGGGCTAAGACATATTCAGAGGAATGTTTTACTTATACCACTCCAAAGCACAACTCCAGGAATTGGCAGAACTGCTTTCTGTTTTGCAACTCATTTTGGTAACTGTCCTGCAATTTATGGTTTACGCAAAGTCTGTCAGGTGTGGAGATACTCCCAACTCAGACTAACATAGTTGGCAGAGGACAGAAAGAGAGGACTGGGATTCCAACTGTTTCTACCAAAGCTAGAAATCACCTGCTTTGCAGCTACAAGACCAAACACAAGCAAAAAAAAAAAAGCAACAGAGGAAAAAAAAAAATTTATATCAGTCCAGCACTGGCATTCCTTCAGTGTTCCCCTTTCTGCAAACAAGTTATTCTGTGACTGCCTGGGAAATTCCAGAAAATGTTAACAGAAGCTTCCTCCAGTGAGGAAGATATTTCCCTAGGGGTATGTGTAGAAGGAGTCATGTACTCCAGGTGTGAAAGCCCTCATCGTAACCATCTTCACGGGACAGGGTTTTGCCAAAACCTAGACCCAGTAAGCAAAAAGCACATTTTTGGATACCCTTTAAGATAGGAACGTATGCTTTTAAGGGAACTTTGAGCTATATGAGGGATGACATTCTGTCTTAAAGTTGAGAAGATTTTTGTCATTAAAATGGATTTTTTTTCCCCCTGGATCTTTAAAAAGAAAGAAGGAGCCTGTCTCTTCTGTCCAATACTTGGAGAGACAGCTCCTTCAGGGCCACGACAGTGAGACTGGAAGGGGCAGGGGAGAGGGAAGATAGTGGTGAGCTAGCAAAAAGCTACTTTGGTAAGTTTCTTCATGTTTTAAAGGAGAGCAGTGAGACATTTTAATGCTGTTCCTTGAAAACAGATGGTGCTTTTGCAGTGAAAACCACGACAAAACTCTCCCGTCAGACCAGGCAGGGAGCGCTGAGCTGACCTAGCCGCGGCGGTGCACCCCGGCGGGTAGCACACGGGCCCTCGGGGCGGCCGGCTCCCTCCCCCC
>VZSC01014900.1:30407-68514 GCA_013398225.1 Steatornis caripensis
TTGACTATAAATTAATTATTTATATTTTATTTTCAGATTGAAAATGGAGTTGCTGAGATCAATTTTGACAGTAAGAAAGCAGTGAGTTCTATAGGGTTTCAAAGTCTAGAAGAATTGGATGGGTCATATTTATATATTGTGGCATCAGTGTTGGAGTCTACAGGTAAGTTGCTTTTTAATCGATTTTTTTCAACGTATCTGCAAATGTAAACAGAACTAGGAAACAAAATTATAGAGGTAACTTTCCTAATGTCAGACTTTCTTTAGTATTCAGAAATCCTTCTTCCAAAAATTTAGAAGGAAGAACAGCCCATCTGTCACTGTAAAAATGTTTACGGGTTAAACTTTTTGTTATTTTGGCTATTTGTTTTCACAACAGTGCCAGGACTTGACTCTTTAGATGCAAGGACTTCACTATAACAGGCAGATTGTGCTGCCCTTTGAAGGCAAGTGGAGAAAACACAGGCTCTAGGATGTGATTATTAAAAGGGACATAATATTTTTTTAGGTGGCCTCAGTGGTGAAGCAGAATTTGCTGGAGTCAGATTTGCTGTGTCTCCTTACAAATTGAGTTTGGTTGCTACTCCTCTGTTTGTGAAGCCTGGACTTCCGTTCTTCATTAAGGTTAGTTAACATACGCAGTATTGTTGCACATTACAATATAAAACCCATAATGCAGAAGCCTTATTCTTTTTTGTATGTATTACTGTAGGTCTTAACGTGTTTTTAATTTCCATTGACCTTTTACATTTTTTTAACCTGCTATTGTAGAAGAAGGTTAGCAGCTTAAAAGTTTTCTCCTTGAAAAATGTTGCCATCCATATAAGAAATGCTATCTATTCTGATGAACAGGTGCAGGTGAAAGATACAGTAGATCACTTTGTTGGAAATGTCCCTGTAACTATCACTGCAAAATCGTTTAGTGAGCAAGTGGATGAGACTGAGTTGGTATCAGAGGGTTCAGAATCAGAGAGAAGAAAAACAAGCACGAATGATGGAACTGCTTTGTTTGTTGTTAATGTCCCGTCTAATTGCAAAACGTTGGAGTTTCAAGTGAGTTAAATGATTCCATTAATTTATTTCTTCAAGGGTTTAATTCTGTACTTTTGTGAATGTAAAATACTAATGGGAAGACTTTACACTCAAAAGTTAATAGTTTATAAACTTAGAGACTGTTACAAATAATCAGTTATGAAATGTAAGTGCCATAACAAAACATTATTTTCTATTAAATTATATATTACATGAAACATAGTATCCTAATTTGTTGCATATTTATTTTGTAATAATTATTAAACAAAAAATCTAAATGAATTGTGTGAATACATCTCCCTGAGAGTGCTTCCGTCACTATGCAGGGAGGCATAACATTCAATTTATCTGCTCTGTTTACTTATGTATGTGCTTCTACACTACCATTTTATATTTGACTTGATATTTATAGATCTTTTTGTTAAATGAAACTTGAAAGTCTTGAGTTAGCTTTTATTTTATTAATATCTGTGTATAATATGTTACAGAATGTTTTAAATATTATAATTTTTTTTTTTGTTTAGTATAATTCTGTACTTAAACTTTCAGAAGTCAGGACACATAGTTTTTGTTCACTCCTTTACTAAAAAAAATTTCAGACATTTTATTATCTTTTCAGGTGAAAACTGCAGATCCGCATCTTTCAAATGAAAACCAAGCAAGTAAAACCTATGAAGCAAAAGCTTATTCATCACTAAGTCAGAGTTATCTATATATTGACTGGGCTTCAAACCACAAAATTCTACAAGTGGGAGATTTCATAAATATTAATGTATATCCACATAGTCAGTATATTCATAAAATACATCACTACAGCTATTTGGTGAGTAATGAATGTTTCCACATAAAAAATTGAATTGTGATTTAATATGTGGTCCTAGAGGAAAAACGTCAACCATCAAGAACTATCCTCAGCATAGAATACATGCAGCTCATGCAGCTGCTCCTTCCATATGCAAGCTGTCAGTATTACAGTAAGAAATTGTTAGCAGTATCATGTTTAAATTATGTATCGATCTCCATTGTTTGAATTCTCATCTGACATAGACTGGGATTAAGAACAAGTAATGCTAGTCTTAAGAGATATTCCAGGAGTTAAAATAGAGAGGAGGAGAAAGATGCGCTGAGACAGCACTTCTTTTTAGGTGATGAGGGAGAGATCTACTTCCCCTTGAACTAGACCCACTGGTCCCAAATGCATTTCTATGTGTGATGAATTAATTGAATTTCATTGAAATGCAAGTAATTATTACATGTAAGAAACATATTAAATCTAAAATTTGACTTTTTTATTCCTCATTTTCCTATTATAGATCACATCAAAAGGGAAGATAGTAAGCTTTGGAACTCAGAAGAGAATTAAGGATTTGGAATATGAACATCTAACTTTTCAGATAACCCAGGAAATGGTTCCTTCAGCACGTCTTGTTGTTTACTACGTAGTCATGGGAGAAGAAACTGCCGAGTTAGTAGCTGATTCAGTTTGGCTGAACGTGGAACAGAAGTGTGGGAATAGCCTTGATGTGAGTAGCAAAACAGGCACTCAAATTTGTGGGTGTGCATTCGTTTGATGGTCAGATTTTAGCTTGGAGTTATATTGAGTTTTAAACACTTCCTCGATTAAAGTGTCTGCCTTCAGATGCATTTATTTTGGGACAATGTGCTTTTAAAATTACCAGTATTTGTTTTTAATTTATAGATTAAGCTGCAGTCAAGCAAAGAGATACTGAATCCAGCAGAAGTTGTCTCACTGAACATGAGAACACAATTCAATTCCTTTGTTGCTTTGTCATCTGTTGACAAGGCAGTTTATGGAGTCACAGGAAGAGAAAAGAGAGCCATGGAAAAAGTTAAGTAGTAGCCACAAAAGAAAAATAAGTTGCTATTTGTTTTATGTTCATATTCAGATAGCTATTACGTGTCACGCATTCAGTAAGCTTGAAAATATGCAGAAGAGCAATTCAATTCTGAACAAATGTTGCAGGTCTAAATCTAACAGTTCAAAATCAGAACATTAATTAGTTTACAATATTCCAGTAGAAGTAAATTGTGGTTTTAAAGGCAGATCTGAACTGTCTCATGAGCACCCTTCAGACTTGACCTGAGATAGGTCTCCTTCATGAAAGAGGCATGCAGGCTACATTCTCTTTAGATTTTCCAATAATCTTTTAAGGTTATATTTTTAATGCATGCTGGTAGAATGATATGGCAAATGCTATTATGTTCAGTGGATTATAGAGGTTTTCAGTCTTTGTAGCATTTTAGATACGTGTGTATGAAAGTAAAACCTACATATCATCTATCACTGAAATAATTCCATTGCTATGATAAAAATGTGGTGGGTTTTTAGTACTTCAGAACAGTCAGGTACAAAATGACAGGAGAAGAATAGAATACTGTTGCACTAACCTTGAATTGTTTGAATCTCTTTTGTAGTGCTACTGAATTGGTTTTAAACAAGCTAGTCTGAGTATCAGAATTGTTATAAATGTGTTAGTAAAGCTTTCCACCATGATTCATCAGGATGACTCTTTAACTCTGATGTGGGCTACAAGAAAGTGGCTGTGTTGGTGCTGGAGCTTGAATTAGCTCAAATATCGCTAAATGGTATTCTTCAGTGTGTTGTGAGGACATCTTCCAGCGTAAAGTAGCCTTTCTGCAAGCCTAACTTTCTTATTCATCATATGATATAGTCCACATTTTAGTGAGCTGCTGCTGTGTTTTTTCCTCAGATAATGCTACATTTGGAAAAGAGTGACCTTGGGTGTGGTGCTGGAGGAGGACGGAACAACGTTGCTGTATTCCGAATGGCTGGGCTTACTTTTTTAACTAATGCAAATGCTGATGATTCAAATGAAGCAGGTATGTGCCTTTGTTTTATGCATGAAACTGTGGATTTTTTTTCCTGAATTATTGTATTGTGACTCTTGGATATTGTTTGGGAACTTCATTAAATTAATAGGGAATGCATATAGTGACAATTTTTGAGGCAGGAAAACATTCTGACTTGTGGATCAGTTATTGTAACTGAAATGAAAATACTTTTATGTAATTAAGATGGTAAACAGAAGAAGTCTCTCAAATTTTGAATAATATTTTGTGGGTTTATTTTTAAGTTGGCTATGCTGTTACAAAAAAAGTCATGTCTTTTGTACTCTTTTTTTTTTTCTTTTTTTAACAGATGAAACTTGCAATGAAGTTTTAAGAACCAAACGATCTGACTTCAAGGAGCAGATACTGAAAGAAGGTATTAAAAAAAATCTTCTAAAGTATATAATTATTAAAAAACCCAAATTCATTAGAAATCAAGAATCTGAGTGTTTGCTTACTACTTTTAATTGTTGTTATTAACTTAATGTAATGGAGAGAGACTGAAAAATATGGAAGGTGACTGTAGAGAGGACCCCATTTATAAATCCTCTTAGCCATATGCCAAATTTGAAGTAGACAAGATTTCAGTACACATTGAAAACACAGCATATGTTTAAGATCTTTTTTTTTTCTGAAGCCTGAAAACTCACAGTACTGCCATATGGCATATTTCCCAGTGACCACTCACAGGGACTAAGCCTGTCAGAACAACCTTGTGACTGTTAAATCTTATAATGTAATGAAACTCCTCTTATCCAAATTATATTTTTTAATTCAGAATAGTAGTGATTAAGTGTGTGTCACTAGCTTTTGCATAATGACAAGTTTATGTTTATCCTCAAATCTGTACCTTCACTGAAATTCTGCAAGTGTAAAAATACATTCAGTATAATGAGTTAAGATAAATTTGAAAATAAAAACTTCATCCCAAGGAAGGGAATTATTTTATGATTATTTCAGCATCCAAATACGTACGTCCAGAAATTCGAAAATGCTGCATGGCTGGAGTGAAAGCGTATCCAGTCAGCGAGACTTGCAGTGATAGAGCTCAGCGAATTCGGAGTAGTGAAAAGTGCATTTCTGCATTCAGAGATTGCTGTGAATTTGCAAACAAACTGCGGGAGAAAGAGCCTAATAAGCTTCTAATATTGGCAAGAATGCGTAAGTACAAGAGCTTTAACTCTCTTGTGGACATGTGGTGAAACACTGGCAGAATATGGGTAAATATAGAAGTGATCGCTTTGTTCTTCTATTAACCCCTCCCTATTACCTGTCAGGGTTATTCCAGGAGGAATTTTGCCAGTCTCCAAAGACATTAGTTGTATACCCATAACGAGGGGTGGGAGAACAGTTGTTTGCTCTGTTAAGAGCTCTATTATGTTCACCCGTAGTTAGAACATGGAGAACTGCAATAAGGGAGCATTACGGCCTGTAAAGGCAATGCTAAACTTGAATGCTAAATCTGAATCCTTTGCCCAGGACCAAAACAGCCAATGGGTAACACCTCAGGCAAGATCAGTGGGAATGTGAAATTTCTTGTCTCCCATTCTCTCCCTAGAATTGCTTGTTAACAAGTTAATCTGTCCGGATATTGGACAGGTATTCACATGTGTAAATAGATGAGGTGGGATTAACACAGACTTTGACTGAGGGTATATAAATACTTTTTTGCTTGTGTCAGGACTAACCTGAGGCAAGTAAGCAGAATACTGTATCACAAAAGAAAAAGATAATGATTTTGAAGCCTTTGGTGGAAGGCTGTTGGCAGGTATTTTGGGTTTTGGGTTTTTTGCTTGCGTTATTTATGTTCTTCAGATTTTGAGGCTGTCTTGGAACTGGATGAGGCAGAAGTCCGTAGCTACTTCCCTGAAAGCTGGTTATGGGAAGTTCACCAAGTTTCTCCAAGGTACCACTTTTCTTAAATCAGTTACCAATATCTGACTTAGTCATCCATTTTACAGAAAGTAGATGCTAAAATTGAGGTCAGCTATGTAGCCTTAGTTGTACCAGAGATGTGTGCTAAAATGCAGTCTTATACAAACAAACTGTTCCTGCCATGTTTCCCTCTATGCAGCATATGCTCTCTGGTGCCCAAATTGAGTCACTTTTCATTTTTGGTCTTGCTAAACACCAGCTTCTGTGAAGTCGGCTAAAACCAAGTTTATTCAAACAAAGATCCAAAAATCCTGTTTTCTAAATCTGCTCTCATACAGTCTTACCTAAGTGTCTCTTAGATACAGGACTTGCTCTGGCTATTGATAATTTATAAATGTACTAACCCTTCTAAACACAGGTCAAAGACTCTGTCTATCACCTTGCCTGATTCGCTGACTACCTGGGAAGTACAAGGTGTTGGCATTTCTGATAAAGGTAGGCACTGCAACCTAATTAGATTGCAGCTGAAGAATTAGGGAGCTTTTCCGTTTGAACTTTGCAGAACTCATTGCAGTTGACACGTATGTTCTAGAATGTTAAGTTTCTGATTGATAAACAGGGAAATAAAGGCTTAGAAAATAAATTTTAGTGAAAGAAAATTACTTCATTTCTTGTTGTGAAAGTAAATGGATGGGAAAACAAAGGTCTGTCTAGCTTATCTTGTGTTTGACAGTGGCCCATAATAAATTACTAAGAAGAGTATAACAACAAATAGTGAGCAACCTCTTCCCTGACACAACTTTACAGTTTTCTGCTATCAGTAGCTCAGGGACCTGAGAAGAGGAAGAAACAAATTTTCCAATAGATACGGTAGTCCAAACAGAAAATTTATTTCTCACTTTGGGTAGAAGGAGAAGAAGCCCAAAGGACTGGTATGTCAGCAAGTATGTGAAGAGTGGGAGGCAGCAACTTGAAACAGGAAGAAAGAACCTGGTCACTTTTTTAAAAAAGCATGGACAATTTCAAAGTACATATTGAAAAATGATAAGTCATCAGTAAAGGTGGCAAGTATGTGAAGACTTTTTAAAAGCTGTTTATCAGAAGGGTGGCTAAGATAGTCTGCTTTCATGTTTATAATTTTCTCAGGTATATGCATTGCTGCACCATTGGAAGTGCAAGTTGTAAAAGATATCTTCCTGAGCATTTATGTTCCTTATTCTGTGGTGCGAGGAGAACAAATTGAGTTAAAAGGATCAGTTTATAACCATAGAGCTTCTGCAATTAAGGTAATTTGTGGCCTCAACGAGTTATACAGAAAGATTAACATAATCCTTGGATCAGATTTCTCCACTCTTCAGCTAGTGTTATGTATGTTGTACATAACCGTGTAACAATGAAATCCAATCATTAATTGTTTAATTTCTAGCCTCTCTGCTGATTACAATGTTGTCATGCTTGTATCTAGCAAGTTTGCTTCATGAAAGTTAAAATACAATTTTTCTATTCCAATTGTTTGGACACAGTGTCAAAAAGCGGTGGGATTTTTTGAATGACCTGCTCCAGAGCAAACAGATTACATTTTCTAGGGCTTTAATATAGAAGGACTGTTTTTAAGGAAATATTGTGTTTAAGGAAATCAAAGTTGTACAGGTATGAAGCCTAGTGTATTAGTTCCCTGCTGTTGCTAACGAACATTTGTTAGTCTGTCTCTAGTGCTAGTAATAGTAATTCCAAAGTTAGTAACACTTGCTCATTGTAGCTGGGAAAGTAGTATTACAGTAATAGAATCCTCATTATAGTATTTGAGCAGCTTTAATATTTCTCTGGTGTTGTACCTGTTATGGAGGTGAAACATTCAAAATCTTTCAATGTTTCAGTTCTGTGTTAAAATAGCAGCTGGAAATGGGATCTGTTCTTTTGGAGATTCTGCAACTACTGAATCCAGGATACGCAATTGTAATTTTAAGAATCTAGATGGCAGTTCTTCATCACCAGTTACGTTCAGAATACTTCCTTTGGAGTTAGGTCTTCACACTATCAACTTTACATTGCTGACAGCCAGGAACAGTGAAACTGTGGTTAAAACATTACGCGTGATGGTAAGACAAAGAATAAAAATGTTTGGAGTGTTTTTGAATTTCATATTGATTCAGTCACAAGAAATAAAACTATTACATCAATATATAAATATTGCTTGATTTTAATATTATCAGAATCCAAAATATCACATGATACTGAATTAGCTGAGGTGTGTGAAGTGGAAAAATGCATGGCTGAGTATTTGAGTATGCACATTTTAAAAACTTGATTATAAGAATTGTCAAAAGATTATATATATAAATAGATAGACTGTAGTTTAGTAAGCAAGGAGAACACTATATTCTAAGTTACATGGTACAGATTGTCAACTACTTAAACATGGTTCAGTGAAAGACACTTCTTGTAATTTTATACTTCCCTAATATTTTATTTAAATCTTTTGTTAAATCTTGAGAATTTTGGGAGATACAAGATTAGCTTAAATGTATGTAGAATAGATGTAGAATGGTTAAGTAAAACTCAACTACAGAGAAGGATGTAGAAGACAAAAATACTATGGTTTGAAATTGTCATTTCAGCTAATATATTTGATTAAGCAAAAGTTTTTTCATTTTCTACTTCTTTCCTTTCAACGATTTCAGCCAGAAGGCATTAAGAAAGAACTTCATGCAGGTTTCACTTTGGATCCACAGGGTGTTTATGGTAAGAGAACTGATCACATGTGTTTTTACTTTGTTTATTTTTTCATATTCTTGATTCATGATTGTTTTCTGTAATGTAAAAAAATGGGCATTTCTCCTTCCTGAAATATTCTTCATATGTACTTTCCAAGGATTTCCTGTCCTTTAATTGACTAACAAATCCATCTTAAAACAGCTAGTCTCTCAAAAAAATTCTTGGATTAATTTCTTCAAGGAGCCTTATATGTATATTTTACTATGATATAATACTAAGCTTTTCTCACTGTGCTTGAAAAACAGTTGGCAGGTTCTTTATTAATGAAAATAGAACATGTTCTCATTTAACCAGAGATTAATCTGAAACCACAAACTTTAGGTCCACATCAGATCTTTTTCTTAACAAAAGCTGCAAGATTAAAGTGTTTGCATCTGGTTTTTTTCAAAGGTTGATATTGTTTGCATGTGTTTTGGGGCATATTTCTAGTTTTCATATTATCATAAGTATTTTTGTTACTGATTTTGCAGATAGTTGTAACCTTTAAATCTGGCTATTATATCTGAATCATCTATTGACTTAGATTTTGCAGTATGATATACATACATTTTCAATTATAGGCTCAATGAAGAGACGACAAGAATTTCGATACAAAATCCCACTAAATCTGGTCCCTAAAACAAAAATTGATAGAAGTGTCAGTGTAAAAGGTAAATCAAATTGAAATTTTTAGTCTACTGCATATGTACTTTCTGTATATATGTTCTTTTCCTCGTATTTCATATTCCTTTGTTTAACTTTGTCTGAGTTTATTCCTAGGTTCTCCTTCTTTTGAGAAAAGGCTTTGCAGATCACCTTTTTGTATAGAATTTTAAATACTTCACGAAGTATTCTGGATTATGGATCATAAATGGATTCCCTTCCATGATCTCTCATTTGAAAAAATTTTTGGTTTTTTCTTTCCACAGGACATCTTATGGGTGAAGTGATTGCCACAGTCCTCAATCCTAGTGGTCTTTGTGTTCTTACTAACCTGCCAAAGGGTAGTGCAGAGGCAGAGTTTATGAGTATTGCCCCAGTATTTTATGTGTTTCGCTACTTGGAAGAGTCAAATAACTGGCATTTACTGGGTCCTGAAACCTTAACTTCAAGAACTCAAATGAGGAGAAAGATGAAAGAAGGTACAAAAATATAACTGTGTCTCTTGCTTCAGAGTTGTAGAGGTGCATAAACTTTGCTGAATGAGAGAGATAACATATGTGAGCGAGTAAATACAATTTTAATGTAAACCTCTTTTCATAATTGATTTTCTGACTAACATATCCCTTAGGAATTGTAAGCATCTCATCGTTCAGAAATTCTGACTTCTCATACAGCATGTGGAAGAATGGACAAGCTAGCACTTGGTGAGTTAAAAACGTCTTTTGATTAGAATGGATGAAAAAGGCTTGTTTCACTCCTTTGCTTTCATACTATAACTAATTTTTAAAGGGTGATACTTTCTAGTAAGCATGAGAGGTGAGCTTGATGGTACATTTAAATGGTGCTTTTACAACTCTGAATAATAACTTTTGATTCCTTGTTTTCACTTGCTAAATCTTTTATTTGCGTCCGTACTGTATGTTATTACAGCCGAGTTTGGCCAATGGTTCGGAGTGGACATACCTGAGATAATTCATAGGATTTTCCTCAGTTCTGAAACCTCTTCTTTTGGCTTGGAATTTTACAAAAAGACTGTGTAGACCTTGGTTCCCTGCAGCATCTAAGCTCAGGCAAAGGTTGCACCCCAACTTTGAAGAAGGAAAGCTAAGTACAGGGGCATGAGCAAGGGCAAAACGGTCACATCTTTTGTTCACAGAAATATGATATTTAAAGGCTATCAAACAGGAGGGGTAGTACTGTTTATGGAAAACAGAATCTGCTGTTGTAAATTAGGTAAAATACATAGTTGCTGTCTTGCCTTTTGCAATGGCAAATGCAGTTGGCTTATAGAAGGAAGGAATAAGATGCTTGCTAAACATCTTTCTGAAGTTCCCTGCATAAGAAAAAGTAATCTTTTGGGAATGCTATGAGTCCATATTCTGAAACATGGAATTTGATCCTAGTTTAAAACTGAGTAATCATTTCTCATTTGTTAAGTTAAATTCAAAATTCCTCTGCAATAGTTCTTTGAGTTGTGGGACTGTATAGCATACCTAAATCATAAATAGTGCAAATTTGTGTCTAGCCTCTAGCAATGTGGTAGTATCTGCTAATCAAAACAAATGTGATCCGTTTGCTTTCCTTGACAGGTTGACAGCTTTCGCTTTAAGGATTCTTGGACAAGTTAATAAATATATAAATCTTGATCAAATTTCTGTTTGTAATTCACTTCTGTGGTTGATTGATAACTGTCAAATGCCAGATGGGTCATTCAGTGAATTTTCAAATTACCAACCAATGAAACTACAGGTATGAAACCCAAACATTTTCTGTGCGTATACAGTAAAAGCTGAAGTCACCAGGAGGTAATGTGTTTTAGGAGTGCAAGATATTTTAGGCTGCATTTCATCAGAACACCAATTCAAGACAGTTTTGCTAAATTTGCCATTTTCTAAATTCATTTCAAGAACAGCACAATCTGGCAAACCTTTCTGTTTTCCCACTAAAAGTAGCTTCTTGTCACTTCTTAATATTGAGAAAAAAATTACCTAGGTAGATTTTACAATACAATAGTCTTGGTGTCTCAATAACTTTATATATTTTGGTTTCTTTTTTACAAATAAGCTATTACCTTCAAAAGAGTCAATATTTTCAAGTTAAACCAAATTGATACTTCTTACAGGAATTTCTATTTGTTTGCTCACCTAAACTGTAAAAAGTTGTATTTATTTAAATTAACTATTGTTTTTATTTAATTATACTTACTTATTTGATTTTGTAGGGTACATTACCTAGAGAAGCTAAAGAAAAATCTTTGTATCTCACAGCATTTTCTATTATTGGAATTGAAAAGTCAATTCAAATCTGTCCTACCCAGGTAAATAATATTTTTATTTCTGCCAGCGGTTATGTTCTGGGATTCTAGTTTCTTCCATTTTCTTTAACATTTGTCAAAGAAATCCAGAAGCTTTTTGCAATTTCAAAGATTAAGACTTACTTGCTTTGTTAGTCTTTGTCTTTGAAAATCGGTAAAAGAACAAGAATTAAATTCTGGGTCATTTTATTGTAAGATATATTGTAGAAGATACTATATATACCTGTATTTTCTTGATAGATGCAGTGTAATAGATGTTAGCTGTAGCCTGTTCATCTTTTCAGAAAATCCATGATGCTAAAAATAAAGCAGGAGATTATTTGATGAAAAATGTGCAGTCTGCTCAAAGCCCCTTTACTATGGCAATAACTTCGTATGCTTTAGCTCTTGTGGATCTGAACCACCACTCTGCACGATCGGCATTCTCTGCACTGAAGAAGGAAGCATCTATCATAGGTATTATGAAATTCTCTCAGAGTCTGTACTGTAGTGGCTCGCAGGTAGGCTGTTCTTTCGGTATTTTTAAATTCTCTAATGTGGTGGCACTACTTGAAGAGTGAATTTCAGTGATGCTTGCTTTGGCAGAAGTGAATTTCTAGTCACGTGGCCTAGTATTTTTGCTAGGTTGAATCCTGCTTTCAGCTTTTCAACAGTGCAGTTTCATTAGCAGTATGCAAGTCAGCCAGGCATCTGTCATTCCCGATTGTATCATGTTTGTTCTATCTATAGGCTTTCCTTTTATGCAGGTTTCCATAGAGGATCACTTTTGCCTGCCTCCTCATCCTTATGATGTGTGCACTCTCTGCCTTAGCTCAGAGTGGAATTTTTCACAATATCTGCCACTGTGCTCACTTTTCTTGTGTTGTGTTCTTCTGAATTTCTCACTGGTTGATGAGGGACTTTATGAATGCTGTTCCTTTTAGTGTATTTTGTCGCAAGGGACTCGGACTGTCCTCTCTGCCAAGTAACCATTTCTACTGGAATAGAAAACTTTGTCCTGTCTGTTGAAATTAGCTTCTAAAAAAAATAAATAAAAAAATCTGTATTCTATTTGTTTGGCCACTCTATCCCTGTTCAGGACCAGGAGTATTCGGATATGCATCAGGTGCTTTGCATCGCATCTGTTTATCATCAGTTTCTAGTATAAAATTCAGACTTACTAGTGTAAGAGAAGTGTGTCTTCATCCCCTGTTATAAGTGCAGAGTGAGTTCCTCCTTTAAGTTCACCTTGTGTACTCTGGAGAGAGCTGTTGCTATGTTTCAATCTGAAACCTTCCTTTTATACTTTTGTAGGTGACCCTCCTATTTATCGTTTTTGGAAAGATACTTTCAAAACACTAGACCATCACACTCCCAGCTCTGTTACTGCACAAATGGTTGAAACTACAGCATATGCCTTGCTTACTACTTTGCTAAGAGGGGACAAAAGCTATGCTAACCCAATCATCAAATGGTTGTCTGAAGAACAAAGATACGGTGGAGGATTTTATTCAACCCAGGTGAGCTTTTAAATAGTTCGTTCTCATTCTTCAGGTACCAAAATCTGAGACATCTTAAGACGGTAGTATCATTACAAGACCACACTGACAACTTCGATGTCCTGTGTATGCGATTAGTATCAAATGACTCTGTTGCCATGATATTCTTTGGCTCTGGGAAATACAGCTTGTTTTCATGAAGTCTGTTCTAAATAGAAATTTGCAAGCTGGTTCCACTGACTTCAGATCTGCTCAGTGAAAAGAATCACAGGAGGAAAACTGTTTTCCCAAGTTTTTATAGGACAGTGTATTTCGTTTCATGACATGATGTTTGTTCTTGTTTTCCACAAAAATGGAATGTGATGTAAGAAGGTATGCATTTTTTCGTTGTAAAAACTGTGTTAGTATGCATGGATAGACTAAAAGTCAAGTGAAAATTGCCAGATTTCTAATACACTATCAATTAGTCATACTATATAGAATATTCAAATTCATGCAACCTCCCTTTTTAAAAAATTATTAAAAATCTCTGAAGGAACTGATGAGTGCTGTGTTTGTTCATTGCTATTTACTTGCTTCCTTTTTAGTATTTGCATGTATTTCTTTAAATGGCACAAATATGTCTATAAGCATAGTGTTAAATCTCTTACCACCATGTTAAATGTACTGCTGAGACACTGCTAAGCTGTTTAGCTAGTAACAGTTACCATGATTTGTAATCATGTTTAAGTGGCAGAAAATAAACTGCTTTGTAATACATTTTCACTTCTTTTTAATTTCTGGAATTAATTATTTATAATTTATTTCTGGCAGGACACAATTAACGCCCTTGAGGCCTTGACTGAATATTCCCTTCTTGTCAAGCGGCTTGATTTGGACATGAGTGTTAAGGTAGCATACAAAAACAATGGAGACCTTCATCTGTTTAAACTGGCAGAAGATAAGTTTGTGGGAAGAACTATGACAGTGAGTGAATAGTATCGCTTTTGAAAAATGAAAGCAGAATTCTTAGCAACTTGTTAAATAATTATTTGAAATTTGAAACTTGCTGCTAAGGTAGCTCTTTCTTTTAATAAACTGGTAGTAATTTAGTATAGCAAATGTTTAAGGACTTTGCTGGTCTGCTAAATTTAATGTGTTTGATTATTCATTTAAATTTACTATCTCTGCTTGTTCCTATGAAGTGTTTTTTGTAGAATCTGCTTATAGCATCAGACCATAACATGTATTTAAAATGTAGAAAAATACAAGCAGATCAACTGACCTGAACTGTTGCAAATAGCACGGTCTTTATTGTCAATTTACACCTTCTTGCTTAATGTCAATCTTTTAGGTACCTTTGGATGATGACATATATGTAAGCACTGCGAGCAGCACTGGCATAGCTACAGTAAATGTAAGCATGCAACCAATTTTTTTAAATGGAATCTCTGGTTTGTCAATAGCAACATTGAAAAAGAAACAGAAATTTCTCCTAAACTATTCCATGTGTTGGCCTTACCTTTAGACTGAAGTGATGGATGTCACTAGGGCCGTATTTTAGATTAAGTACAAGCTATTGTATGACTTACGGCTAAGGAGAAAGTAGTTGTGAAGTTTCTTCCTCTTCATCGAAGGTTTTCTGTTCCATAATCTAAATAATTATCAACTTGGTTTTAATGGTCATCAGTTATTACTGTCTTTGCTTAGACAGCCCAACAGGAAAGACCCAACTTAGTGATCAATTTTGAGAAATTGCTCAATTCTCTGTTATTCTGGTGTTTATTCTTAGTTTATTAAGCAATGGCATTGAGAAACTGTTTTCTTGCAATATTTAAGGTAATAATTTTTGTGTGCCTAAATATTAAGCTGTTGCCATATTTCCTTCTAATCTTTCATAGCCTCTTCTGTCATAAAACTTAACATCTGAAAAGTATGCAAGAACATGTACTAGTATTTATATTCATAAAATATCAGGAGTTGTTTGGATAATATTTTTAGTCTTCTAAACACAACCAGCAAGAGTCGTGCTTTTGCTCAAGAATTCCCCATTTCTTTCTCTGCTGATCATTTATTTACTCTGCTTTGCATCCATCGAAACGAATCATGCTGTACAGGCTTGTTTTTACTGGTATTATATTCTCCATTTTATCAGTTTTCACAGGTTTATGCCAGTTTTTAGGATTGTTTACTGCTTTTGTCTAATTTATTTGTAAATGTCTAGGTGAGGACAGTATATAATACAATTGGTACTTCTGAAGAGTCATGTAACTTTGAATTGAAGATTGTTCCAAAGAGAGATGATGGTAAAGTGTTAATATGGTTTTAAATATTATTACTCAGGTCAGTGCAAGGGAGGGAGGAAAAAAACACCCCACACCTTACTCTGTTTAACAAAGTGTTTCTTATTAAGAATGAAACTGTGATAAATTCTGCAACCTCCTAAATGCAAAACTGGAAAAGAAATTGCTAGAAGCCCTTTTAGCCCTTCTTGAAACTATTGCCACCTTGTGAATAGAATTAATTTTAATGTACCTCTGTTGGGTGCATTTTTCCTCATTTATGGAAGAGTTTTTGCAGTTGGGGGAGTGAGGAATACAAAATTCTAGCAGAAGAAAGAAGTATGATGGGGGGTGGGGTGGGGTACAGTGAGTTCTGTTAAGGTACTGAGAGTTCTAGTCCAGTTACAACAGGATATTTAACCACATCCTGAGCTTTTGCCATGAAGTAGTTTTAATAACATAAGTAGATAATAAAGTACATTAAGCATTAAAGCTGTCATTTTACTTGAATTATAAAAGAAGTATAATGTTACTTGTTTGTGGCTAGACAATGAGTTCCTGTAAAAACAGCCACCAAAAAAATTTAAAGAATTATCTTTCAGTTATGAAAATGCTTTATGAGAGTTTTGGATTGCTGCTTCTGAAGGGTTATAAAATTACTTATTTGACTTTACTTGATATGAAAAGGTTACAGAAGAGAAGATGGTGAGCCACTTGGGCGCTTAGAGGCTTGTGCAAAGTAAGTACAACCGATGGGGGTTTTTATTTGTTTCGTTGGGATTTTTTCTTTCCCCAGTGATTTGAGCCAATGTTTTGCATGTAAAAGCTTCATTTCTCTAAATGCTTGTTCTAAATGTCCTGCATTTCCTAACATTCAATGCTGCTCCTTGCAAGGGTGGAATTCCCAGCTGACATGTTAAGGAATTGGAGCAGTGCAAAGCAAGTGCACCATGGGTCTACGTATGCAGTATGAAATTAATCTAGGAATGTTACAAAGACTTTCTGGTCTTTTGGTTTGTCTTAGTTATTGTTGCAATATTACATTAATTGACATGTTTATATTAAATTTCTTTTATTTTTAAAAGATAGTAAAATGTTTTTGTTTGTTAACTATTGCACCTGGTCTTCTGATCTTCTTTTCTTCCTCTTTCTTCACTTCCATGTACGTGTGTAAACAGAATTAGAAGCAAAGGTTATAATCTCTTTGGGAGGGAGTTTTTCTTTGATTTATATATAGGTTCTCCTGGAACATAAGTATTAAGAAAAGCTTATTTATGCATGATATTGACATAAATCTGAAATGATTCATCTGGACTATTTTGCTTCATGATGGGTTTACTGTGGTCTAAATGTTGGTAGAATTTTCCTTGGATCACATTTGAAGATTTCTCTTTCATTTCAGTTATGTTTAACTAATATTATTTTTCATCTATTTAGGTACAGGCCCAGCGTGAGAGAGCCTCAGTCAGGGTCTGCTCATGCTGTGATGGACATAGGTTTGGTTAGTGGATTGGAAGCAAATACAGAAGACTTAAATACTGTAAGTATTAGAGAATTTTTTGTATTACTGAAGTTTTTTTGACAGAACTATAATATTTACTGTTCTTCATCTTTTTCTGTTAGAGTAGTAGCGCAGATTTATATCATTATACCCTCAATGCTTCTAATACTAATGAGAGTTATCTACTGAAGTCTGTATTATGGGTTTTTGATTGAGTCAGAAACTAGATACCTAGTTAAAGTTTGACACCTAGGCTCTCTCTGTTAGTGGAAAGACAAGGGCAGATAGAGTGTTTGTCATCTGTGTTGGTGTGCATCAACCTCTGGAGATCCTGTATCTGCTGACTGTAAAGGGAACACTGCTAGTGTGCACACCTGACGATTGGCTAAAGCTTGTGAACTGAATCTTAACTGTAGTGCTTGTGTTCATCCAGCTGCTATTGACAAGCATGCGAGTTTTAGTTAAAGGCAGAGTTAAGAGTTACAGGGTTTAAATAGGATACTATACATGGACTCAATTATTTTTTAATGATAATTAGCTCTCTACTTATTTATTATCTTAATGTAATGACTAAAAGGGTGATTTCCTCAAAAGAAAACAAAAAAAAGTGAGTATGAACATTATAAAGAGGCAACCCTAAAATAAGGTTTTTTTACATCTCAGAATTATGTTAAAGCTGCTCATTACAAAGCCTTCATGATAATCCAAAAATGTTTAACTTGTATTAAAGATTTGTTTCTGGTTTTCTCCCCTACAGCTTGCAAGTGGAGTTGATCAGTTGATAGCAGATTATGAGATAAAAGACGGGCATGTTGTTCTGCAGATAGACTCTGTATGTTACCCTTTTCATAACTGTAAGCCCTACTTCAACTTTTTGGAATAATTTTGTTCCTCTAGAGCTCCCTAATTCATGTGTCTTTCAAACAGGTGCCAGCTAATAATTTTCTTTGTGTGGGGTTCCGAATAAGTGAGCTTTTCCAGGTTGGGATGCTAAATCCTGCCACATTCACTGTATATGAGTATCATGCACCAGGTATGTGTTCTATGTCAAATTATTTTTTATCTTTTACCAATTTACTCCTCCTTAAAGACTACATTTTTTCTTCTTCAACAGCTTTTTAAGCCTTGTTATTTTAAGCTCAGGTAACTTTTGACTCACAAAGTTTCAGTACTTACTTTTTGGACTTTGATTTTCTATATGTATTTATTATTTCTTTTTGGATCTTCTAGATAAAAGGTGCACTATATTTTATAACCCCTATGGAAATGAAAAACTTGTGAGATTGTGTGAAGGAGATGAATGCAAATGCATGGAAGGTAAACTTTTTAAAAGATGTCTTCCCATTTCACTCTGGGAAAATGCAGTGTGGTGCTTTGGACAAAACTACAGTAAACACAAGGGAAAAAAATCCTCCTAAGAACACAGCTGTTCTCCTCTCCAAATTTTACATTTTAAAAAAACCCGTGTGCAGTATGATCATGGATGTCTGACTGGATGAAGTTCAGGTGATTGAGGGTGTTATTTTGTATTTTTAGTATTCATTGGTTCAGCATGCAGTCCCACAATTCTAGTGTTTGTCAGTTACAGTAGATTATCTCAAACAGGTTCATGATGTTTTATTTGGGGACGTGTGACGACATTGTCTTAACACTGGCTTTTTTCTTTCTTAATGTAGCTGAGTGTAGTAAAGTACAAGAGAGACTAGATCGGTCAATAACTGCTGATGCCAGGAGAGAAGCTGCATGCCAGAATGATGTTGCTTATGGTAATATTTGAATTGTCATTACCTATTTTACGTGCTCTGATTTGAAATGTTTACTTGTTTAGTACTGCTGCAAAACATTTTGTTCCAATTAGGTCTTTAGTGATTAAAATTCAGTAGGCTTGACAGTGGCATACAGTGTATGAAGGCGACTTATTGGAGCAGAGAAGACCAAGTGCCGCCCATACCCTCTGCTGAATAAAAGTCACGTAACCAGAGTCAGTGCACCAGTGAGCCTGATCTGATGAGTTCTGCTAATAAGCACTGTGTTTCTCTTGCTTGGTACCGTTCTAACATGATCATGTGGCTTTGGGGTCAGAGAAATTTGTGGGGCATCAGATGAGAGCATAGGTAGAGCTTCCATCAGATCAGAGCATGGGTAGAACTTGTTAATGTTTCTTGCCCCTACGGTGTATAGCTATAGCCATTGTTTTCCCAGAAATTGGTATTGTAAAAGGACATTATATTCTCCATCTGAGCATCTGCAGACATTTAGTATGTATTGTAGGAACAAGGAATAACAAAAAGTTTGTGTTGTTCTGTAGTTTATAAAGTGAACATCTTATCTCGCAGTGAAGAAGGTTATTTTGTAAAGTATTCTGCAGCTCTGCTGGACCTCTATAAAAGAGGTGAGTGTCCTGTTCTTAATCCATTTAACAATTTGTTTAGAATAAAAGCTGTCTGGTTGAGATCACTGAAGCAGCTGGCAAAAATCAGTCATTTCATGAGAGTAGAAAACTGTAGTCTCAAATACAACCTTTGAGAATTCTTTTGTGCCCTGAGAGAGGCACTCTTTGTTTGATGATTTTAAACAGCATTTCTGTATTATAGCTGCTGTTAACAAACCTCAACTGTAATCAGTTAAATGTCTTTCATGTTACAAAACAAAGTGAACGTATTCCATAATCAATTAATACAGTTGTGAGCTGTTGTTTAATGTCTCATTCATTCCACAGAATGCCCTCCCTTACTGTATGTGTAATGATTGAAGTGAGGTAGTATGCAAGGATATGCCTTGCCTTAAGCTTCTCTCAGATTCTTGTTAAGTTGGGCATGTTTCTGATTCTGGGAGAAAGGACTTTAGAATGTTCTTGGGCACTCACTGTCTTACCTTTAGGAGAGGCAGCTGCTCGTAGGCCCTGTGCAACTGAAGCTGATACTCATTTTCCCTATGAGTTTAAGCACCCAGTATGTCCTTACAATTTCTATAATATAAAATTATTTAATGTGCACGAGGCTTATTTACCAATCAGATTAAATTTAAAAAATCTTTTACAAGAAACATTTTTTATATAATCAAATTTTTCTGTTCTATAACTAGTGGCAAATAGATCCCTTGGCTGTGCTGTAGAACATTTTGGTGTTTTCTGTCTAATATATGAGTTACTGGAAATTCACTTTGTGAAATTTACCAATTTTTGCATTCTACTTTAGGGCAGACTTTTGCTCAAAAAAATAATGAAATAACCTTTGTTAAAAAGAAGACCTGTACAGATGTTGAATTGAGCCCAGGGGAGCAGTATTTGATCATGGGAAAAGAAGCCTTAAAGATAAGCATTGGTTACAATTTCAAGTAAGTAATTTACCATCAGAATATGCAGAGATTTAATCCTGGAGTGTGCTGTGAAGTGGCAAGTGTTCATATGTAATAATTCCTATGTAATATATAATTAATTTTTTAAGTTTTAGTTCGACCAATAGTTACACAATGTGTGTTCAGATGTGTACATTTAAAACAGGATTATGAACACAAAGCAAGCAATTTCATCTTGTAATTTTTCAAATCTTAGCAGCAAATGACCATTTTCTCTTGTCTTTTTAGATTCCAGTACCCTTTGGACTCCAGCACTTGGATTGAGTGGTGGCCTTCAAATGCAGCATGTACATTTTGTCAGGAGTTTTTAAATACAATGGAAGATTTTGCTGAAGATCTCATCATCAGTGGCTGTTGATTTACTTGGAGAATTTTAAAATTAAAAATATAAATCCAATCTCATCTTAAAAAAACCCCATAATCCTCACCTGTTCAGTAATTCTTTCCTGAACATAACATTCATTAATAGTTAATCTTGAAAAATGGTCTTTGCTTTTATTTCATAGCCATGTTCTCATAACATAGTGTCCTGGTTTGGGCCAGGACATACGTGTTCAAAGTATGATTTTTAAGCTTGGATGGGAGAAAACACAGAATACTGCAAAGACATTTAAAGTCAGATGAAATGTAAAAGCAAACACGGGAAGTACTGTCTTGTGCCAGAATAACACTTAGAAGCATTAAAATCTGTTGTCTTATTAAAACATAACCCTTCCTTCATAAAAAAAAAATTTAAAGGAAAAATAAATTTGTTTATCAAATAATTTTGTTACAACTTTAATTTCCAAGCAAATAAAAAAAAATACATCTATCTAACCTAGCATGATAGCATCCAAATATTTAGGACAAAAACCTTACTGCAGCCCCAGTTCCTTTGTAGTGACTGTTTTAAATGATCAGTTTCCAACTTCCTTGAAGCACTGTAGTGTAAGAATGATGGAAGACAACTCCTAAAGCTATTTTAGGTTATGCCAAGAACCATATTGAAGCCAGGTACTCCTGACCCCATTGTGCTTTTTTAGTTCCCTTAGACCTGCAGGTGACAAAATCACGCTCTTTTTACCCGAGCTAGTATCCACGCGATTATCTCAACACGTTGACTGACGTTTTCCATTCAAAAGTGGTTGGAGTAATAGATTTTTAAATTAAACAGTCCTGAATGTAGTTACTAAGTTTGAATAATTTTGTTTCTTTCAGTCCAGGTCTGAAATACAAAAATTTACTTTAACAGCATACTGAAAAGCTGCGAAAAGCTGCAATGTGTCTCGAACAACCAACCCCCAGACCCTGCAATGGAAATGAAACATAGTGGAAGCTTACGGTTCATATTATATAGGTTGAAACTGCTACAGGCAACTTAACTCTTTACTTTTTATAAATAAACTGATTTTATGGTGTTAAAAAAAACAGTCAGGAAGACCTTAACTATATCTGGTGACATTTCAGTGATGAAGTGATGCTTATGGGTGTTGAAGATACTGTCATTTGCAGAGCATTTTGGCATGGAAACTTCTCCAGATAAGTAAAACATTCAATAAGAAGCTTTTAAAAATGGTATTTGTGTGCAAAAGAGAGGACTTTCATTACATGTTTGACTCTGCACAGGCAGTTATTATTTGTGAAGTGGCAATAGTGTATTCAGAGGATTAATAGTGTTTTCTGAGGAATTTTTTTAAGAGCCAACAGAATGATTTGGACATGCCATGACGGTTTGTCTCATGGGACAAAAAGCATTTTTCTGAAGTGCTGCATAGGTATGCTGCAAAAGCAAAGCTATTCTTCATTAAAACCTTGATATTTTATGAATAATGAAGTCACACAATAACTTCCACTCATCTCAAACTTAGGAAGATCTTAAAGGGTGTGTTAGTTTACTTAAGAATTTTTTTTGCAAAGTCTGTTATGTATATTAAAACAAGTTGGTCAGTCTGCAATCTTATCTTCCTTGCTTATGTTAGATAGAAGAGTGCTAATTGTTTTGGTTGCACGTCATCTTCCAATCAGGCCTGTTATGATGAGAAAAAATTAATGCGCTCCGACTTCGTAAGAGGTATTTTTTAATTAATACCAATATTCAGAATACAATAACTATTTTTACACCATGCTGCTTTATTTTTGGAAATTCTTTTGCCAGGAGAAATGATTCCCCTTTCTATTTAGGCATCAGTATTTCTTACTGTACATGAAGGAGTATACACAGCTCATTAAACACACCCAATTTTCCACTGTGACAGAAACAGCAGAGGGAGCACAAGAACATAATTTTCAAATAGGTCCTGTAAATATTAGTACTTTACTCCTCCCCCCCCTGCCCCAACAAAACTTCAAAAAGACATTTTTCGAAAGTTGAGTTACAGCAAACACTGCACGCACTTCCTAGTGGATGAAAAAAAATGTCTTTTCATGTGTAGTGCCATAATATTAATTTCACGTATGCTGGCAAAATTTTTTTCTTCATATCACCCAAACTGTTTGTCAAAGAAATTCACTTGCAAGACAGCAACCACCCCACAATCTCTGAGATTCTTGGACAAATTTTAGATTTACCAGAGATAGCATTATAGTCAGGGCTGTGTGATAAAGTATGGGCAGGGAATGCAAAATCTTTTCTGATCACTCTAGAGTTCTGAGCGTAAGAGAGGCTGCAAGCAGTGACGCAACCAATAGGTCAGGGTGCAGTACTCATTTTAAGAATTGCATAATTACCCTATTTCTGCCCATGGAGAAATGTGACATTTGAGAACTCGGAATGGGAAATGTACTTCAGTGCTGCCTCCTGCCTTTTACAGAGATAATATAGTCTAAATGCAGCTTAAAACCACAGAAATAAGGAAATTCAGCCTAACAACATCCTCCTTTTCTTGGACTAACCTGAGCATTTTCTGGCAAGCGCATCATGTACCTGCTAGTGTGCAGCGAGTGACACTTAAACTACAAGTTAAAACATGCTCCATGAAACAGAAGATGTTTTCATTTCCGAATTTCCTGGAGTTTGTGATTTTAGCATAGACAAAAGTATTTCAGCAGATTAGGTTTAATTTTATACAGTCAGCTCACTTCAAAAGCTTCTGACCACTGTGTACATTGTGAGTTTCTCAAAATTGTTAGTCTTGCAGTAAAATACATTGATGTAGAAGCACAAGAAGGGATGCTTAATGTAATTCCTTTGCATGAAGAAATCTTGCAATGCTGCAAAGTATTGGTAGCAAAATATGTGCAGTAAGAGCCCAGAGAAACAACATGTGAACTAATAAAACCTGTATGAAGTAGATATGGGGAACAGGAAATAGGGAAATGAAAAACAATAAAACAAAATCTAGAACAATAGAAGGGCAACCTGTTTCTAAATTCAGAAGAGCTAACCATATTAGTCTTTGGTTTGCAATGCTGTTTTTTGACTTCTCCACCCTTTCAGCCTGTGGCTTCTGTCTTGAAATCTTTACTCCTGTAAGCTCGTTGCACCAGAGGAGGATTCACCAGAACAAGATTTGTGAGGCAGCTCCCCTGAGGCTCTATTTTTAGAGCGATGTATGGAACGATGTCTATTAGAAAATACCAATTACTGCTTTTTTCATCTTTCCTCTTAATTTGGTTTGTGTCTTCACAATTCAAATTTGTGTGCTTTGGGAATGAATGAGTCATTATGTTTCCAGCCTTCTCATTGGTTTGGTTAAGTAAATTCTTACCGCAGTCCTTAAGTTTTTGATCTGCATGTAAGTGTGCTATTAGTGCACATTGATTGACTGGCAGTTTATTTTAGTGTATGCCCAATGCTAAATCTTTTTCTTCTTTTTTTCTTCAGGGTTATCTTAATGTCTGCAGTTTAACTACAAGTATAACAGTAAAAAACAGCGATGGCTTTGGACTGAAGTTTTCAGTTTCTCTTCATAAGAGAACATACTACAGCACCTCTGTGTTTGGAAGATCTGGTGTCAAGCATCAGTGCATAAGCCATGAGTAGCTCACGTGCTTCTGAAGAACCTATGGAAAAGTACATGAATAATGCTGCTTTCATATACATTTGTCCCCTGTGCAAAATGTTTCTGCAGAATCCAGCACAGATACCACGTGGGCAGTTACTGTATGTCCTGTGTCATCTGGTTATTAAGGTAATTCTGTCATACAAAATGATGATATTAAATATTTTCTGTGTTAATCAGTCACTGCAAGCAAAAGTGTACTGTGCCTGGCTGGGATGTTTATGCAGTATTTGTAAAACACACGTTGCTGAAGAGGCTCTACCCTTTTGGCTAGCGGCTGTTCTGCATTGCAGTGGGCGACTTACGCTCAGTCCTGCTGGAGAAGCTGGAGGCTAAACAGGTGTGAAGAGAGTCTTGCTCTTCCGCTAGTATGGGTAATCTTTGCCCACTGGTATAAAATCATGTTTGTACAGCTTTGTAAATACATGCAGCCACTTTATATGTTCTCTGTGAAAGACATTGTTTTATTGCCTAGGTTTTCCTTTTGTACTCTTTTTTTAATTTCTGCATTTCCATTCCTAACACTAACTGATGCTATTTTTATGCTCTTTCTTGTGTAAAAAAAAAAAAGTTTGTAGATAACATGTGTGCCATTCATTATTTGTATTTTAAGACACAGTAGACTGAATCAATGTCTACTGTAACTTAGGTAAATTTACAACAAATGTTACTTTGGCATTTGATGACTGAATTTGACAGTTAAAAAGCTTGCCTTGCCTCCAGGAAAGTGGCAGATGAAGGGCCAAATTTCCTTCTCGTAGCTCCTGGCACAAATCAACTTGGTTCCCAGTAAAACTGAGAAGAGAGTTTGATACAAAGTACAGTTGCACACATTTTTATTTTTATTGAATAGCTGCCCAAAAGCAGCAGGTCCAAGAACTTTAAAATTACTGTTTTCCCTCTCTCTTAGGAATATCCTTGATCCAGGGTGTTTAAGATGTGGAAAGAAGATAATCGCAGATGATGCAATTTTTAATTTTGGCTCTGTGAGTATTTTTTTTTAATCCTCCAAACTTTTCTAAGAAGCATAAGAATATAACACGGTATGCAATAATAACTGGATGTAAACTCAAATTGCAGAGAGAAGCACACTTAAATCCTTAGAGAGGTTGCCTAGGCAGTCCACCTGGAAACATTTCTACTTCTGAACTGTACAATATTTATGTGAGGATAACTGTGTATTATGAGACTTAATTATCTCTAAAGAGTGATGCATCTTCTCATAAACTGTTTCTCACATCTGATTATAAATGCAGAGATACTGACTCAACTATTCCTGCTAAGGTGGAACCTGAAGATTGCTTTGAAGCACAATGATATTATTGCATGAAAAAGATCAAATATTCAGATGTCATAACCATGGGTCACACTACAAAGATATCAGTTAAAAAAAACCCCATTCTTGTTGCATGGAGTAGTTAAGACGGCCTTTAAGAGCTTTAATTTAAACTCTGCCTGTATCATTAATGTACCTTTCCTCTGGCTTGTGGTTACTAGTGTTTATGAGGTTTGTATCAATCTCTTTATCACTTTTATATTCACACTGTGTGCTAGATAAAACCAGATGAAACCAGGAGCCAGGAGATTGAAAGAATTATAGGCAAGGGTATGAACAAGAATTCTCTTCATTCGGGTCAGTCAGATCCATATAAGGTAAGTCATAGTTAACATCTAGAAGGACAATGTAAGAAATAATATTTCATATGTGCGGGTTGTAAATGATTAATAACTCTGTTATAGTCGTACCTTTAACCTTAATCAATGTGTATTTAACAGGGCCAATTCTGCATCGCATGGTAGGATTTCCTAAGACCAGTGGGACTAAATTGTCCCACAAGGCTGTTGATGGTTTCTGTTGCAACTTTAAGGCTTGAAGGATTTTCTTTGCCTTCTCCATCTGACGCTCTAGAGTACCCTGAAAATCATATGTGCTGAATATTCAGCTGGTACAGAGTATAACACTGCATAAAAGGACAGTGTGTTATCTCTCTCTCTCTTCTACATAGAAGGGTTGGATTATTTCTTTTTGTATAAGCAAAATTTCATCCGAAAAAAATCCTTAAAATATTCCAATGTTGGAATGTCTGGTTTTGTCAACACCTGTAAATCTCAACGGGCTTGCAAAGACTGCAAAAGAATTGTCATATAGTACTTACAAATACAAAATTAGAACAAAAAAACCCAAACACTAAAAAGAACTTGCAGTGAATTCGCTTTATGGACTCAAAGCAGTGAATTATAGATGAGGAAACTGCATTACCAAGAGCAGTCAAATGACTTTCTGAAGGCTACAGACACAGCCAGTTGCAGAATTGGAACATTGGCTGAAGTATCCTGGCATGCAGTGTAAGTTTATCAGACTGCAGTGACTCCAGAGAGAAAAGAAAGAGAATACAACAAAGGAGATGGCTACCTAAGCAAAAGAAACATGTTCTGCTGCTTCTGCTGTGCCAAAGAGGCTCAAATGAGTGTCAAGTAATATTTTAAGATCAGGCACCAAAATACATTTTCCTATTAACTGCTAATGGCAAAACAAAGACATCTGAAAGAAAGTTGTCTTCGTTAAGCAGTCTGAAAATAGACGAAATCACAAAACCAGGTATGGTCTTTGTGGGTTGTGCAAAACGAACGTTGGGTCCTGTTAGCTTGTTCAGAACTGTAATTTTTGAAAAGTACATTATACTTTAAATACTTTAAATGACAAGGAGCATGTCTTTTTTTCACAGGTGATTCATGAAATTTAAGTTCTATTGATTTTTAGAGAGACAAACTACAAAGAGGCTGCATTGTTCCTGAAGACCTAGGAACATAATTTAAAAATTACCTATAAAAATACTGCACTCGAGTATCAAATTGGCAGTCATTAGTTTAAAAAATATCTTTGGTCTTATTTGTTGTGTCCCTGTTTCTATCCAGAATTATCTATCCAATATATCGAGATCATTAAAATATTTTAAATATATATATTTTATATGTGTATATTTTTACAGATCTTTAGTCACGGCTGGTATGGAGGTGTGTATGTTTATCCACATAGGAAGATTTAACTTCCTGATGTGGCATGGCATGACTTTCATATGAAAACCACATGGGGGAAAGGTATATCTACGTCTTCATCTTTCACACGCGCAAATTACGTTGGCAGATTTCCATCGGATCTAGTTAGTAAGTCAAGAGAAGATGGAAAAGACATGGGATTGATCTTAGAATCTACTGCCGTGCTAACCTTAGTGACTTGTAGTTGGAGAGTTCTGAGGGTACTAAGCAACTCACAGGATTAATCCCAGCAGAAATGGAAATTCTTGGAATAATGACTGCTTAGCTGACTCATCTATATTATGAAATGGAAATTATTTCAAAACACATTCTGTATTTCCATGCTTGCTGGGGATTCTGGACATCAGAAAGGTCCATTTATATCTGAATTGTACAGAGTGTTTTTCTATTCTTTGGTTGTTTATATACATGGTGTGCATGTCTCCAACTATTCCAGAGTTTGAATCACCATCTAATAGCTTTAGGGGTTCCCGAAGAACATGCATTTGGCTGCTACACTTTTGTAGTCTACCCAAAAGCAAGCCAGCCTCTGTATGTGGGATTACTGGTCTGCCTACTATTAATGCATTTGCCCAGAAAGTTGTGTACTTTCGTCTGAATTTATGCTCACATCTCCTAGAATAATGACTGGCCTCATCTGTCAGTCCTGGCAAGATGCCAAGGGCCATGTATAAACAGGATTTTTAATGGCATTTATTAACATAATAGCACATCATAGTCAACTCAGCCTCCGAAGTGAACTTCAGAATTGCTCCTAGTGATATGCACAGATAACCTCTGAAAGCAGGACCCACTAAAGTCAATTAAATGAATTTGGTCGTTATACTTCTATTCCGTTTTAATGTATTTCCCAGATCGGCCTTTGAATAAGAAAATTCACCAGATGCCATTCTAATGTGATTCTCCCTGAATGTTCTTGGCAGATGTATAAGACCTGAATTGGTTGAATTCCTGAGATAACAACAGTTCTAAGGGTTAATACTGTGTAAGCCTGTTGGTTCTTTTAAAAAAAATGTATTTCTTACATATAACTTATATATGTTTCCATTTATATTGTACTGATTTTTAAATTGCTGTGTCACAAAATGAACTGATTTCTCCCTTCACTTCATTGCAACCGGAAATTCATCTAATTGATCCAAGCTAGTAAGTGACTTGAACAGACCAAATTCCACCCTGTTATGCATAGTGACACATGAAACTCGCACTCCTTTGGTCTGGTCACGAAAGCTGCTGTACTGCCTCTAAGTACTGTGACTAATTTAGGGAGAGAGCCAAGTGGTGCCATTCTCTGGCCACTGCTTTACTAGCAGTGCAGAAATGATTCGGTGTATATCATCTTTCAGGAAATGCCACAAGCTCTAAGTAGCCTTAGGCAGACGAGTGCTCTGTCAAAAAAAAAAAATCAATTAGGAATACCCTACAGTCTCAGAAGAGGAATGCAAAATCTCTGTAGCAGGTTAATACTCTTGCTTTTTAATACCTCAATACCTTTAAGTGACTGTCATAACTCTTCCTTGGCTGACCTGAAAACATTTGATAGTGAATACTAGGTGAAAGAGAAAATTGCTTACAAGCTAGTAGGATGCAAGCCCAAGTTACCACATAATTTATTTTGTCATGGTGGTACACTCGGAATCCGAAATAATCTGGAAGAGGAAAAATAGTCACTTCATCACACGCAGTTGTTTATTCGGTGTGTTTGGGCAGTGTAAAGCCAGAACATCACACCGAAATTAATTTCTATCTTTGTATATCAATGAAAACGTTCAATATAGGCACAGCCTCTCTTCTGAGTTGGCAGGTGAGATCCTGCAGTGGGTAGGGCAATACAAAATCCTAGAGTCGAATCCTTAGTAAGATTTATTTCAAGTTCAAAAATATTTTTTCATAAATAATCTCAAACGCTCATTTCCACAAAGAGAGAGTTATGGAATCTACTGACAGGTGTCACTAGATTCATTTATAGTAGGGGTGTGGAAGAGATGAGTGAAAACATACTATGGAAATCCATTTTTTCTTTTGAGTGAATATTATTTTGTAACTTAAAAAAATCACTCTCTGCGAGCTGCCAGTTTGGTGTTCATCCATCATGAGTCGTCTCACTTGACCCTACCTGCAGAGGCTTATTTTCAGGCTATATAAATGTTAAAATTTATGCATGTCTCCAAGTAAAATGTGTTCTTAATCTCCTGCTGAATTCTTACATCAGAGCACACTGAAATTTGGCATGGCCATCAGTTATTTTCCAGTAAAAAACCACCTTATAGGAGTTACATATGCTTTCAATTTTTTAAGATATTTAATAATGTTTTCACCTCTAATTAGGAGAAATATCTGGGTTTGGTTTCTTCATTCTCCTGGGAACTAAGAGTTTGGTTTTGCCAATTTCTGGGTCATTACAAAATTCCATTCCTCATGTTAAATTTTGCTTTTCAAGTTCTGAATGAACTTGGAATTGGGATACATGTTTAAGCAACAACTGATTTCCTAGAAAATACTAAACTGAATTAAATGCCACAACTGTCATAAAAAGAACAGTCAAGTTTAGAAAACAATAGCAGAGAAGTCTTGAGTAACGATTGCTGTATTCAACCCTTTCTTTTCTGTGCCAGGCAATATTTGTTACACACAGGTGGGTATTTATAGAATAGTTATATTTAGCCATGTTCATAGCTAGAAGTCACGGAATGCAGATTATTCCTAAGGTGTTGCGGTTCAGACTGTATCTGCTTTATTGATTTGCTACTTGACAAATAAATGGCAATTTCTTTTGCAAGTAAAGCAAATAAAAAGTTATATTGGATGCACTTTGAATCAGCAGAGATATTAAACCGCAAAAATTGGGATTTACAATGGAAAATCAATTTTCTCTTGATGACAGCAGCCCCACTGGCGCCGGTTAGAAGTACTCCAAAAGAAACAGAGAGAGGTTCAGAGTCTGGGTTGAGGACACTGCAAGCTGGTTTCAAGGAGCCCTGTCATGGACTTGCATTGTCTAATTTGGCTTTACAAGAGTAACCTCAACAGCGCATTCTTTCCACTGGCTATTACATGTTCTCTGCAATTTGTACTGTGAGGCCGTGGAGCACGTCCTCAGCTAATGCAAATCAGTGTTGTTGCAATTATTGTGGAGGAGCTATACTTTTTATGCTTGATACCTAGATGTGTAGAAACAGTAATTCTTCAACTGAATCACAGAAAGTAAATGTGAGAATTTCTTTCCAAGGAGAAAATATTTTATAAACATCTTGCACATCCGCAAACAAGGCGATTCACATTTCACTGTGCCAGTTTATACCTGCTGAAATGTGGTTTACAACATATGGACATGAACACCAGTGTCAGTGACAGACTAGGCATGAACTGCAGCTGTAAGTGGAGACTCACGCTTACTACATGGCTGCGATGTCTATCTCTGCTAGAGTCCGATTAGCCAGTTTTACTGCATTGTTTATAAACAGCAATAGGCTATGAAAACATGATTTTCACTGCCCCAATCATAAAATTTTCCATAAAAGCCTACTGCTGACAGATCCTAGAGAATATTCAACCTCAGGATCTGACAGCTAGGTAGAAATAGGTATTGGTTGCCACCATCAGTGCAATTCCAAAAGTTTGGAGTCACCAGTCTATGCAATTTTAAAGGGTGTTTTGTTTCTAGCCCCAGCTAGGTGGGATAAGTTAGAACAACATGCATTGAATAATTGTTTTAAGTAACATTTGCAGTTGCTTTTGGTGCAAGGCAGGGGTGATCCAGAGATGCAGTTATAAAATGGAACAGGAAGTCAGGAGGTCTGTTTTGGTCTCATTTTTCCCTGAACTTCTGCCCCACATCCTTCGTGCATGTTCAACAATGGTTTTGGGAGAACCATCTTGGGTGATAATCACAGCATTAACCCCCAGAGTTCCGTGTTTGCGTCAGATAAGAGCTTTCAGAGCAGCCAATAAAAAGCATTAGCTTGGTAAAATTTAGGGCAGGGTGCGAAGACTCTTGTAAAGGCCGTACTCTCATTGACGAGAAGTCTAGAGATGTATTTGTGGCAGAGATTTCAGTTCCTGGGATTAATCTCTTTCTATGTGGTGAATGAAAAGGCAGCACATGTTTTTTTTTCTGCACCAAATAACTACATATATTCAGAGATGTATTTTCACACTAAAACTTCAAATTCCATGAAACTTGCCCAGCTTGTGGTTACGCACCATTGCTCAACCCAGACTGATGAGGGAACCTTCCTTATGTCCTTGGTGTCATTTGTGGCTTCCTATTGAAGCTAAATAACTTCAGCATTTCACAGATTCCATATGACACTGAAGAAGCCTGGCAGGATCAGCTAAACTTCTGTTTTGGTCAGGAATCTCAAAAACAAGCTCGGATGAAAAACTTTCCATAGAAACATGAGTGATCAAATTAATCCATGATGATATTTAACAGGATTGCATGGATTTATCCCAGAAATTGGGGGAATGTACCGAAACCCACGTGAGTTCAAAGCAAATTCTTAGAAAGCCACACTCCTGTGTATCTCCCGTGTGTGTCCACAGGCCCCCTGTCCACAGTGGTCCTGCTGATCTCTGTGCCTAGTTCTGAACAGCTCCGGGGCAAGGCCCGGCAGAGAGCAGCACAGCCCAGAAATGCTTCCCAGGGCCCTGCCTGCCAGTCCCTGGGCTTTGGAGCAAAACAGTCATGATAAGAAAAAGCATTAGATGTGATTTTAGATAACCAGATTAAAAAAAGCTGAATTCCCTTCCTGTGTGTATCTTGCCATGAAGAAAAGACAACCTTGGCTTGTGAAAACTTGCCACAATTCTGAACTGTTGCACTATGAAGCCAATCTGTATTTTGATTTATTCCAGGACGACCCATTGTTATTGAACGTGAACAGATAGGAGCATTCGTTTCCTAAGCACTTTTTTGCCCCGTTCACTTGCTTTGGGGTTTTGACATCCAAATTGTGATGCAGATGTTCGACATGGAGTTACAAGGTTTGTTTTCTTGGCTGAATTCCAAGGACGCTGCTGGGAACTTGTTTGTGATTATGTGCTTTTGGAGTCCCATCACGGGCAAAGCTGCCAAGGTAGCTGGCCTCATGAGAGGCTTCTTTCTATTCAGGGATTTAAATACTAAGGCCACTTGCCTCTGTTCAGAATATAGACCTGTTTTAATCTGTACCTGCTTTCTCCCACTTCCAGCTTTACTTTTTCATTCAGGATATTCCTATGTTTAAAACATACTTTCCTGTTTCCTTCAAAGCATCCCAGTTTGTGAACGCTCGGGAGTTTTCTTTCTGTAGCAATGTTTTGATGGGGGCTGTGGTTCTCTTTACAATATTATTTTCCTCTTGTGAAAACATTGGATAATGCTTGGAATGTCTGTGTTCCCTGGGTTTCTTGCCTGTAAAATACAGGCATAAATAGACATTGTTAGTAGTACTGTGGAAATTACTCAGGTTTATGAACTACGCTGAAAAATACTATTGGAAAGATAAGCTCAGTGCTATTAGTCACTCTGCAATAGCAAAGTGAATTGTGGTCTTAGTGGAAGAGAGATGCAAGTTAGTGCGTACTCAGTCTCTTTCTGCTTCTATTACACATAAAAAGATCATCTTCTAAATATCTCCTTTTCTTGCTCCTATTAGCAAAATGAGAAACTTCTGAAAGGGTTAGGGGAAATTTACAGTAGCCTTCACTCTGCCCTCAATTCTTGTCAGTAATGAGAATTAATGAAGCCATCATTAAAGAAACCTGTTGTTTCCTATTTCCACTAATTCGTCCTACTCAAATATACTGAGTTTTCTCATAATTGTGTAGGTTTCTATAGCACACTGTACAAGTGACCTGAGCTATTGACTGAAAATATCCATATTTTGCCAGCTGTTTTATAGTCAAAAGATCTTGAATCTTAACTTGTTTTTTCATGTTACATCCAGAGCTTTGGAAGTGTTTTGGCAGGCTTCCTGGTGGGCACAGATCCCGTTCCCAGAGTTCTCTCCAAAGCATTAAGAATGGAAATAAGCAGCTAAGAATTTTCCAGTTTAGCTCAGGCTGTGTGTACATTAAGAGAAACAGAAGCATACCCACAAGTACCAGTATAAGCCCTTCATGTAGAGAGGCTGCAACAGAAAGCGGAGCTTAATCTGGTGAAACTCATAAACTGGGCCCTGTCGGCTTCGCACATCTGTGCACTGTGTTTGTCCTGATACTGAGACACAGCGACCAAGACAGGTATACCACCAAGAAGCTCCTTAACGTAAAGAAGGTCTGCCTAGTTAGGTTGCCTAAAATCAGAGACAGGCTCAGTAATCTTTTAATGATGTTTTACTCTGAAGTAGCATTGCTTATGGGAAACTACCAAGGCCACCATGACAGAGAAAATCACTTTAATTTTCTCCAGCCTCTTCTCTCCAGGGTGATTCCTTGGCTTGTATCGTGGAAACTGCTTTAGCGGGTGGCTGAAATAAGATAAATGGTATATAGTGGCCATTTTATGGGTGCTTTTTTCCTGACAGATGCTGGAGAGGTGCTCCAGAACACCTATTATTTGAAAAAAAAAAATTACTAGGAAGCTGAAGATAATACTATGTTACAGAAAATATGATCTCGAATACTCTTGAGGCAGAGCGAGGATAAAGGAAAAAAACCAATGATTCCTGATACCTCTTTGAGGATTACAGCCCAGCTCTTATGGAAGTTTGTGGGAAACTTCCCATCTCCTGTAATATAAATAAAAGCAGAGCTACATCAGGCAGATATAACAAAACCATTTTTAAAAAATTTATTGTAGACAAAAGATTGAATTGTGGCAACATTGTCAAGTTTGCTGAGGTCAACAATATATCAAATTTCACGACTCTTCATGTTTGGGGTTTTTTTCACCTTGAAGACGAATTGATAAAATCTCACAGCTACTCTGCTGTACTCCTATTTCGTGGGTAGCTTAAGTCGTAAAACAAGTAATAGCTTGGAAGTTAAACTACTACTTAATATCAGAGCTATGAACAGGCAGGAATCTTGACTTGGAGCACGCAGCTCCAGTTCCTAGAATTACAGCATCTCATGGGGACTGGACCTTCTTTTACTGAAAAGTTTTCCTTCCTGTGTTGTACCAGTTTTTCAGACTTTCCTAGAACATGTGCACACTTCCAGATAATTTATACTAACTGAAAATTATGTTTTCATAGAATGAGGCATCCCTATCTCAAGCATCTCTTTGAAATGAGGTTCTCAGCCCTGGAAATACTATTTGCACTTTGACTACAATCTGTAAAACACATAGCATCTGAGCCTGAATTCCACTTTTAAATGTACTAAGAAATCTGTTTCATTAAAAATCTCAAGCCCTTGGAATATTTTAAAAAGATAACACTCAAATATATTCCCTTACGAGCTATTTTTCTGGGATGTAAAAAATGATCATTCACCTTAAATAGTAACAGTGTCCTGCAATGCTAAGCATTGGTGGAATGACTCTACAATAAAATTAAGCTTCAAATTTTAATCTCTCTCTGAGCCACATCCTGTTTTCGGTTAACTGATCTCATATGGGGGAAATTTACCAGAGGAAATATCTCTAGTTTGGAAAGTACCAAAAACTTCTCTTTAGTTTCTTTGTGTAATTCAGCACCTTCTAAGACAGAGGTGTAATATTTTCGAGAAGTCTCAAGGCAAAAGAAAAGGAGCAAGCTAACAGCACAGAGAGGAGGAACATAGGTGCCTCGTCACCCCGAAACACAAACTGACACATGGTGTACCACTGATCTTTCTGAAATTATTAACTTATTCCTCTTTATATTCTTCAAAAGCTTAAAAATTCCACATCCAGAAATATTTTTAAAACTTTTTCAGAAACTAACTCACATCCTGGCAGAAACTGCCTGTGCCGGATTAACTTGCCATGCCTTTTAACAACCCTCATCATGAAAAAATGAAAGCAACTAAGACTACTAAGACTGTATCACACTTTCCCCATAGACTTTTAACTTTAGTTAGGACATGGCCCTGATGACTCTGCACTTAGAGCACCTACAGATACGTTTACAGCACAGCGAAGTAGAGAGAAGGAACTGGAAATGAAAGGACAGTACATGTGGTTCTGCAAGTATTAGTAGGGAAGATCTTCCCACCAACATGGGTGGATGTTGACATTTAAACTGGAAGCCTGAAAAATAACTTCAACAAAACTGACATCATTTTCCTCTTCCACAATTTCACTGCCAAATCTTGTTAACATCCTAGCTTTTAAAAAAGGTTACACATGCAGGTACCGTGGCTGTATACAATCAGATAATTGCACACCCACCTTGCTACGTTAGTCATTCTCGTGTTCTGTGACAGCTTTACTGAACTGCATGCGATGCTTTTCATCTAGTGAGATCTAAGCATTTTCTGAAAGGAAGCACGTGTTATTCCCTCTTTGCCATGGAAGGTGGAAGCATTTAATAGGCTAGTGGGTTGTCCAGCAACACTCGAGTGGTGTATGGCAGTAAGCCACATGGATACCCTAAAACTGACTCTGCAACTGGCTCCATCAGGCTTATGTTTACTTCCCTCTATAACAACGCTTTCCTTTGCATCATTATTTTTAAACCGTTAAAGCCTTCAGGAAAAGATCATGTCGCTTGTCAAAAGCGTGTCTAATTCAAGGGAAGGTAAATAAAGGATTTTGTGACCGAGCGAAGGATCAAATCCTCCTCATGGAAATAGTCTTGCATCCCGATTCCCACGGGACAACAGGGTGGAACTGAAAACAGCATTTGGCCTGTAGGTGAGTTTTTAATAAAACAGTAAAATAAATTGTGGACATAAATGCAGGAAACTTTTTGGATAAACTGCTTGCAAGAATGGGACTTTCATTATTAAAAATCCTAGCCACGAGAAGATGGTCATTATTTGTCCCCAGATCCCATGAGCGAATGAGCATACAGCTGTGAAAAGACATTGCCCATGCAGCGAGGGAGCGAGGTGTGTTCTGTGACAAGACAGCGCAGCTTGAAAGGCAGGGAAAACCGAGCAGCCATCTGCCATAAAGAGACCAGGTACATTCTTATTGTGTTCTCAGTACATTTTTAATACTTCCTGTTATTTTCAGTCTACCACAAAGATGGCTGAAATTTGTGATCTCAACTATTTCACACAAACATTTTTCACCCTGTTTTTTGGTAATATTACGGGTTTCTTTAGCCTCTATTCTGCAAACAGTGCCAGGCTTGGTTCTTATAATATCCACGCAGTACTGTATACTTACAAGATTAATTTTTCCTGCGTGTACATAGACTTCCAGTATATCATCTCTGCAAAGGAAACACATCTCCTACCCATGGACCCGGCCATCTTTTTAGAGGTTTTTTTCCTCAGGTGTATTTGATTTTAAACTAAACGGCCCTTTTGAAGTCTAGAAAAATGTTTTGTGTATTCTTGCCTTGTTTGACATTGTCCTTTTGAGACAAAAAAGTAGAAGTTTAATGGAATTCTTGTCTTGGAAATCTTCCATAAACACAGTACGTGTGTAGCCGAGGCACACATGAAAAAGAATAATGTTATATCATACAGGCAAACATAAGGGCTGAGTCACACAAACAGCTGTGTGAGCAGAGTTTATGAATATTCTTTGCTTCTTCATGAAAACACGAACATAGCTGTTTATAAAAACGTGAGGAGAAAAAAATTCTGGAATTAATTACGGTATTTCTCTTAGCATTGCAACGAAGCACTGCAGCATGTACTTAACTTGAAGGAGGGCTCTGCCTTCATCCCAGAAGCTGCCCTCCTTCCCATCTATTAATCAATGCAGCTGTAGTCTGTTTGGTATTGTATTTGGTAATCTGTAATCATGTCGGGGGCTGGGGGACAGTCACCGAGGGCAGCTGTTGCAGATGTGGAGCTATTATCTGTGCACACACAACATAGGAAGGCGTCAGACTTGAGGCAGACACTCACTGATGAATAATAACCTCCTCATCAGCTTTCACGCAGTCACAGGTACCTGAACACTGCTGTAAATGCAGCAGAGTAACAAGCCAAGTGAAGCATCTAGAGAACCACCTCCGCTTTTTATTTTTAATTTTCAGCTAGGACTCACCCCCAGTGGTATTCCCCAAGTTTCTTTCACAAGGAAGAGCTAACAGATTTGCATCTGCGACTTTCCCTCTTCTGTCCAAATCCTAGCAGCATGTGATTTCATAGTGAACTTTGGCAGGGGAAAAACAGAACCTCCATCTGATAGTGAAACTCTCCTTTGCAGAAATCTTTACTGCAATGCGGGCATCTTAAAAGGATTTGCATACATTACTTGACTTGCCAGGTGTTGTGAATATGATCTGCAGTTGAGAGCAGCTGGAGGGCGAGGCAGGCGAGGATGGCTCGAGGCTTCCCGGGAGGGTTCAGAAGGAAATTCAAGTCTCCCGCTCACTCGCTCGGGCGTGTGGGTTTCCCCCGAGCAGAGCGAGCTGTGGAGGAGGCATCTTTCGCTGTAACTGTGCTCTGGGGAGGCAGGAGCGTCTTTCTGACGGAGGGCCGGCTCGCCGCGGCAGGCAGCCATGCTCGCGCCAGTTTCAGAATTAGCTATGCAAACAGATTCTCCGTTTCGGCTGTCCTGGGGGGAATTTGCTCCCTCGGGCCTTTCCTTAGCCGATTCCCCACCCCGGTCCCCGGGGGCTGGGGAGAGCCCCGGGCCGGCCAAGGGGCACCGCTCGCTCCCGCCTGGAGCCGGGCTGCCGTCCCTCGGCCAGGGGAAGGCCCGCTTCTCCGCCGCCCCGGAGCCGCATTTCGGCTTTCCCGCTCCTCCCGGCCTCAGCGAGGCAGCAGCCGCCCAAATTCAGACGAACCGCCCGGCTGCATTTCCTCTGCCTGCGGCACGGGCGGCCCGACCGCGGTAAGCACCGCCGGCCGGCCCACTCACCCAGCCGCCCTCCCGCCCCGCGGGGCTGCCGCTCCTTCGTGGCGCCCGCCGGCTCCGCGCTGCGGGA
>VZSC01014900.1:68901-95448 GCA_013398225.1 Steatornis caripensis
GCAGCCCCTTGGCGTCCCCGGCGCACACGGCCCTGGGTCCCCGCAGCGCGCCCCAGGGAGCACCTGGAGGGCGGCGGGGGCTGCCCGGCCCCCGAGGCTGCCCCGAGGATCCTGGCCGCCCTCGCAGCTTCCTGCTGCCCGCGAAGCCGCCGGCTCTCTGCCCCGCTGAGCTGGGGGTGGGGGATGCCAGCCGAGCCGGGGCCCGCCAAACCCGCTGCCTGCCCTAGAGCTGCCGTTTTACCGAGCGTTGGCGGTGTAAAACACCCGTGGGGGTGGGCTTCGAGCCCCGCGGAACCGACGGGCCCTGCTAGCACAGCCAGGGCTCCGGCGGAAACCGGTGGGTGGTTTCCAGCGTGAGCGTCGAAGGTGCTGGTCTGCCCCGACCGCACCTGGGTACCAACCCACGACGCCTCTGACACAGCTTCGTTAGCACGCAGGTGCACGTTTAGCGTTGCAGTGTTTAATTTATGGTTCTTGGCAGGTTGGGCAGCCGCTGCCTTGGTTGCAAAGCTCCCCATCAAACACCTGGAGAGGCCGTGGGAATTGCCGAAGCCGGGCGACAGAAAATGCTGCTTGTTCGAAGAGTGCGGGTTTTACAGCTGCCCTATCCGCCGTGCCGCAGCCACACCGCAGCTTCTCTGCCTGGCCCGGCCCAGGCAGTCTGGCTTCATTTTTTTAGAGGCTTGTTAGTCAGCATTACTTTTGGTAACACTGGGATAGTTTATTGCGTGTCAGTACTGTTATGGAGAAAAACAGATTTATAAAAGCAGTATTATGATCAAACTGCACCAGGTCGCTGGGTGAAAACTTTTCTTGAACTTTTCAAGTGACTATGGAGACACCAGAATCAGTTTTGTTTGCGTTTCCAAAAAATATTCAGCTGCGCAGCTCTTGTTACCCAAAACCAATACTGAGCGTGCACGACACCTCGGCATGTGTGGCTCGAGGTGTATCTTGTTAGAGCGCAAATGTTAAGCTTTCTGTAGACTTAGATTTCCTTTTTCATTTTGCCACTAGTTTTGTGACTTCAGGAAAGTCACTGTAAACACACGGCTTGCTCATCTTCTGCATCTATAAAGCGTAATCACAGATTTTGGCTGCTGAGAATTGAAAGTGGTCAAGGATTTACTCTACAGGAAATAATTCTGTGTGATGTGGACCGATGGGATTGGAGTGCTAAGATGATGGCAATATTTACTTCATCTTTCTACAAGCTAAAAAAACTCTGGAAAGAAAACCCCAAGCCCTCGCTTCAGTATATTGTCCATTTTCACGTTGTGTTTGAGGGAAATTTTGATCTGTGCAGTAATTTCCCGCCGGTACCTCGTCAAGCCCCACTGTGACATTTAGTCATGCCTGTCAGCTGCAAACTCAATTAAACAGATCGCTAGAATACTGCACAGGTTTGGAGCTGCTCGTGGACTTTGATGCCGGATATATTCTTTCACATCAAAGTGATCATGTGTCTGCTTGTTTAAGCACCTTTTTTTTTCCCCTTATCTCTGACAGTAGTTTACTTCAGATGGCTGAGAAAACAACCAGAGGCCCGCAGGATGTCCCCGACTCTACTCCTGGTGAAAATGAATTTCCTTTTGGCTATCCCACTAGCATTTGTGAAGATGTGCCTGATCAGAAGTACCTGTGCAGCAACTGCAATAACATTCTGAAGAGAGCCCTGCAAACGCTCTGTGGGCATAGGTACTGCTCAGCCTGCCTCTCCTGGATTGTACGGTAGGTCCTTGCTACAGAGGGTCGCACCATCGTGGCAGATTCTGTGGCTGCAAGTGCTCCCAAGAGCTCCGTGGTGCCCCTGTACTCAGTAGATGAGTCTGTGGATACCCGGGCCTGCTGTCACGTTACTGTCTGGAAGTACTTGTGTGTGGTGGACCGCGGGCTACTCCCTGTCTCCTTATTCTCAGCGTGAACATCTACAGGGTGGGAAAGGCTGGGTTACTGGGCTTGACAGATGCCAGTTTTTCTACGTGTAAGTGTGAGAGAACAATACTGATTTAACCTTGAAGAACTAGTGCAAAGAGGACTTAATACTTCCATGGGACTTTATAGTCCTTTGATAAGCGATGTTGTGGGATTTTAATGAACATTATCTTAGAGTTTTATTTTTAATAACCCCACTGGGTCACTACATGTTAAGGTGCTGCTGCCATTAGTGCAAACCGTGACAGCCATTGTCCTGAGGAATCTGAAAAGCAGGGGCTAGGTGGGAATTTGCTTGGATTGATTAGCTGCTTCTATCCTGCCTTTTCTTTCAACAACGATGCCTTGATCCAGACCCTTTGGAAAAGGCTGTGCCTGCCCTGCAGGTGAGAGGAGAAATTGCAGTACAATTCCATGACTATGAGCTGACTTTAGCTTTCATGTTTTGGAAAACAGCAGCTGTCAAGATTCAGTGAGGGGGCTTTATAAGTAAGTCAAAAGCCTGTTCCTGTGCTTGCTTGTGGATGTTATTAGTAAGCTAGTTTGTGTATGCCTATTCGTGCACAAACAGAGTCCCAGCTCTGATCACAGTGTGGGGCACCTGAAAAGCTGAGTCAATGCACTGGCCACTTGTGATTTGAAGATCGACGTATAATAATGTAAAAAAGTATTGAAATTCATGTGTTTGGCCAGCTTACGTAAATCCATCCCTGTAAATCTAGAACAGAGCCCCTTAATGATGCAACATAAACCATAAATTCAGAAAACTCTCAGCTCAGCATAACCAGAATTGTTATATCTTCCCAGCAGAGTCTTATAGCACAAATGGGAAACTGGGTCAAACAAGCTAATTAGTGGAGTTTGAAATCAGTTATGCTCTGGTCAGGTGGATGCTTTTGTGGTGAGCTTGTCGGTCTGTGTTAGTTCATTATTTGCCTGGATGCTAAACAGCACTGGCAATGAAATACATCTCTAGTAAAGTTTTATTTTTTGCTTTTTCTATCAAAAAATCTATGCTAAATATTTTGACAGTAGATCAAAACCTTTTTTAGCTGCCCTAGGATGTTAACTCTCTAGAACTCAGTTCTGCACGGGTTCTACCATATCTTTATAATTTGAAGTCTATATACCTGTCTTGGGGCAATGGGCATTTTCTGTGTTTTCAAAGAATTTAGTTTTCATGTTACCTTTCCTACATGGTATTTTTGCATAATTCGTGAGATAAATAGGTTCCCATCTTTATTCTTAGTTATGATCCAGGTATATTTTGCTGAAATATGCCTCTTATTTTGCTGAAATACAGCTAAGATTTATGGGCCTAGCCCTAGACTTGAGGAGTAGAACAGCAGGGTTTTTTTGACATCAGTGTATTCAAGAATTGGCCCTTTAATGAACAAGGACCATGGATTCTGGATGGGAATTACAATTTCCATGTTTTTATTTGTGTCAGTGTCTGTACAAAGACCTCCTAAGCTACAGTACACCAACTGATTGTTGTTTCATTCTTTTTTTCTTNCGTGAGATAAATAGGTTCCCATCTTTATTCTTTGTTATGATCCAGGCTGCTCTTATTTTGCTGAAATACAGCTAAGATTTATGGGCCTAGCCCTAGACTTGAGGAGTAGAACAGCAGGGTTTTTTTGACATCAGTGTATTCAAGAATTGGCCCTTTAATGAACAAGGACCATGGATTCTGGATGGGAATTACAATTTCCGTGTTTTTATTTGTGTCAGTGTCTGTACAAAGACCTCCTAAGCTACAGTACACCAACTGATTGTTGTTTCATTCTTCTTTTTTTCTTGCCAGAAACAATAAGAATGCTGTTTGCCAGAAATGTAAAGAGGAAGAGCCCAGCACTTCAAGTGAGGGAAGCCTATTGGCAGAAGAAAGGGTAAGTTGTAGTTCACAGTTCATTAATTTATGATTCATTCATTAACTGTTGTCTGGGCTACTCTATAGTCATCATTGGACTACAGTTTAGGAAGCAATAATATAAAATGTCATCGCGACTGATAGTTACACATTTTAACTTCACTTTAGTCATTTGGATTTCCCACGGTTTCGGATTTTAAGAAGTATAATGGCAGCCTTAGGACTTCCCAAGTCCATCAGATTCTGCAACATAAAATCCCACATTCTTCCCTATAATTAACTTTTTATTGTCTCTAAGTAACTGATGCTTTCCTACTTGTAATAGTACGTCTTTGCTGTTACTTACTATCCTTAGTAAGTATCCCAGTGGATTTTCCAGTTTCATGGTTCTCTGTAGCCTTCAAACTTGTTACCAAACTTGCAGATGGAGCATCCCTAAGAAAAAAAGGTAGAGTGTAGCCCAGCTGGCTGAATTGCCTAGAAAGTATTTTTACAGCCAGGGTATGTGGAGAAAATAGCATAAAACATTGAGCTGAACATAATAACTGATGAAAACTGCACTGGTAAATGTTTCACCTGTAATTTAACAGTTCAGATCTCTTTTGCTGTTGTGTGATTTTCCAGACAGACCGCTGCACTATTCTATATCTTGAATACAAACTGGGCCATAGGGCTCAATCCCAGCTTGTCTTTTTCCCTCCTTTCTGACTACATGCAGGAATACCAAGAGACACACATTCTGTCTAACTTTTATAGGGAAAAATGAAACCCAGTAGGCAGCTGGCAGTCAGGTAAAAGATGAAGTTTAGGAAGTGGCTGCAGCAAAACAGTGAATCTGCAGTTAATGCTGAACTTGGTAATATCTCAGAAAAAATCCTCAAATTTGCAATAAATTTCCCAGTAATAGAATTTCATGCATCATGTAACCACAAATAGGTACAGCTAAACCCTTATGAACTTCTTGTTCTATGTTGACTGTCAGTTCTCTCATAACTTTGGGATTTCTCTGCTGTGGGATTCTCACCAAGTCTGCTGGGACTTTCTGCAAAATCTATGCATGGGTTGTTGTAAACAGGGCCCCACTCTTGCAAGCTGATCTGCCTGGGCAGATTCTTGTGCCTGTTGAGAGTCCAGATGAAGTCAATCACCAGCAAGGCACGAGGATCTGCCTGTGTGGATCAACTTACAACACATGGTTGGAGTTTGTAAACAACATGAATAATGAAGATTATTTAGCAGGTCTATTCTTTGTACCTACTCCTGATAATCTCTGCTTTAGGTTTGCTGTGGTTTTGCTTAATGTTTATTTCCTCTGCTATCTGTTTTTGTGTTTGTATTTTAAATAACATACCTACACAAGGAAAAGAAAGGCCCTATCAGGATGTGTATTTGCCTTAGCTTATCTCATGATCTGTTTCTGTGGTAACTCCCATCTCTTCCCTGGTATACCTTTAATTTACAATCCCTTCCTATGCAACATACACTTAAGTCTTATGGTGCTGTTCATCAGTATCAGTTACTGAGCATCTGCATCTGTCACTGAAGTTGGTTAGAGGAGTGGGGGCATCCTCCCAAGCCTCTGCGCACATCCTGTCTGCTGCATTCATGGGCCTGGCTTAGAGGACAGTTCTCTGCTCTGAACTGAACACAAACTGCTTTGTGGCTCTCCCGTCTCTGGCGGTGTTAGAGCAACCGAAGATCCACGTTCAGCTGCAGAGGGGCAGGCTTAGATGGAGAGAAAAAAACCGCTGGATTTATCCTGGAAAGCTTTTGGTCAGATTGATCTGTTTATTAAACTTTTTGCTAGCTGATCTTCCTGACCACATGAGCTGGAGATCAGAGCCCACCTTTAGCTAGAAGCTATAAGATACACATCGTGTGGATCAGAGGGACGAGGTTCTTGGATGGGACATGGCAGGGGACCTCCACTTGTGTCACAGCCAGCTCTGGGACAGGCAGGTCTGGGCAGGTATGTATGCCACGACAGCCACCCGTAATCAACATCGGCAGCCCCTGCACCAACATCTTTCTCTGAAACAGCTAAAATGAGAGAGGGGGGGATGTGCAACTACAATATATCAAATCAGAGAGAAATATTTTCTGTTTCCTTCTGTTTGACCTGGATCACTTGTCTGTCAGTGAGAGTCATCTCATTTAGTGTATGAGGGTCTGACTCAGGTCCCTAAAGATGGTCTGTGCAAACTCTGGTTCCCGGATAAGAGGGCAGATATTCGGGTGAGTATTTTGAAGCAGTGTCCTGTGCAGATAAAGGAAGAGATGAGGATTTCCTGCCTTGTTTTTTACCCATGTCCATAATGATTTAGCAACTACAAGTGTGAAACAAAAAGCACAGGGAATGCACGTAGCAGTAAGAAACCCGTGCACTGCTGGGGCTGTCCCTGTAGTTAAATGTGCTTTAAATGATCTATTTTGTAATGTCAGGAAATTCCTTGAGTTTTTCTCTTATGACACGGGGAAAAAGCCACCATGTGCCTGATAACTTGAATTGCTTTCCTTTGATTTTGCTCATAAATTAGACTAGAATGTTTTAGAGGATGAGGCTGGTATGCTTTCGCTAATTGTACATTGATTGCAAGCTTATTACATAAAGTCTTCCATATATTCAGATGGAGCCATACATGGTTTTGTTGAACCTACATGATTTTTTTTAATTCCTCGTTTGTGGCGTTGTTTGCAATTTGTGTGCAAAGTTCTGGGGTGGACTTTGCTTGCAGGCTGAGATCAGGAACGGAGTTTCTATGAGACCCTGCATATAGAAATACATCTCCTTGTTACTATTCGTAGCATTGGCTGTGCTTCTTTTGTGTGATTTCATATGACCACTGTAGGTAAGTACAAACACCTTGTATCCAGATTGAAAAAAAAAAATCAAGAATGTTGATTCTGATAATTTGGTTTGCTTTTTTTTGAGCTTATTGTATAGAATTTCAGTAACTTTATTGAAATGTGGGCATCATTTGTAAATACCTTCCTCTCTCTACTTGTAAAGGTTCCCCTCGCCCGTTCTTGCCTTGATCTATGTTATGTTACGTGGGAAATCTGCAGTCCTCTGTGTTGTGTACTTACCAACAGAGTACCTAAAACCATGCCATTAACTTTAGCAGGGCTCGTTGCTGTGTCAGTGTACCTATTATGGTTGTGCAAAATGTAATAGTAAAAGTCTGTAGCATTTCATAATTTACATAATAATTGTACAATTCTTCATGGTTAACATAATAAAAAAATCTACGTAGTGCAAAAAAACCCCCCAAACCCTGCTCACATATGGTTCAGATTTCTTTAGTACACAGTGCCATACTAAATGGAAACAGCCATGGTCTGAGAAATGTACTCTCACTGCAGAACAGTCTCCAGTCCTCTCTGCAGCACGTTTAGGAGGTGTTAATGACCCCAATAATGAACTCCATTCATTAAGAGTGGCGCATGGCAGCACCCTATAGTTAGGGTCCTGTCAGCACATTCATTGCATGTGAGGTATTTCAGGCTTCTGTGAAAAGGAACTTGAAATAATAGCTGTAGTTGGCTAGGCATATTTTAAGTAAACTTATATCACATCGAATAGTTTATTTTTGAACCATAAGAAATAAATTATTTAATAATTATTTGGGCTTCTATTACACGAAGATTACCTTGCTAGGTTGGAGAGTCTTATGCAGTACAGTAAATTTTAAAACAATAAGGAATTCATCAAGATCTGAAATTCTGACACAGTCACCTTATTCCTATGTCAAAAATGCGTGCTGGAGTACTTTCTGACCAGTTTTTTTTTCCTTACTATGTTTGCTTTCCAGGCTTTTGGTGATGCTGCCATTAATAAAGAGATTTCTGAACTCAAAGTACACTGTGTGACCCTTGGATGCAGTTGGTCTGGTATAATGAAAAATTTTGAAGTACGTTTTAAGGCAGTTTATTCAATTTAACATGCACTCTTACTAGAATGGGGGCAGAAAGACAATGAAACTAGGTGCTCAGCAAACACAAATTAATGCAACTTCATTAGAATCAACGAAGGTATCATTATTTGTATCGACAGAGTATCTAAAAACATGCCATTAACTTTGGTAGGGCTTTGGCCAAATCCAGAACATCCTGAACGACTGTGAAATTGATGTTGCACAAATTTGTATCAACTATGGTTTTTTTTTTTCCAGTGAGTTTACTTATTATTTAAATGCAAGTATGCTACAAGCAGCTTTCGACAGAACAGAATACAGAAAACAGAATTCTGTAATTCTGTGAATACTTCAGTCTCCAGGACATTGTTATGGGCAATATTCTTAGTATGGGTTTATAGGAGAAATAATTTCCTCCTGCGTAAATTACTCCTGTTGATTGAATGTGGTCATCGTTCTTTTCAGACTGATGTGAAATGCCCCAGGTAAAATATTTAAATGGGCAAGATTTGTGAATCTACCATGCAAATTAGAATAATGAAAAGATGCAGATTGATACTGAAGCAGCTCTATTTTGGTCCCCGGTGTAGGAACAGAGGGTCTTTCTGCATTTATAACAGAGAGTCTGCCGTGTACCCTGTATCGCTGCGTATCTGATAAGCATCTGAGGTGCTGATGCCTCTTCTTTGCTAATTTTGCACAAAATTTCTGTTAGAGTGTATTCCTCTTTAAGGAAAAATCTACCTAGTTTTCTTAGCTTTATGGTTTGGAGAACTGGAGCTCCTCTCAGCATGAATACATGGCAAAATTGATTTGAGAGTTGGGCGTGTGATTGAAATTGCCGTTTCTGAGCCTGTTCTGTAGGGGACAGCCATCTCCCTTCAAAGACAAAATCAGTTGTGACACAGTGCCTACAGAAGCGTCAGTAAAAGAGGTCAGAGTAAGTAGTGGTTCCTGAAACACTGTGTTTTTAAGAATCCGAAAGGAGACCGGTTCGATGTAGTTATGAAAGAAGTATTGCTGATATTTTTCCTTGTTGAGATGAGAGGACGCAAACAGCGAAAAGAAAACATTTTAGAGGTTATTTTGAATATGGGTAAGGGTTATGTCCTAATTGTTGCAGAGAAGATGTCAGATGTCCATTCTTTTATGCTGTGCAGAGACGTTAGCAGACTAACCACGTTCATCCTACCAGCCAGAGCAGGATGGTCTCAGTGCTCAAAAAAACCTTCCCCAAACGCCACAGAAAAACACAAACTAAAAACCGCCCCAAAAAAACACAGGCTAAAAGTTAGGGATCCTCTAAGCCAAGGAAAAAAGCCGGGACCAGGATCATGTTATTTTCAAACAAAAGCACTAGAGAAAGACAGTTCAAGGGAGACCCCATGTTTAAGTTTATCAAGAGGTGTTTGTTGTTTATTGGGGGTTTTTTTAAGCTTAAAAAAGCCCCGGTGAAGTTCACGGATTTTTCACCAGTAATCTTGGTACCATTGTGGAGTGGGACTTCACCCAAGCTTAGAAGAAATGCAAAGCAAAGATCTAGGCTGGCAGGATTCAGACTATTTATAGATAAATGTGTATCTGCAGTTTACAATTTGGTTTATAACTTTGTGCTTCCAGGAGCATCAGAGCTTATGTGAATATGCTTTAATCCCTTGTCACACTGGTTGTGGACACGTGGTGATGAGAAAGAAACTTGCAGATCATTTGGAAAATGGATGTGTTAATAACGTGACAATGTGTCAGAAGTGTAAGCGGAGCTTCTCCAGTAGTGAATACCAAGTAAGAACATTTCTCTGTTTCAAATGAGGTTTTCATATTAATAGCTTGAATAATCTATCATGACATTTTTTGCCCTGATTTCATGAATGCTATTGCACTTGGAGAATATTTAATTTTCCTGCTTTTGCTAATTTTTCCATGCATGTGTTGGAGGGAAAAATGAGCTGTCTTTGATAGTCTGCTTGTGATTTTACAGCAGAGACAGAAATATCTGTGTGCTCACCCAGGCCTTGGGCAGCCCATGTTTTAGCTCCTGTCTCAAAGCATGTGTCCCAGTATGAGGTAGGTAAGAAGCAGAACACCACAGGCAGTGGCAGGGAAGGGATCTTGAAAGTGCCTGGAGTAGTATTCAAACTAAAATTGCCCACAGATCTGTGAGAAAGGCTTTTGTCAGGTAGTGTTTCTATTAGATGTGATCATGTGTAACTCTCCAAATCAGCAGCAATGTCCATGTAGAACAGGAAGAGTGTGCTCTGAATCTGCTGCAAATTTCTCAGTGACTGTTTGAACATATTTGCTTTATATTTTTTAAGTTGTGTTTCACGCTGTTGCGACAGGGACTTGCCAAATGAGTGTGCATATACCCTGTATATATATACACAGAGTAACACAGGTCTGTCCCTCATTTGCTCAAAATCTTCTTTAAAACAACCTTTTTTTTTTCCACAAGATAGTAGTTGATCATCAAACTTTCACATTTATGTTACTAAACGTACTGCATTCTTTCTTAAGTAATGACTTTCTCAGTCGATGCTCACAATTATGATAGCAAGGCCACGTTGTGCATTACTGACTTGCAGATTTTAAGTGCCTTTACACATTCATTTTAACTTAACTAAAAGGTGCTCTTTATTTTTGTAGCTGCAGCACAGTACAAATTCTGGGAGTGGTCTGGGGGCATAAAGTGAGCTAACAGAAACTGTTCTGTGCTGCTGAAGGAGGAAACGGTGTAGTGGGGCAGGTGAAAAGTGATAGAAAGTTGCCTATTCTTATATGAAGAGGTTGCCGAAGATAGAGTTTCAGCGGCACACTTCTCAGTCTTGTGATGGAAGTGCATCATCTGTTGTTTAGGCCGTTTTGTGGTTAAAAACTCACGGAATAAAGCAATAGCAGCATGGATGAGAGATGCCCCACGCCTGCTAACACTGCTACGTATGTTTCGATTTGAAAGCTCATCCAAGCCCCACCTAACCTCTCACCCTGTGGGCTCTGTCACAGAAAATGCTGGGCAAAACTCTTTTGGGTGCAGCATAATGAATATTGATCCCTCCAGATGATTTAAAGAGAATAATTGCCAGCCTTGGAGTTCTGTCCTGGAATGGGGGCAAAGTGATGCAAGACCTACATGGCAGGAGGGTGGTTGTGAAGATCTCAAAAATGTAGCCTGAAGTAAGTAGGAGCGGATAGCTTTGCATGTCATACGCGTCACAAATGTATTCCTTTCCAAAAACTGAACTGTGAGATTTACTCAACATGGGGGTAACAGTCCCTCTGCGGTAAGAATAAGGCACTTTTGCTAAAACATGCTTCTTGGGAACCTTTTGCATGTGCTNCTGAAGTAAGTAGGAGCGGATAGCTTTGCATGTCATACACGTCACAAATGTATTCCTTTCCAAAAACTGAACTGTGAGATTTACTCAACATGGGGGTAACAGTCCCTCTGCGGTAAGAATAAGGCACTTTTGCTAAAACATGCTTCTTGGGAACCTTTTGCATGTGCTATTCATACCTGAGTAACTCTTACAGAGAGAGAACATCTGGACCTAGGCACATTTTACCAGAGGTAGATCCAGTTTCAGAGAGACTCTAAATACCAGAAGGTGGCAACACTTAATCCCTTTCAGCCTTCTCCAAGTGCGGTAGGCAGGCTGGAGGAGGAAACCTGAGCTGTGTGAGTGTTCCCTGACCACCTTTCTCTTTACAGAGGTCTGTGATACCGCAGATCCACCTCAGTGGGCTTCATTTTTGTGCGGTGAAGAACTGTTTTCCTCCCACTCGTTCCAGTTAGCTATCATCTAATTAATTTTTTGGTTAGGAAACCTTGGCAACCAAGCAGGGGATTGGCCATGAGATCTTGATTTTTCTCCACTTGCCTTAGTATTTGTAAGATTGTAATTTTGCTGGTTACGTGATCTGCTTTATTAAATTTGCAGTTAAATGGCGTATTAATCTTGATTATTTGTGTGTATTGCATGTATCCGCAATCCTCTGGGAGCAAATAGTAAGTTTTGGGCACTGCTCTCGCTCTCTCCGTCTTAGCCAATCAGTTTTGTGATATTTTCATTTCCATATTTTAAAGAAACTTCTCACCAGCCTCTCTCTCCCTCAAGAAATCAGCGATCTGAAGGAGTCAAATAGCAGAAAGGAAGAAAATAAAGGCATACTTTGTGCAATAGCTCAGATAGAGAATGTTAATAAATGAGTTAGAGAGTGAGAAGAACCCATGGCTGTGTTTGTGAGGATCAAAGGAAACCTCGGGACTCTGCAAAGGAGACTTGAAGGTTGCTGGAATGGCTTTATAAAAAAATTTCTAGACTACTATAGGAAAAGTACTGGCATGCAAAGGCATTTATAAAGATTAAAGACAGCCCCCTGAACAGTATGAATTGAAAAGTGACAGTTGCTGAGTTAAATACACATGCTGCCATTGTACGAACCAATGGCAGGAGGATTACTTTACCCTTCTTGGAGCCAGAAATGGCAGGAAGTCTCGTGTTAGCGGTAATGCATTTTGCATTAGCACATCATGATGGAAAATTCAGATTCCAGCCTTCAAAACGTTAATAAGCAGGATGCAAGAAGGGTCTGCACATTATGCAAACTATATGAAGTCAATGCAAGAAGATTTTACATTTGGGTTTCCCATGTATTTGCATTCTATTCTGTAATCCACCTGCATGTCGTTGCATATATATGTGCGTGTGTGTGTGTGTGTGTATGCACATGACTATGGTTTGAACTGGGCAAGACTTCTACGTTGCCAATCTTGTATCAAATTTCCCAGGGTGACCTTGCAAGGCATCTGTAAGGAGTTTCCAAAAGCTCTGGGCACCGTAAGTCAAAGATCACACTTTGTACTTTCACTTAGCAGGTATTGCATCTGGAGATCCCTCACCGAATGTGCCTGCTAGGCTGAGAAGAATAATCAGCTTAGACGCTTAGCTTGCGAAACCTCTGAGTCTGCAATTTGTTGTACAGGGGACAGCAGCACCCACGTCTAGCAGATGTGCTTTAGTCCCAAATTTCTGAACGTTATTTCCTCTAAAAAGAAGCCAGAGAATTCTGCAGCCTATTGCGTAGCGAGGCCCAGAGCGGGCACTCTCTGAACAGGGGTACGGGATTTTTGTGCTACATGTTGTGGAGCTCGTAGTGCTCCAGGGGAAGTTACCCTTCCTTCCTTTAGTCTTCCTTAAATCCACACCTTCCGGGAAGAAAGCAAGAAACTTATCGTAAACTTTTTCTTCCATAACACAGTATTTCTTGTAGAAAAGCTTCCAAATGCCCAAGTTTCTGTAAAATGGGAATAGCGTTCCCAAACACAAGCTTTGTTTCAAAGACACGAAAATAAAGATGCTCAACGATTTTAATAATGTGCTGAATTCTTTTCTTCTTGTTTTAATGTCAGGAACATTCATGTGAAGGCAATTTATGTAAGGACCAAAAACGTGTGCAAACAAAAACATCAAAGGAAAAGGTAGGTGAAAGATGAGTGAATGCAATACAGCTTTACTTCAATTCATAAAAGTATCACTCGTTCACTTGGATTAAATGAACATCTGAGAACGTGGTCAGATACGGCAGTTGTATCTGGGCACTTTTTACAGCCCAGCATAGCTCTGCTGACTACCTTCTCTTCCCTGCTCCCACAATTAACTTAATTAAATTATCTTCTCAATTCATCTTACAAAAATGGGGAAATGTTAGTTTCCTTTCAGATATTCAGGGAGACCCACATGAGCGAGAGTATGCTGTACGGCAGCATGTTTAGGGAGACACGCTTTTGGCTGTGAAGGGGACTAAATGTGAACGGCAGTCAGAGCTTTTGATCTGATAGATCCATTCTTTCCCAGGACGTGCTGCACGACACAGCTCTTCTGTGCGTCCTCTAAGAGGAGGAAGATGGTTGGAGTGGCTGTATGCATGGTGTTATCCTCTGTGGTGGGCCACTTTGCTTAGTGGCATCTTATTTATGAGAAGTTGTTACTAGGGGATCACTGTGGTTTGTAAAACTGTGTTATATCATTATGGAGTCTGTTAGATGGACACCCACCTGCCAGGCTGCCTGCAAGAAACTTGCAATCACCCACGCTCTTGATGGATTTACCAATGAATTTTCAAAGCTGGTTGGACACTGTAAGCTGCGGTAATGCCTTGACTTGAATTAGTCTCATTTATAGCTGCTGGGATTGTGGCCGAGTTGTTTGTAGGTAAATAAAATAATCCTTTTCAATTGGTATTTGATTTTTTTCTTTCCTTTATTTTTTTCAACAGAACCACTGTACACCCTTAATCGACAAGGATGGATGTCGTTTCTCTGAAGTCGGCTGTTCGTTTAGGGTGAGTGAAACGGCTGCCTTCAGGAAGGTCTCAAACGGTGTGCGGCTCAGCACCGTGCCTTTGGTCTAGCCAGCCTTGTGTTCAAGGGGGTAGGCCTTGATTTAAATGTATCTTTAAGAAAAGGGAGAAAGTCTACCCACTTTTGGTAGACGGCAGAGGTGATGTTGGAACTGCCATGGTTACACAGTGCGTGTAAGGTGATACTCTATATCTGTGCGTTCACTGCAGATAAAAATAGATGTTTATTACAATTCTGCTGGTTCATCACATACGCTGTTCTGCTCTGTTTTGGATATTCCCTTCAGGGTAATGCCTCTTAAAACAGTAATGGGTCTTCTTCGCATTTTAGTTGGCATCTGTTGCCTTGTCTCATCTTTGTGCACAGTATATGTATTAAATATTGGCTTATTTGAGAATCTTGCTGGGACTCTGCCTGGCGCTCTGTTTAATACTGAAATTGTAGACAATTGTTTTCTTTTTATGCAGCACGTGTACGCATGTGAACACATAGCCTAAACTGATCACTGGAGGGCTTGTTGGTTTTGCTCTCTCCACGTCTCCTCTGAGAGTCAGCTGCTGTGTAGCTGGACATGTGTCTTGCAGTTTTTCCACCTCTGTCTCTCCCAGGAAGCAGAAGGGAACATTGCTTGATTTGGCCCCAGACCAGCTACGGTAGTTGCACGGAGAGTGTATTGACAGTGTCTTTTTCTTACAGGGAAGCAAAGAGAAGATAAAGGAGCATGAAAAAACTGCAGTTGGGGCCCACATGCTGCTTCTGCTGCAGCACATAAAGCAACTGAAGGCAAGCGTGTGCACTGCTGCCAAAGCTGCGAACGGTTTCATCCTGCAGTCAGAGCTGAATGTGAATGGTGCAGGAAAAAGCATCTATGATATGCAGATCCCAGCGGGGCTGGAAATCAATGGGGATCTGGAAGTAGACTGTTTTCCTGGATCTTCTATTTCTGAAGATGAATCTGTTCTGCAACAACTTGTGAGGGAGAAAGTGATTTCTGAGCTAGAAAATAAGCTGCATGTGTTTGAGAATATTGTGGCAGTGCTCAATAAAGAGGTGGAGACCTCTAACTTGGAAATCACAGCCTTTCGGAGACAGAGTGAACTTGATCAAAATATAATACGAGGCCTTGAACTGAAGGTAAATAGTTACGATAAGCATTGTCTGTGTGCTTGTTCTGTAGATAAGAAATATTTACATGTATCAGTGAGAGGTGGTGTAGAGATCAGGACAGGGGTGGGCACGGGAATTTGAGCTGTGCAGTGTTAAGTTCTGGAAACATCTACAGGATCCTTTTGGTGTTTTGGATAAATTTTCAAATGAGGATCTCTAATATTTGTTATCTAAATCCCTGTTTAGGTACCTAGATATTCCTGAGAGTTTTGAATGTTCAGAATTTGCCAGGCTCAGACTGTGAGCAAGCCAGACAGTTGTTTAATGGACTGATCCTCTTAAAGCAGCGTTATGCCTGGAAGACCAAACAACGATCTATCCAGTTGTTCGCCTTATGCATTGACGCATAACTGTCACTTAAAAAGAAATCAAAGGAGACCCTCCAGAACACGAGGACTCCAGAACGATTCTGCTACTTCTGCAGCACAGCAGGAGGGGAGAGGGGAGAGGTTCATTGAGAACTGATTTGCTTTTTCTAGATTGCAGAGTTGCACCGGTGCCTGACGCAGAAGGATGCAGGCCTGAGCAGTCTTCACAAGAGCCTTCTGTTCTCTGAGCAAGCTTCCTATGATGGGGTCTTTCTGTGGAAAATAACAGATGTTGGCAGGAAGTTACAAGAGTCTGTGACTGGAAGAACCGTCAGCTTGTATTCACCAGGTAAAACACAGGATGTATGCATGTGTTAGCAAAAGTCAATTCTTTAGAAAACCCACTGATTTCTCTAGAATGGTGCTTCTTTCTGCTCATGTGGACAGCAGGTGCTTTAAAATAGCTCCTCGAACTAAGACGCTGCTTATGTGAAGACCTCATGCTCTCCTGCCTGTAATTCAGGGCAGCTGTGATGTGCTCTTCGACAGACGTGTGTCCTGGTCTGGGCTTTCATTTTGCAGTTTGCCCTTCGCTGCAGCTACTTGCAGTGACGTCTGCTGGATCCGTCGCATCTGACCCGCAGCTTGACACCTGTGGTGCCAAATGGCTTTCTGTGGTGGTTTTCTCCCATGTGAGAAGTAATTTGATTAGGTAAAATACGCTTGTGTGGCCAATAACAGGTAATTTTTCCTGAGGCGTGAGGCACTGGAAGGATTCCAACCACTGGATTTTCATTGCTGATCATCTCCAGGTTGTACCGATTTGTCTGTTCTCATCTCTGTGACAGCAAAACATCCTACACTGTCTTTTCCCATATGTCGGAACACTCATTCTGTCTTTTTTTCAAAGGAGGCTTTACTAATGAAGAGTTCTGATTTTCAGCTTTCTACACTGCGAAGTACGGCTACAAGGTCTGTCTGAGGGTTTATCTGAATGGGGATGGGACAGGAAAAGGAACCCACGTGTCCCTGTTCTTTGTTGTCATGAAAGGAGACTACGATGCTCTGCTCCCATGGCCCTTCAGACACAAGGTAAGAAGGGCAACCTTTTCGTATCTGATCCTAGCATAAACCCGCTGCTTCTCCCAGTGAACGCAAGGGGACTTTTTCTCTAGAGTTTTGTGAAAGTTGGAGCGTTTTCCCATTTTCCTCCCTGATAGCTGTTAGCCATATGCTGATCTTGGGTAGTAATTTGTTTCTGAGTGGAGTGATTTGGAAAAATCACACAGGGAAAGCTGCTCCTACCGCGATTCCATGTTTTGCCTTGTAGGATTTTCAGACACCAGAATACTGGTATACGATGTATCCCAACCTGTGTCCATCTGGGCTAAAGCCAGAGACACATTTTTTCACGGCTCTCGCTGTACATAGATAATGTCAATTTACGATTTGCTGCCTTAAGCACAGGTGTTAGAAACTGGAAGTTAGAGGTCTAGTTACAAACATGCCATAGATGTCTTACATGATCCTGATCTCGTTTTTTCTCCCTTTAGAAGTGCAGTCTGGTAATGGCAACAGTGGTTAGAAAAGCAGTGAAAGTATGCACAGGGTTCTGATCTCTGTCCTAGCACTTGCCTTCACGTGGTAATGATTCTGTAAGCCTTTCGTCTAAATAGCCTCGCTACCAATTAGCAGCCAAAAGAGAACAGAAATCAAAGTTCCCAGTCCTCACCGTATTAAAAAATTATTACATACGTTTCACATTTAAAGCTAAAGAACAGTGAGTTAATACAAGTGGTAATGACATGAGGAGGTTGCACACCAATGCTTGGGTTGTGTCTTTTACATATTTGCGTACAGGCAACTGAGCTGTTGCTTTGGATTCCAAACCACACTAACAGAATAAATGTAATGACTGTAACCAAGTTGGTTTAAGTCATCAGGAGAGAGAGGAAAAAAGTCTTTAGACTGTGCAGTTCTCTACTGAGAAATAATTCCTTACTTTGTTTTATTTAGTTTTATTTTATGGATGGCAAAGTTTTAAATACTTCATCTGGGAACTGTTACAACCTCCCTTGTTCACATTAACTGACCTTGCACGTTGTGAAACATTCATTGTAATTTGTATTTAATTATCGAGAGAGCATCCAGCTGCTTTTGCAGCATGTTTACACTTCTGTCTCTGATATTTTCTGGTTTATTTTTCAATAGCTAATCATTGCTGCATTCTGGTTTTCAGGTTACATTTATGTTGCTTGACCAAAATAACAGAGAACATATTATTGATGCGTTTCGCCCGGACTTGACTTCTGCTTCATTTCAGAGACCAGTGAACGATATGAATGTTGCAAGTGGCTGTCCCATGTTCCTCCCTTTGTCCAAATTACAGTCGCCTAAATATGCCTATGTGAAAGAAGACACGCTTTTCCTTAAATGCATTATAGAAACAAATTAGTAAATCTTGAAATATGGGTGTCTGGTAAATCACCCGCTGTTTTTCATTAAGTTTACAGGGAAAAAAAAAAAAACAGCTTGAGACCTTGTATAAGTTTTCATGTGCACACAAAGCCCAGAGAGCCTGAGCCTGTGCTCCGCTGAATCAATTCACGTCAGCTGAAGATCTGCCTGCTAGAGTTAGCTACTGCTGAGCACGCCGAGCGCTTTGCCCAGTGCCCCGCAGAGTGTGCTATTGCAAATGAGATCTGCGATTATTTCATCAGAACAGCTGATATTCCCAGTTCAGATGTGGGTTACAGTCACCCCCTCAGATCCCCCAACCCGGGGAAAAGGCGCTGTTCTTTTATTGCGCCCGGCAGGGCATGCGGCCCAAGCTCCCTTCTCGCGCCCTTGGGTTGAGAGGTTTCTGGGACGCAAGGGCTGAAGCTGAGCTTTCCCCACCCTGCCGGGTGTGTGACTCCCTGTCCCGGGAGGTACGGAGAACCTGTCACACTGTGCTGGCTGGCAGCCCTTGTGGGATTTTGGCTGTTCCCCACCGGGCACAAGGGCAGATTCCTTCCCCTGAGGCTCCGATCGGGTGTCTGTTTGCGCTGACTGATGACCTTGAAAGCAGTGCGTTCTGGATAGCATTTGTAGCTTGAATTCCTTATACCGGATGATTTATTTCTTGCTATTTATTTTAGACCTGTATTTATGTGCTCTGTAAAGAGATGTTCTGTTGCATCAGCAGTCGGTGACCAGATTACACTGTGCCTGGGGGAAATTACCTCTTGTATTTCCGAAGGAGTCGTTTTGACTTTCCCATTTCAGACATGGAGCTCTGAGGGTTGTTAACCGCCGGGAAGTCCAGAGCTGCCAGTCCAAGTGGTGATAAGGACCCCTCAGTAGCTTTGTTCAGTCACTTCCTGAAACTACAAGGCAAGTGACTTATTAGAAAGTATTGATCTTTTTATTGCTTAATTATTTTTACGTGCTCTGATGCTTAAGTCTTTTCGCATGCTAAAATGCAAGTAACTCCTAGAAATGTTATTGTCTTTTTTTTTTTTAAATAGAGGTAAGGAATGGATTTTTTTTTTTATAAGCAAATCAAGCTTGGGAATGCCTGGATGTGTGTGAAGTTCAAGTGCTGCACCTCATCCCCAAAAAGCAGCAAGCCTCGCCCTCATCATTCCCTGCTTAACAGCTGTTTGACAGAATCAGTGGAGTTGGGTCGGGTTTTGGTGCAGCAGTTTCTGCCCTTCCAGCAAACTCATGCTACAGCACAGCTTGCTGGTCCAGGACTGCGAGCCGTTCCGTGGGGCAGCAGGGCGGCGGTGCGCAAACCACGGCCTGATCTTGCAGGTGTGTATGTGTAAGTGAGGGGCCTTTATGCAATTACTTTATTCATTTTTCCTCTGCAATATTTCCCGTGTCTCAATTGAAAACACAAAGCTGACAGACAATATTGTGCTGGCTGCATGAGAAGGGAGAGAAGAAACTGTTTGTCCACTTATATTTTGCAAACCATGGAAACCGCAGCCGTCTAGCAGAGCTGGTGAAATGTCATGTGCTTGCCCAACCTCCAGCCTGACTGCCGGCAGACGAAGAGATTTTTCTAATCTCTCATTTCTATCTTGACAACATCCTTTAAAATAATTAGTTGTGATAAAGTATCAAATTTCAAAAAACCCCACTCCATAAACAAATACCTACCAAAGCTTGTTTGGGAAGGAACTGGGTATTCTTTGCCATCGCAGACACGCAGTGTCACTCGCTCTGTCTGTCTGTTTCTCTCTTCCGTGTTTAAAATGGGACTTTCAGGGACAGAAAGTTATTTTTCCAGTAATGTGCCAGACCCTGTAACCACACTGGAGTAATATGCCTAAAATTATGATGCTTTTCATGGCTGTGTAATTGACAAGTGCTGTATTTATTACAATCCTTCATATTTTCTTACAATTTTATTTATTTCCTAAATAAAGCTCACTAACTTAAAAAAGGTTTGCGTGTTTTCACTGTAAAATAGGGAATTGAGCAACCTGGAGGTACAATGGTAGCGGTTTGGTGTAGGAACGGCGGAGCAGTGCTGCAACACTCACTTTTTTTCTACAGAAGTAGCACCAAGCAGGTTTCGCCAGCGCGGGGCCCAGCTCCGCTCCCTGCTGCCCCAGAAACAACCAGCCCCCGTCCCGAAGAGCCGGTAACGCCAACAGTCGACCGAGGCGCTTGGGACACGGTGCCTCGCTTGTGGTCGTGCAGGAAATCGGTGGCAACTTTGGGAATGAACCCTAAAGCACCTCTCGTGTCAGTGCCATAATGATGGGGTCGGCTTTTCTTTGCCTCTGGAAGTTGGTGTTTGTGTGGAAGACGTAGCACCCGATAGATGGGGTTTTGACCTGGAAAATTGAATAAAGGGTTGTGCAACTCTGACGCCAGCGGCGCTGCCCCCCTGCCAGCTGGGCTCTGTGCAAAGAGGGATCTGGGCGCAGGTGGTGACGGCACTATCTGGCACAGCGAGCTCATTTCCAGAGCCTCTTTGGCTACGGCAGCCAGAGCGGAGCGGGAGGGAGGCGGCAGCCGATCTTACGAGAATCACTGCAGATGAAGAATAGCGGTCGGCTCTGCCTGGTCGCCAGGGCAGTCGGAGTTGCTCCGTAGCTGTGAACGTTTCCCTGGCCCTTGCTGGCCATGGAGCTGCTTTTCCGCTGGGGGGTTTTAATCAGTGGCTTTTATCGTAGTGGGATTGACTTCCCAGGGCGGCTTGGCTGCCTCTCTGCTCCACTGCTACTTTCTTGTGCAAAATCCTTTTCCATGTGGAGCTGGTATTTCTTAAAAATAATCTGGAGGGTTTTCCCTGTGTGTGAGAGGAAGAGAGAGAAGGTGGGGGGAAATGAGTAAAACTGTGTGTGGGTGAAAGGGAGAAAGTGTGGGGGAGAGAAGATTTCTGCGTATGTGCATCGAGGGAAGCAAAAATGTACATGTGTGCGTATGGGCATGTGCAGGTTGAGGGATACATCCAGCGGAGAGTGAATGACCTGACGCCTCCGTGCTTTTCCCGAGTGTGATTCCACCAGGAACAAGTACACTGATTTTCTTCAAATCCTGTGCACGGCCAGGATTTCGCCAATGGCAGGAGCCTGGTGTCGCTGCAGGCAGGAGACCAAATCTCACAGAAGCAGCACAAGCTGCAGGGAAGCAGAAGCATCCAAACTGGCCAAATAAATACCCTGGAGAAAGGCTGCGATGCAGCGGGGCTCTGTCCTTCCCGGCATGACCGATACCAGTCTGTGCCTGACCTGCCCCGGACACGAGAGTGGGGCAGGACGGGGTGGGCTGGAGGCTTAGCACCTCTCTTCTGCAGCGGGGAGCAGGGGGAGCCCCCATGGCCCTCGCCAGGGCGTCCTTGAAGGACACAGCTGACTGTGGAAGAAGGGTCTTGCTTGGTAAAAATCAATTTTAGAAGCTTATTGGAAGCCCTTTAGTTCCAGTTTTCTTTCTAGCCAGACATCCCCAACGGGGAAATCCCTGAATTAAAGCGGGAGGAAGGCTGCAGAGGTTGCAGGACCCGCAGCGCAAGGCTGGGGCACAGGTGCCTCTGACCGCTTCGGTATGAAATCACGGCACGAGCATCGCGCGGAGCCAGCGTTTGGGGTGCCTCAGGCCTGGACGGCAAACGTCTGCAAAGGGAGGAAGTTCATTACCGGCTGTGCTCGTGGGGCCGACGGCTCCTTGGTGTGAAATCGTTCCCGGGACGGGACGTGGACGAAGCGTTGTTCATTCACGACAGGTGAGAGCCAGCCCTGCAGGAAGCAGAGGCAAGCTGAACTGCCGTGAAACTTGAGGAAGTGGTTTATTGTGGGCTCTGTGTAACTGATGGAAAGGTCTTGAGGTTACTCAGCGCCCGAAAAGCAGTGGGCACCCTGGAGCCACGTGGGCTGGACGAGCAGGTCTGGCTCTGGGGCTCACCCTGGCTCCTGAAGAGCAAAAGCAGATTTGGAGCCTGTAGTTTCCGAGCTGCAGGCTGGGGTGCGGGTTGGGAACACCCCGCTAGGGGAAACGGGGAGCAAAATGCCCCAAGGCAAACGAGGGGCTACCAGAGCCTCCCGTGGGGCCATGCCCTGGACTCAGGGGTGGCCGGTGGCACGGAGGTCCCTGTCTGTGCAGCATGGCACCGCGTAGATGCAGCCAAGCTCTCCTGGAACACTGATAATTACAGTTGCACTAACGGGCATTTGCTTACAGCAGTTTTGTAGCTGGGTAAGCAGCGCCAACCTCGCCCGGTACATACAGATCTTCACCCTCCGTTTTTCATGCTTCCCCAGGACAAAATGGGGTTTTCTTGCTTGCTCGCTTGCTTTTTGGGAGAGATGTCTTTTCTGAGCCGTGCTCAAGAACTGCAGACGTGTGCATAATATATCTGTGTCAAAATTATGTAAGGGCTCCGTTAATATAAAACTTGCACAGCTGTAAGAACACTTACAAGCTCTTCATGTCTTATGCAATTGCATAGAAGCATGCAAAGAAAGTTATGGGGGAAAAAAACGGATATGGATTAAATTCATGCTAAATAAACAATAAAAAGACATGAAACCCAATGCCTAAATGCTCTTCCTTTTAAAGGCACAGCTGGCATAAACCAGCTGAATGTCACACCCAAGTGTTCTGATCCTAATTCCAACCACACCTTTGTTCGAATATGCCCTTTGGATACCACTTTTCTCTGAAAGGGCTCGAACAGGAGCTAACTCCCCCTGTGCCGCGGCGCACGAGGCACCGCCGGAGCATTACTGCGTCCATGTGGAATGCATTGAGCTGCGGCGCTTTCCAAACACGGGGCTCTGCTCCGGGCTCTGGTGTTCCTGGAACAGGCTCCTGATTTTCATCTCCAAGACCTTCAGCCACAAAACCGTCTTGATAAGGAAGCGGATGGCACTTACCGGGAAAGAAGCTGACGTCGGAGCGATATCAAGACGTCACCGATCCAGCAAATCATTTCTGTTGCAGAAATGAGCAGCCAAAGAGATTTTTATTTTGGTCTGGACAAAATCAAATGATGCAGAAAACTCGAAGAGTTTTAGCGAGTTAAGTGAGGACTGGTTGCTCCGTGTTTAATGGCTAGGTTGGCAAAGAGTCGCAGTGCTTCTGTAGTTACGGTGGTCTAAAATAATCAAGGACAAGGTTTGTAGGGAAAGATCGTATATTTTTTTTAATTGACTAATACAGCTGAAAAAATTCCAGACAAACTTTTAGGCTTATAAGCCCTTCTTCAGGACAGAAAAAGAACTCATAACCTCGCACACAGTTCTTCTGAGCTTAACTTGGTTGTCTTGGTCAATCGGGTGGTTTCGGAGCAAAGGTGGTTGGGACCCGTGGCGCAGAGGGACACGTTGGCCGTGAGAGACACAATTACGTCAGCAGCCTCAAGCTACTTTGGTTGTAGCTACTATCATGGCGTGGACGTGTTGTATTTTACCAGCCGCGGCTCCAGGCGGAAATGGCACTCGCGAGTTGTTTTGAACAGCGCGCGAGAGCCGCGCCGGGTCTCGTGGTCTCTGCGCCGCAGCCCCGCGTCGCGTGGCTGCAGCCAGTGCCGGTCGCTTCTGCAGATCCTCTCTTCACATCAGGCCTGCGGCTCATAGGCAGCTTCATGTTTGGGTTTCCATTCAATATTCCTCAGCTTCGGTTTCCAAGACTACAAGCCAACACACAACCCCTCCTCCCACTCCTGTTTTCAAAGAAAGAAAAACACTGTGAAAAGAAGCTACCCGATTTCTGGGCGGTTTTCAAAGCAGAATGAAAGGCAGTGCCGGGAGCTGCTCGCCCCACGCACGCCGCAGGCTCTGCTCTGGCCAGGGCTCCCGCCGGCTCCCGGCCAGGCTGGGCCATGATTCTCCGGGTGCTCCGTCCCCGTGCGAGCAGGAAAGCGCCTTCCCCGCGGGCCTTTGCAAGCGCAGGGTGCAGAGGAGCAACAAAAAGTTTTCAAGGACAAAACGGGGGTGTCAGAGTAGTTCACTACGTGGGGCTTCATTCAAACGGCTTTGCAAATGCTGGTTTTGTTTGGAAATTCAATAGCGGGGAAGGAGCCGTGGCGACCTGCCCTGGGAGCCGCCGCTGGGCCCGCTCCGCAGCCGAGGAGGGCTGAGGATCACTGGCGCTCAGCTTGGCACCGTGACTTGGGGTCTCGTTCATTTCTGTTCGTTTGCTTACGGAATGGTCTGCTTCTAATGCCTTGGTTTAAACGGGAGCTTCCTTGCTTCTCTGGCACACAGAGCAGGTCAGCATCTTCTGCCGCCTCTGCATGCCCGGGCACCGAGGTCTCTTCAACCAGGGATGTGAGCGCGGCATGGAAATACTCATGTNAGCGGGGAAGGAGCCGTGGCGACCTGCCCTGGGAGCCGCCGCTGGGCCCGCTCCGCAGCCGAGGAGGGCTGAGGATCACTGGCGCTCAGCTTGGCACCGTGACTTGGGGTCTCGTTCATTTCTGTTCGTTTGCTTACGGAATGGTCTGCTTCTAATGCCTTGGTTTAAACGGGAGCTTCCTTGCTTCTCTGGCACACAGAGCAGGTCAGCATCTTCTGCCGCCTCTGCATGCCCGGGCACCGAGGTCTCTTCAACCAGGGATGTGAGCGCGGCATGGAAATACTCATGTCAGCGCGGGGCCGGGTGGGCGCTCCTCCCCAGCAGAGCTTGTCAGGCTTCGTCCCACCGAGGTCCCTGGAGCCCCCACCAGTGCAAAACCAGTTGCTGAACTGTGACTGACCGCTGTGCCCACTCCAGGCGCTGCCAGCAGCCCTGCACCAGTGTCTGCCGGGGGCCATGAGCCTTCGCACGGTGCCAAAGAAACGGGATCTTCGTGGCTTCCCCAGCTCCCCAAGGGTGTGTGGGAAAAGCTGGGCAGGTGTGCGGAGGAGGAAGAGGAAAAGAGGAGGAGGAGGAGGAGGAGAAGGAGGGTTTTCGGTAAGGTTACCCCCGCTTACACCCATGATTGATCCCGTGTTTGATTTACGTGTCACGTCATCCGCGTTCCCAAGGCAAATGACCAAGATGCTGCAAACATAAACCGAGGAGGAGCGTGTAAGAACGTCCCCGTTTGCTGCTCCAGCAGCACCGCACGGGGACAGGCTGGGACGGGAACGCCGCTCTGCAAGCGCAGCGAACGCCTCGCTTTCGGTCAAACCCGGCGCCACCAACTGCAGCGAAGCGAGCAGCAGCGTTTGTCCAGGGGGAAAGAGTTATGGTGCAAGAGTTATTTTAATCCCGCGGTGACTCATGGCTAACACACCATGACTCACCGCAGTTTGGTTGTTTGACTGCTTTGAAGATGCGTCAGGTTCCCCGTGAAGGCGAAGGATGGTGTTTCGCGCTGGGGAATGAGCTGCCATTTTTTTTTCGGCTGCCTGAACCCCTGCAAACACGGACGCAGCAGCTGGGCGTAGGCACAGCCTAGCCCGGCCCTGGCCCAGCAGGTCGGGCCCCTGCCCGCCGCCGTCTCCATGCTTTGCCTTACACACAGAGGACTGCGAAGCAAAGCGGAGAATGGCGCTACGGTCCCCATCGCTCGGGGAACCGCATTTCCCATCAGGTTCACAGGTGCGGCATCGCCTGCACGCCGCCAAGGGCCGCTCGCTGCGAGGAACGCTCAGACACCAACATGTTAGGGGCAAGTTTGATTAAAAATGATTATTTCTAAGGTGACAGATTTCCACAAAGGTGTTTAAAAGGTGTTTTGCACCGTGCCGCTCATTCCTGACGCCCAGCGGAGCTGCTCACTTGCAGTGCGAGCTTTTTCCAGGTGTGCTGTGAACCCCTGCACGGGGGACGCTGCCCCGTGGTGCTGCATGGAGCTCATGGATCACAGACAACACAATTCATATGGACTCTGCTTGTGCTTGGCCTGGACCCTACACCGGGAATCAGCTTCCCTACTGCCTGAGCAAGCCTGAAAACATTTCTTTTTTGGCAGCGCTTTCCAACAAACAGCAAATCCGTAAGATTTCTTCTTGGCGCCGACCAAAGCATTTTTGCAGTGATTGATTTTCTCTGTTGGGATCCGGAGAAAGGCTACCCTCGTTTCTAGGAACCCCGACGAGCACAGGTTGTTCCCTCGCGCGGGACAACGCCGCGCACGCGGGGCACCCCTGCCCGCACCCCGTCCTGGGGGAGCCGGGGGTGCCCTGTCCCGCCTGCAGCCACCGGGCAGGGGCAGCGCAGGCAGGGCAGGCAGGGTGCTCCCCGGTGCGTGGCCCGGGATGACGGTGCCCTCTGCGCGGGGCGGTGGGTGTGTGGTGGGCCCTGGGTGCCCCTGGGGACCCCCAGGGCCGGCGGGCGGGTGGGGTGACGGTGCGCGCGGGGCTGCGGGGTGCCCCGGAGGGGCTGCGGGGGGTGATGGCGCCTGTGCGGGGCAGCAGCAGGCACCCCCCGCGGAGGGGTAGCAGGTACCCGGGGGGGGCAGCGCCCGGTGTCCGGGGTGGGGGTGGGGGGGTAGCAGGTACCCACGGGGGGGTGCAGGTACCCCACGCGTGTGCTCTGCCCTCGCGGCGGGGCTGCCGCCTGCCC
>VZSC01014900.1:95883-116948 GCA_013398225.1 Steatornis caripensis
CTCCCCGGGGCTGGGCGGGCGCGGAGCTGCCGCCGCGTTCCCGATCGCTGCCGCCGCGGGTGCCGTGTCACGGCGCTGCTGCGGCTCTGCCGGCCCCGCGGAGCTCGCTTTTATTATTTTTTCCCCTTTTTTTTTTTCCTCCGGTTCCCGTACGCTTGATTGCTGCTGCCCGTGCAGGCCGTTCTCGGGAAACGGGCGTGTTGTTAGCAGCGCGGGCCGGGCAGAGCTTGCAGCACGGTGAGGTTCTCGTGCTGTGATGCGCGGCGCGAGGTCACGCGTGTTGCCGTGACGGGAGCGCCAAGCGGGGAGAAGCAACTTTTAAGCGGTTTCGCTGACGCGTCTCAGGGATCGCAGCGCGGGCTGCGGGGTCCGCGCGCTCCGTTCGCCTTCTGCGCTTCGAACCCGTACGGCACCGAAACTCGGCTGCCGGGTTTCGCTCGCCGGGCGTAGGGCTGCCGCTTCCCGCCCGCGCGGCGGTCCCGTTGGTGTGGGAGCTCGTGAAACTGCTAGGAAATAGCGAATGAAAAATCGCATTAAATTTGACGCTGTTACCCCTCCGACGTCGCTTCGCGAGGCTGAGCCGCTGCAGGCCCGTGCCGCGTCCCCGTGCCCTGCAGCAGGATGGCTCCGTGCTGCGGGAGCCGAGGCAATCAGGGGTTAATTCACTCTTGCTCAAGAGTAGCAAGGATGGAGGCTGCTCCCTCTCACATCATGTAAATTACCCGTGGACCTAACCGGCTCATCCGTGCTGGTTTTGCGGGTCCTGAGCACCCACTGCTGGGGCTGAACCAGCCGCGGGCTTGATCGTCCAGGGCAAAACCCTCCGGGACAACCCGTGCTCAGCCGATGGGTGCGTTGTGTCACGGCTTGAGGGCAGGGTGACAAGCACGTGTGTCCCCTCCAGGCTCTGCTGATGGAGACCGCCAAGCTCAACCCCATCATCCGGGATGTCTACGCGGCTGCTGGCCGTGTCCAGCAAGCACCAGCCGCTGCCTCGGCACGGAGGGCCAGCGGCTGCCGGGAGCTCATGGTCAAGCTGACGGAGGGGCAGTACGTGCTGTGCCGCTGGACCGATGGGCTCTATTACCTCGGAAAGATCAAAAGGGTAAGGTGGGCACCCAACGTGTAGTAGTGCCGTTCCCCAGGTCGACTCGTGGCTCAGAAGGGTGCTGGCCTGGGCTGCAAAGCATCTTTGGTCATCGGGGCATTTTGGGTTGATGTCCTGCCCCTGGGTATCACACCCCAAACCTGACTTCCCCGCAGCCCCAAGGGGCCGGGCCAGTCACCGGGGAAAACGGGAAAGCGCTGGCAATGGGAGCTGACACCCAGTGGCTCTTCCCAATCTCTCTCCGCAGGTGAGCGGCTCCAAGCAGAGCTGCCTCGTCACGTTTGAGGACAACTCCAAGTACTGGGTCCTCTGGAAGGACATCCAGCATGGTGAGTCCCGCCCCATCCTCCCTTCCCACCGCCGTGCTGGGGGGTCCTTCCCGGTGCTGCAGAGAGGTGGCTGTGCCTCACGCGTCTCCGACTCTGCCATCCCCGTCCCACAGCCGGCGTTCCTGGGGAGGAGCCCAAGTGCAACGTCTGCCTGGGAAAGACGTCGGGCCCCAGGAATGAAATCCTCATCTGCGGGAAGTGCGGACTGGGTGAGTGCGGGCGCATCACGCCGGGGGCGGGGGTCCAGCAAGCCCAGCAGCACTGATGCCGAGCCCTCCCGCAGGTTATCACCAGCAGTGCCACGTGCCGGTGGCGAGCTGCGGCGAGGGCCCGTTGGGGACGCCGTGGTTCTGCCGCCGCTGCATATTTGCCTTGGCTGTGCGGGTGAGTGGGGCTGCCCGGGGTCACCGGCTCCGCGTGCTGCCCACCCTCAGTGCGGCAGTGCAGGATGCGGCTCTCCCGGGCCGCTGTGCTCACCCCCATCCCACTCGGTCCTGCAGAAGGGAGGTGCCTTGAAGAAGGGAGCCATCGCCAAGACGCTGCAAGCTGTCAAGATGGTGCTGTCCTACAACCCCGACCTGCTCGAGTGGGACTCCCCACACCGGACCAACCAGCAGCAGTGCTACTGCTACTGCGGGGGCCCCGGCGAGTAAGCCCCCGCCTGCTGGGAGGGTTGTCGTGTTTGGCTCAGTGGGGAAAAGCATTTGCAAAGGCAGCTGGGATCAGCTTGGGGAGTTTTTCCCCCCAAGAGAGAAGTCCCCAGCTTGCAAGGCGTTGCCCTGGGGCCGGCGGCTTTGCTGCCCGTGCTGCCTCTGCCACCCGCGTCTGCGCTCGCTGCCGGAGGCACCGTTTGCACCCGCCTCCATGGCTGCGGGAAAGGCGAGTTAGAGCCAGACTTTCACTGTGTGGCTGGGGGAGTCCGTGCCTGGGAGGGGGCCAGGGCCATGGCTGCCGCGCGCTGCCCTCGCCATCACCGCCCTCCTCTCCCTGCCCAGGTGGTACCTGAAGATGCTGCAGTGCTACCGCTGCCGGCAGTGGTTCCACGAAGCCTGTACCCAGTGCCTCAGCGACCCCATGATGTTTGGCGACCGGTACGTCCTTTCGAGACTTTGCTGGGCTCGTGCTGGATGTCAGAGCTGGCTTCCGGGGGTGGCTCGTGCACGGACGCGTCCCCAGTCTGTATCTCCCCGACCTGGCTGTGGCACTGATGCAGATCAGCCGCCCCGGGGGCAGGCAGGCGGCCCTGTCCTGCAAAGCCCTGCTCCTCCAGGCCGCGCTGTCACCATCAGCGCCCAGAACGCTGTCTTCACCCCCGACCCATCCCCAGGCCCTGCAGGGGCTGTGAGGATGACCCCCACCCCCAGCGCTCCGCTCCCCGCTGTTTTCCAGGTTCTATGTGTTTTTCTGCTCCGTATGCAACCAGGGACCTGAATACATCAAGCGCCTGCCTTTGAGATGGTAAGAAACAGCCCTGGCTCCTTTGGGACGTGCTGGGGTGGCCGCGATGGGCTGGGCTGGCCGGTGCCTGGTGCCGCCAAGCCCTTGCCCTGGGGCCAGCCCCAGAGCTGGGTTTCCGCAGCGTGAGTTCACCCAGCCCTGAGCTGTGGGCTTTGCTCAGCCGTGGGCCCCCAGTGCGCAGCCCCTCCTGCCGGGCCCCGCGGGGCTGTATCCTGCAGCAGCCGCTCCTCAGTGTGCCCCAAACTGACCCTTTTCCGGGAGCCGAGGCACACGTTTGCCAGAAGATAACTGCCCACAGCAATCGGGTGACAAGTCATCGCATTCTATGATTGAATACAAGTTTGCAAGTGGTACCTTCTAGCGTACCTTGATGGCCTGAAAGCACTTGATAAAGTACGCTAACAGTGCCAGCAGCCCAGCTTTTCCCTGCTGCTCCGCTTGTGCTCGGCCGCGTTGGATGTGTTACCGGTGCTAACGGGCTGCAGGGCAGCAGGCTGGAAGATATGCAGGATATGTTGCTTGGCTTTGATTTTCAGAGACACAAGTGTAAAATCCCACAGGCTAGATTGGGTTGTTAAAAGTAGTGTGTTTTCACGTGGGTAAGAGCTGTCCAGCTCCTGTACCTAACTGCAGCAAGAGCGCGCGGCTGGGCCTTATAAAAAAGCTGGAAAACTGGGCATTCATCCTGGGAGTGGCACGTCCTCCAGCTCCTGGGCTCGGGGGTCTCGGTGTTCGGGGTTCGCCGCGGCTGCGGGCAGCATCCCACCCCTCCCCAAAGCCTGGGGGATGCATCCCCTGTGTGCCAGAGTTGCTTCCCCCATGGGATGTCGGAATGGTCCCGGCTTCCAGCCAGAAGATTTTGGGAGGGTTGTGCTGGGGGCTGTGCTCGAGCGGTGCTGGTGGAGCAGAGCATCGTGGTGGGTGCCATCCTGCCGGGGTGAGGGCGAGCTGCCGACCATCTCTCCCTCTTTGCTCGCACAGGGTGGATGTCGTCCATCTCGCCCTCTACAACCTGGGTGTACAGAGCAAGAAGAAGTACTTCGACTTCGAAGAGATCTTGGCCTTCGTGAACCACCACTGGGATCTGCTGCAGCTTGGGAAGGTAAAACTGCTCGGGCTGGGGCTGGAGAGGTGCTGCCGGGGACACAAGCCATGGACGGCTCTCCCTGAAGCCTCGGCTCGGAGGGACCGGATGCTCCTTCCCCGCGGCAGCCGAGCCCCCGAGGCTGGGGCAGCTTGGGCAGCGAAGGGCGGTGCTTGCGGCGCAACGATGGGGCAGTGAGCTTTGCCCCTTGGTTGGGTTCGCTTCCCCTGTTAGCAGCACCGACGCTGAGGGGTGTTTGCGTGTTGCTTGTTAGAACAGGGTCGGAGCTTTGGGAGTGCCCGCTTACGGTGGCCCGAGCTGGCTGGTCCTCAGCTGGTCCCCTGCGGGGAAGGAGCTCTAAAACACCTGCCTGGATTCCCTGGGTGGGCAGAGCACCCGGCTTGGGGCGTTTGCACCCACTGGGAACATGTGGCAGCTCCCGTGTGCCGTTCACCCACCCGTGGGGTGGCATGAGAGCGGGGCAGCGTCGGCAGTGGAGGATGCTGCTCCCTGAGCCAGGAATGGTGTCGGGCCCTGGGCTGAGCCAAGGGACCTTTCCAGGGGCTGGGGTGCAGCAGGGGTGGGCGGGGGGTTCAGGGTGGAAAGGGCCGTGCGTGTGCGCCAGCGGTGCCAGCGTGCCGGCAGCCCCTCTCCGACGAGCTTGGGCATCTCAGCACAACTGCGGTTCGTGCAGCAGTCGGCGCGGGTGACTCCTGCTCAAAATTGGCTTAAACACCTTCCTCTGCGCTGGGGTTTCGCTTTGTTCGAGTGTTGCACCTCACAAGTTCCCCAGTTGGAGCTATTGCCGGGGGAAGTGCTAAAACCAAGGCGTGTTGGAAACCCGTCACCGCGTCAGGACGGGTCGGTTCCCCGCAGACGCTGCCCTCCCCCGCACCGAGGGCGCCGGTGCCAATCCTGGGCTGCTGGTGCCAAACCCGGCGGCTCTGGGCTTTGGCATCGCTGACTCCCTGACCTTGGGCAGGAGCCGAAACCCGGAGTTCGGGTTCCCCCATCTGTTTGGTTTTTGCATAACGGCAGTGGGCGCCGAGCGCCGCCTGACCCCCGCCATCTCTCTGCAGCTGACGGGCACCCCCATCTCCGAGCGGGGCCCCCACCTCCTCAATGCACTCAACAGCTATAAAAGCAGGTGAGCCCCGGGCGCGGTGGGGCGAGGGACAGGGACAGGACGGGGTGAGGACGCTCCTGTGCCCCGCCGCACCGGCTGAGGGCCGTGTCCTCCCCTCTGCTGCCCAGGTTTCTGTGTGGGAAGGAAATCAAAAAGAAGAAATGCATCTTTCGCCTGCGGATCCGTGTCCCGCCGAACCCCCCCAGCAAGGTGCTGCCAGAGAAAGCCCCCAGTGTGGGTGAAAGCAGTTCCTGCGAGCTGAAGAAGAGAGGAAAAAGCAAATATGTGCATAAAGACAGGTGAGCGGCCAAGTTCACCCGGTCACCCCCCACTGCCACGCTCCCCTGGGGCAGCCGGCAGCCTCACGCCCTCCTTGCTTTGCAGCCTGCTGCCGCGGCAGCTCCAGCAGCAGAAGCGACGAGCGGCGCGGCGCAAGAGGGCCAAGTTCCTGCTGGAGGACGCCATTCCCAGCGTGAGTCCTTCGCCCCCTCCTCTGCATGACCGCCCCGGGCTTTGGCAGCCGGGTGGGACCCCCCTGGTCCCCACCCCTGGGGCTCCCCACAAGGTTCCCCTGCTCCGGTGGGCAGCGAGAGTCCCCCGTCCCTCGCCCTGGGGTTTGCGAGTGTGCTGTGCCAAGCCCGCTTCCCGGGGGCTGTGGGGCCGTGGGAGGGAGCGCGGTGGTGCCGGGGCCAAGGGGGCCAGGGCCGCGGGCAGCACCGCTCTGCTCAGCAGTGACGAGTGCGCCTGTTTTCGCGGCACAGAGTGACTTCACCTCCGCCTGGAGCACCAACCACCACCTGGCCAGCATCTTTGATTTCACACTGGATGAAATTCAGAGCTTGAAAAGGTCCGTGCGACCGGGCCCGGGGGTGTGGGCGGCAAGCGGGGGGCGCTTTAAATGCCCAAGTGCAAAGGCAGGGCTGGGGAGGCAGTGGGGGCTGCGGTGCCCCTTGGGCCAGGCTGGGGCCGACGCTGCCTCCCATCGCCAGTGCCAGCTCGGGACAGACTTTCCTATCGGACGTGGACTCCACGGACGCCGCCAGCACCTCGGGCTCAGCCACCACGAGCCTCTCCTACGAGTCCAGGTGAGGGCTGTGCCCCCTTGCCCCCTTCCAGAGGGGTCCTGGTGGCACAGCCGGCGGGGCGACGGGCTGCCCCTCTGCCCCTGCAGCACCTGTCCTGGTGCAGGGATGTCCCACAGGGGAGCCTTTCCTCCATGCCTCGCAAAACGGACTCGTGGTCCCAAAGCGGTGCTTCCTCGCTGGGCGTGCAGGGTCGGAGCCATCGGTCCTTGCTGGGCTCGCCCGAATGCCCGGTGTGCTCCCTCCGGGCTCGCAGGGTGGTGGGCGCAGCCAGCACAGTATGGGGCACCTTTTGGGCGCTGCCCTCACCCCTCCTCTGTCCCCTCCCTCGCAGCCGGAGGACCGTGGGCAGCCGCAAGCGCAAGCTGGCAGCGCCAGCCTACGCCTCAGCGGGGGTGAAGAGGAGAGGGGGGGAAACAGGCGCACGCCCGGCCGGGGGCACCCCTGAGGGCAGCGAGTCAGCCTGCGGCCCTGAGCGCCAGGACGATGGCATCGACAGCCACACCTTCGAGAGCATCAGCGAGGACGACTCCTCGCTCTCCCACCTCAAGTCCTCCATCAGCAGCTACTTCGGGGCGGCGGGCAGGCTGGTCTGCGGCGAGAAGTACCAGGTGCTGGCGCGGCGGGTGACGCTGGAGGGGAAGGTGCAGTACCTGGTGGAGTGGGAAGGCACGACCCCCTACTGAGCTCCGCCAGCCCTCAAACCTCTCCCGGAGCCAAACGCGAGGAGATCAGGGTGACGGGGAAACCCTTGCCGTGAAGCAGAGGAGGGGCGCTGGCCGGTGGGGAGGGCTGGGACCCCTCCGTGCCGGGGCTCCCAGCCAGGGCTGGCTCCCTGCAAACTGCCACGGGTGGAGGCAGCGTCCGAGCCAGCGCCATCAGCAGTGCTGCCCGGGGGTGAAACCCGCAGCCCTGCTGCTGTGGTTTTTTTATCTTAACAATTGTTATTTTATTGGCTGTGTATATGCAAAGAGCGTGGCCCAGCTGCGCTTTCCTGGTGGAGCCTTTGGCTGAGCCCAGGGCGCCATCACGGTGGTGGTGAGAGCAGCGAGCGGGTCTGGCCTTTCTGGAAGAGTGGCCTCAGCATGGCTGGGCACCCCACAACCTGCTCGCGCAGACGGACGTTGTGCCGGTGCCCGGCGCACCTTGACTCGTCCCCACGTCCAAGCCTTACAGAGTGGACTCGAGGGCAGGGTCCTGCCACTAAAGGAGAAAGCACCTCCCTCACCAGTGCGCGTCCCCGTGCCCACAGCAAACAGTGGGCAGCTCTCGCCAGAGCCGGTGTACGGAGTTTTCCTCCTCCTCATAAATGCATTCATTAAAGGAATGGGGTTTGTTTCAAATGAGGGGAAAATGCCCCATGAACAGCCCACGTGCGGCCGGCTTTCGCGGCCACAGGGCAGACGTACACGGTTGCTCTCGTCCCACGACCTGGACGGCGTGTGATGACGCACCAGCTTCGTTTCTGCGTTCTTCTGACAATCACGGTCTTGGAAGAGATCGGCCCAAAGATACGCCCTTGCCTTAAAACCACCGTGGGCATTTCGCAGACTGGAGCCCGAGGCCTTTATTCCCGCAGGAATCCTCATCCTGAATGTGCCAAACCAGCAGACAAACCAAAAAGGCTGAAGAGGACAGTAGGGGCAGGTGGAGGGGGTTGTACCGGGGTCCCCACGGCCATCCCTGTGCCCTCGTGGCCGTGCCTCGCTGGAGGGCAGCTACGCTTTCTGTTACTGGGGCAACGCTGATCTTCGTGAGTGTGTGGTGTCGGTTTGTCTGCAGAGAAGGGCAGCCCCCTTCTTTAACTAAAGCAATACTGCCAGGTTGTTCAGGAGCAGAACAGTTGTGTTTTTAAAAAAAATTCTAATATCATCAGACATATTTGTTAGATTTATTTTCGAAGAGAGAGAGATATATGTATATTTTTAGTGTTGTCCTCCTCATCTCTCCCCCATCAGTGCCATTGCTGTCCCATGGGGACGGCGGATGGGTGGTGCTGGGGCGGGCTGCGTGGCGCTGCTCTCTCAGCACGCCCCGTCCCTACAGCCCCGTCGTTGTTTGTATGCGCGCTTGCGGGATCTGCCGACCGGAGGGTGAATTGAAGAGGTTGTTTTGTTGAAGAAGTACCTAAAATTCATCGGTGTGATTGGCACGAGGGAGCGGGTGATGTTTGCAAACCGGAGGCCAAAGCGTGGTCCTTAAAAATAAATTCCTGCTTCAGCTGCTGCTAAAATAACGTAGTGGGACACCCATGAAGGGGGAGGCGCCAGCTGTAATTGATCTAGCAGGCAGCAGGCCTTTGCATGGCCATGAGGTGACGATACCGGTGCTGATGCCTCGCGTGGGGCTGCGGTGCAGAGCAGCAGCTTCTCTGCGGCCCCAGCGGGTGCCTGCGTGGTTTGGGCTGGGCGCGAGCTGCTTCGGTGCACGTAGTCGGAGCTTGAATATTTGGCTCGGCAGGTAAAAGCATCCTGACTCTGTTCTGACGAGCTGCCCGGTGCTGTGCAGCCAGTGGTGTGCTCGGTGGAGGAGCTGTTGGCCGCTTGTGTGGTGCGAGGCCTGGGAGAGGAGGCTCCGTCCAGCTCCAGCCATGAGATGGTTTGAGCCAAGCGGGGTCAGACATGCCTTGGGGAGAGGTGCTCAGCACCCTCAGGGTCTGCATCTCGGCTCCTCCGGAGGGGAGCACCTCTGGAGGGGCCCCGTCCTTTTGGGAGATGTGCTGCTGGGATCCCTGTCCCTGGCAGGGATGGGTGCAGCTCCTGCAGTCAGCCGGGTCACTCCCCGCCCTGCCTTGCCTTGTCACCAAAGGATCACTTAAAGTATTTCCCTTTCTCGAGTGCCTATGAAGCCCTTGTTACTGTCTGAGCTGCTGCCTGGGGGGCCGAGGGCTGCCAAGAGCCATGCCAGGGACGAGCGGGGTTATTCCTGCAGGATGTGCCAATGGACGTTGCGCTCGTGGGAGCACCCACAACACGTGGCCCTGCTTCCTCTCCTCTCCCTCAGTTCCCTCTCCTCTCCTCTCCTCCCGGCCTCTTGCAGAGAACTGAATGTGGAGCCTTTAAAAATATTTTTTGTTGCAGAGTATATTTTGCGTTAGCTGTAATAGATACTCTAATGACTCTGTGCACCTTCTAAAGATTTATGAGTTCAGGTTGCTGCTTGTAATAACCAACTCTTGTTATACCCAAGTTGTAATTAATATGTCTGATGTACAATTAAAAAGTCTTTTTTTTAACATCACTGGTTCTTTGTAGTATCAGGATTATTGAGTTTGGGCATGGGGGTCAGTGTGTGCTCCCAGGCAGGTGCCCGGTGCCCACCGTGATGCAGCTGGGTGGTACCCAGTGCCAGGGTGAGGTGTGCCCTCGCCCGGAGAGATGCTGCTGTGAAGCACGAGAACGGCAGAAAGATGCGAAGGGCTGGGTGTGGGTGCAGCCCAGTGGGGTGCGGGGGCAGCGGGGGACAGGGACACCCCTTGCAGTGATGGGTTTTGTCAAGAGGGGCTGCCCTTGCTCCCAGTCCTACCGACTGCTGAGGTCCCACATGGCCCCCATCCACTTAATCTTAGCCTAAAACGTGCACATTGCACAACGTTGCGTGGACAGGGCTAAACAAAGCTGAGCTTTGGGTGCGGTGCAGACCTGGCCTGGGTGTGCTGGTGCTCACTGCGTGTGTGTTGTTCCTTTTTGCCAGACAAGGTGCCTAGCTGGTACTCTGTTTCTTTGGATCTAGCGCTGAAAAGCTTCCTGCTCTAAGAGCTCAGACAGTTTTCCCTTTTGTCTTCTCTTCCCCGCGCCTGCGAGCCTTCCCTGCGCTACCGCTGACGGCCAACGGAGCCACACAACGCACGGGCACAGCTCTCAATGCCCGCAAAACACCCTGTACCACTTCTCCACGAGCCTGAGACGAGCAGGTGGGAGCCAGCAGAGCATCGCTCAGCGCTGGGCTGGGGAGTCGCAGCAAACCCACGACAGGCCTTCCTCCTGCCCAGCTCACTGCGGACGCCGCGCCCACAAACTGCGACAACACGTGAGCCTGCCCAGGTGGGAAACGCTCCTGTTTATTCCCTCCCAGTCACATAAATAACTCACTATTGTTCCATAAGTTATGTCCCATTAAACTATTAACACGAGCATCTTTTTACAAGGTTAAACTTGGCCCGGGTAGAAAGCCACCGTTCAGGCGTGGGTAGGGGATGCGGAGCCGGGGCTGTGCTGCCCCACAGCGGGGTGATGCCCTGGTCCTGCTGAAACCTGTTCAGGTTTCCCTGAACAGGCGGTGGATGTTGCCCAGCTCAGCCCGGCTCTCCCCGGCTCGGCAGGTAGCGCAGCGTCAGTGCGTGCGTTCCTTGTGGCTCCTGGTAAATGCTTGCAGCGTCTGCTCGAGTTTGCTGTTTCCTTGGATTTTGTAAGACTCGAACCAGCACGTTGCATGACAGCAGGGGAGGGCGTGAGCTGGTGCATCGTGGAGTGCCCAGCCACATCCTGCTGCCTCTGGGCTGGGGAAGCAGGAGCAGAGCCGGGCAGGATGCCGCAACAGCCGCTGCAGGGGATCAGGGGGACCAGGCAGGGTTTCAGGCGCTGGCTGAGGGACGCACAGTGCTAGAGGAGCTGCTGGGGGCTGCCAGGCCATGGCTGCCAGCTGGTACTTGCTCCTGGGGGCCTGAGACGGCCCCCAAATGCTGCAGGGTACCGATACGAGCATCTCTCTGTATCCTCATCTGCAACGCTGCAACAGCCCTCGGTGCACATAGCCCTTCCCCGCTTCAGCCACCACCTCTGGGCTGCTCAGCGCTCCGTGGAGCACAGGGTCAGGCTGAGGAGGGGATGTTTGGAGTGCAAACGGAATTCCCAATCCCAAGCTCCTGTGTTATAGCAAACTCATGAAGATATAAGCTGCCTCCTTGTGCGTGAGTAACTCCTGCCCGCACAGCAGGCTCAGCACGTTTCACCCGCTTTCCTCGAAAGCGAGGTGCTTTCTGCGCTCTTCAGTTAGTCCCGTGGGACGCTTTCCTCTATCCATTTGAGGTAGAGAGGGTTTCCTTGGTCAATAGGGAGGCTGATGATTTCAGGAATTTCAAAGGGATGGATGGATCTAAAGTGGAAACAGAGGCAGAGGCACAGTGTCACCCGCAGCCCTGCGGCAGAACAGACCCGCTCCCGCTCGCAGGCGCAGGAAGCAGAGGTCTCCACTCCCAGCCGTGCGCGCCAGCCCTGCCCCATGCTCTCCACTGTCTTCAAAGCACTCGCATCTTCTTTTTGCCATGTGAGAATTTTGCTTTGAGTTTGGGGTTTACCACAGCCAGCAGCTGACTGCCAGGGGCCCTGGCCCACAGCTGGCTGTGCTGCCCACGCAGTGCTTGGGAAACGCAGGAAATCCTGCCAGGAGGCAGCCAGGGAATAACCTGTGTTAGGAGAAGAAGAATCCCTCCTTGTATCCAGTACTGGTCGAAGCCCAACAGCCGATATTCCTGCCAGCCTTTTTTTTTTTTCACTGATGGCATCTCTGTGTTTTTATGGCTCACAGGGTACATCAGGAGCACTTAAACCCTCCCTATGTGGGAATGGGCTCAAGGAATTTGACTCCCAAAGCCTGAGCATGAGATGGCAGCATACCTTGGACAGGAAACCCAGCGCTCCCACGGAGCCAGAGCCTCACCTGACGTAGTTGGACAATTCGCCTATTTTGGATGTCCTTGTTTTCACTAACTGTGGATGGTAAAAAAACAAAACACAACAAAAAACAAGGGAGAGGTAAAAGGGGTGGAGCAGTCCTTGCATGCACAGTTCCACTGCACCCATCCAGCATGGCTGGTGCCCAGCGGTGTGACAGGAGCCCTTCCTGGGCTCTTTGCTGGGGGATGGCCCCTGTGGTGGCAGGATGAGTGGCCGAGTCAGGCTGCCCCCCCCAGCCGCCACTGCCCTGCCCGCAGGCAGCCGGTCGGGGTCCCTGGGTACTGTCCCAAATCTCAGGCAGGATGGTGCCACCCTCCCCAAACCACCCTGCAGCCCCTTTTGGCTGGGGCTGTCTGGGATGGGGATTTTGTCACTTACCAGCAGTATTTCAGTGGATTCTTCCAGTTCCCCTTTCCAGAAATACCTAGATTTAAATGAAAAGAAGCATCAGCAAATACAGCTCTGGCTGCAGCCACGCCGATTCCCCTGGGGGTTTAGTTTCCCTGCTTGCTGCTTTCCACACGTGGCCGTTCCTTTACAAAGTAGTGCTCCAGAAGCATCGCTGGCCCCAAAAGTCTGCTGTGCACGTGCTTGAGCACCCTGGATTTACAGACCAGAGCCTCCTTGGCTGTGCCCGCCTCGAGAGAGCTGCCCAGGGGGGACAGCAGGGTAAAGGAGCTGGGGCTGGGGTGGCCATGGGGGGCTGTGTGGTGGTGGCCCTGCTCCAAGCAGTGGCCATGGGACGGTGCTGCACGGACGGCAGCGTGGCTGTAGCTGGGAGGCTGACATGCCAGCATCACGCTTTTTTCCTCTCTTTCCCTGCAGGAGAGGAGATGTACTTCTCATGCATGAGTCAGACATGACCTTTCAAAACGTTTATGTTGACAGAAGGCCATCGTGATTTCATCTGCGCGCTGGGTTCCCGCGCGAGGAGGCATCCGGAGGTGTCGCAGGGCCTCCTGAGCACCGCATGGAGGAGAAACCAGCTGGAGCAGGTAGGGCTGTGCATGAGCAACTCGGCTCTGGCCGTCGCAGCTCGTAGGGAACCGAGCATGAGGGGAGGAAGGGTATTACTGGGTATTATTTGCCCTCCCTCAGCAGCCTCAGCTGGGCTATGCAAGAGCCTGGGAGGGTGAGCAAAATGTGAGCAAATGGCTGCTTCGGGGTGTTGTCCTTTAACCCCTCGAACAAGCGGGATCCCTTTGTGTGGATGGCTGAGGACCCCTGCAGAGCATGGCTGATTGTGTTTCAAGGTCAAAGATACCGTTCTTCCTTCCTGAAAGTACTGCTTAATATTGTAAAGGCCTTTTCTGGTCTCTTCTTTTTAGATCCTCTAAAAACTGGTGCTATGTTCTCAGGACCAGAAATCTCCTTGCTCTTTGCTAGATCTCCGTGTAGCTAAGTAACCAATAAATAAACGGTCCCCACTGGCAGTCAGAGCATCTGTACTCCTTAATAAGCTTAGAGCACTTTGCGTGGGTGGGGATCATCTCTACCGTCTACAACAACAAACAAGACCCAGCAGCCTTCTGGAAACTGAGTCCTCTCCCTAGGGCGCGGCGTGTCCATCTCCTCCTTCCCGCCCTGGGGAGCCCAGGTTCACCTCCTCTGTCAGGAATATTCAGCCCAACTTACAAGGCTAAGCTCTTCGGCAGGATGTTCACGTAGGCAGCCAGCTTCTTATCCATGATGGCCCTGGGTGAGACAGGAGGGGCAGTTAGTGCCTGTCCCCAGCTCGCCAGCCACAGGGACATTCCCTCGTGCTGCCCATGACTGCCAGCACCAGCTCTGACACTGGAGATGGGGGAGTTGAGGTTAATTATTACCCTGGGAAAGCAGAGGCAAAGGTGACCTCCAGCTGGAGCCGCTTCAGCTCAGGTCCTCCTGGCACAGCTCTGTGACCATCCCCACTGTGCCCCCCACCAAGCAGGAAGGCTTGGTGTTGACCGCGCCCCAGAGCAGCACGCAGGATCTGTGCCTGGCACGGCGCAAGGACCCTGCCCAGCGTCAGCGCTGCGCCCGTCTCGCCGTGGGGACACCAGGGCAGGGGCTGAGCTGCAGGGCCGCGAGAACCAGGGCTGGGACAGATGCGGAGGGGTTTGTCTCCCAGTCATGTATTTTTGCTGTCAAACTGTGCCTCTTCCTCATGCAGCAGACTAATTGTGGGTCTTGTTAAATTAACAACATCAAGGTTTTTCCACCCAAAATGTCCTAGAAATCTGAAGCCCAAATAAATTCCTTCCCTCCGGCTGCCTCCTTTAGTTGTGTGCTGATCTGGTGTGGCAAAGCTGCTCGGGTCTGCCAGCAGAAGTGATATTTAAATTATTAAAGAGTACTGAAGCCATCTCAGGGTGGATTTTTAGAAGAACTAGAGCAGTGTTGTGTTTTCTGACCACAGCAATGTCTGGGCCCCTCTCGCAGAGACGGCAGTCCCGTCCCTCTTGCAGGCAGCTCTGTTAAAGGCGCTGCACTAGTGACTTCAGCTTTGTTTTTCTTTAACACTGGCCTCACCGGGCACTACTTTGTACCGAGTGCTTTGACAACACAGACTTTTAACTTCTAGATGACCTTGAACTGCAGAGAAGGCAGGAGTTATTAGATACTGGAAGGCTCGATTCAACAACCTGTAAAAATTATCCCTTAGCGAGCTAAAGAATTAAACCGATTCCAATTAACTTCTGCTCCAATCCAAAACGCTCTCCGGGATGTCTTTGGCTCAGAGCAAGTTAAAAATTTATTGCCCTTGCATCCAGGGTATGGTACAGACTGGAGGCGATTACAAAACACATGGGTCAGTGGGCCCCCGAAGACAAGCAGAAGGAGCACAAGAGGTGCCTGCCCCACGGCAGCGACCTGAAGACCCCCCGGCCAGGGTGCTAACCTGCACCATGCCTTGCAGTCTGGCCTCTGACCCATAAGGAAGGCTGGGCTCTTGTCTGAATGTGCATAAGCTCCTCCACACATCTTCATTATCAGCCCTGCTGTCTCTGTCCATTTGTAGAAGTTTATATATTGCAGCTACGAGCCCAAGGCAAAGGTGCCCTCGTGGGGCTGGTCAGGCTCTGCTGCAGAGCGTGGAGGAATCGGGAGCAGCCTGGGTGCTGGGAGGAAAGCAGCCCTTCCCGACGATCCTGCGATGTCTCGCTACTCCAGCAGCGCACTGGAGAACCAGTGCCTGGACTCCGCTAACTCATGGGATCAGGTTTAATGTTTAAGCACAGGAGGCGATGGAGGTGGACTTCTCTCTGCCGATGGCCCAGAGGAACCATGGCCTGAGAGGACAGCCATCAGAGGAGGCTCTGGGTTGTTTGCTTTCAACACATGTAGCCAGTTCTGGGCATTTAATGCTTGCAGAGCATCTTGAGTTAATCTGCAGACCAACAAACTGCAGCAGCGTGAGCGGAGATCATCCCCGCTGTGTTTATCATGTCAAACATATGGCGCAAATCATTTTGGTTTTGCTGCTTGCAACTTCCAAGTCACTTCAGTGCAGGACCTTTTGATTTGGGTGAGTACCTTCTAATTGCTTCTGCTCTATCCCAATTAACCGTGACCCTAGCTGAGATCCTGAACTTTCTTCTAGCAAGTTGTGTGGAAACAAGCGGCCACCATGGGAACGGGAAACATTACAAGAGGCTGAACATGATCTGTGGAAAAAGCCTGCATAATACATGATATCTTTGGGTTGGGTACTTAATGTGGGTTTCTTTGTCCCTGCCTCACAACAGGATCTGAATTGAGACAGATGAAATATTAATAAGCAGAAAAGCAAATAAAATGATGTGCACAAATCTAAGGGCAGAACCGGAGGCTGACAGGCCGCTTCGGTGTTAGCTAAGGTATTTGAGGTGCAATGGCCACACCACCCAGCGCAAAGGGGTCAACTTCTCACAGCAGGCCCAGGGGAGAGACTAGAGCTCCTGTGTGGACTTGGGATTTCTTCTTAGAATTTTAAGTTTATAGTAATCAGATAAACTAGGTTAGAACTGATGCAACGAACAAGCCAGATGCTGAATTCTACCTGCAGCTAGTCTGCTTTCACAAACCCTGAACTCCTCTTCCTTAAAAACCAGTATAAAATTTCCTTGCATTTTGACCCATCAAAGTGAGTGCTCCACCGAGCCATGTCAAGGAAGAATAAACACAACAGCACCAGGAAAGCGGTGGGTAGGAAAACAAGTGTGGAAGCCCTGTGTCATCCTTTATAAGCCTGGCTCATTCATCCATATTCCAGAACAAAGGAATAACTACTCCACCAGTAAAAATGCAACCAAAGTACATATATCTCAGCAATGGGGAGTGATTTATTTCCTCTCCCTTCCCTGCAAGATAAGGAACAAAGAGTGGAAAACCTTTGCAAAGCTGTTAAAATGAAGCATTTTCAGGAACTAAGGGCTCTTTTCACCAGCCATGTACAGTTACTCCTTTTTTCAGAAGACATCAAGCGGTACAGATAGTATTCTATTTGAATTTCTTAATACAGTTGCAGTATTTAAGGTGACACAAAATCCCTTTCAGTAGCCTGTCAGTTCCTGAACAAACTGTTTGGGAACCCTCTACTGAAGATGTAGAGTTCTTGGCGAGCGCAGGAAAAACAGCGCAAGAGGTGTTGCAGGAAACTTAATAGTCCATCATAAACATTTCCCCAGTCAACACTCTTTCAGTACTTTGAACAAACCGTCTATTGAGTCAGGGACTGACGGATATGTGAAAAAAAAATACCCTCTGCATGCAAAATATGATGCAAAGTATCTCATATATTAAAAAAGGAAAAAAAAAAAATCAAGGTAGAGCTCTCATTCCCTGAAGTTTGTCTGGTGAGCAGAGCGCAGGCTTCCAGGTGGTACCTCACAAGTGCCTGTTCTGCGTTTGCTGTGGCCCACTTTTGTCTTTTATTTATTTTCATGGCAGTGTACTTTTGAACAATTCAAGCAGACAAGCAGGGGAAGTGTCTCTGTACCTTGCAATATCCTTGGCAATCTGCTCGTTGAGACAGTTGATGAAGGCGATGGAGTGGGTCCCAGAGACGTAGCTGCCGGTGATGGCAGAGTGCAGCTGAAGAGCGAGACTCCTCAGCACCGGGTACATCAGCAAAGACAGAGTCACCACCTAAAATGCAAAATACGAGTGACAATGTTGGGTGAAACATTGCATTTTGTAAAACTAAGCATTTACGTTATCCGTGGCTCAAAGGAAGTCTCCAGTCTTCTTTCTTTCAACACTACAGTAACACTAGTTGTAATTTAATTGAAAACATGGTCATAGGGAGATTAATTCCTCTCCAACGGGGCCAGTCTAGCACTGTGCCAAGTGCTTGGGGCAGGAGAGGGTCAGTTTTTGAGGCTGTATCTGCCCACACCTCTGCTGCGGGAGGTCACGCCCCAGACTAATGGGGGGCACAGACCCCACCACACAGCCTCAGCAGCCAGGACTGGTTTTTCAAAGAAGAGTAAGAAGGTAAGTCACTGGCTGCCTCTGTTAAAATACATTTTTATTGCAAAAAAGGGGCGAGAAGGGAACGACCAGGTGTGGCGTGTACACCAAGCACATCTTCTTTCCTGCTGAGGACACATCCTGCAGCCATCCTTTGGCTGTGTGCCCAGGGTGAGGCATGTCCACCCCTCTGGGAAACAGTGGGGACCCCCTGCCTCCCTGGGGATGTGGAAAGCAGGAGAGCGGTATTTCAGGTAGGGGCAAGGATCTGGCCATGGGAAACTGATTTAGGCTGGAGCCTGTTGTGGGACTGGAGCCAAGGGAAGCCTGGGGTAATACAGGCTGTGCTGGGACCTGGAGAGCTTTTGTCCTGCCCTGCCAGCCCAGGATGATTCTGCTGACAGATGTTTTGCAGCCCACCCAGACTACGATACAGACTTGTGTAACAGGCAAGGAGGGATAAGACTTAAGTGCAGGTTTTAAATTCATTTCATCTTAATTATCTGATACTAACAGTGAAATTGGATTCTTTCGGGCACAGAAATCCTAATGGACACAGCCCAGGTCTGTAGGGCTGTCTCCGGCTGGCTGGGCTGCAGAAAACAGTCCGCGGACTGGCAGCGCAGTGGCAACAAGTTGGTTTTGCTGTACGTTAGATGCTATTCCTGGCAAGCCCCTTAGCTGCTCTTTGCACTCGCACGCCATAAACACAGTCACGTAAAAATATATAATTATCTCAGCAGGGACGTTGCTGGAATAGCACGGTTAATTTGGTGTGCTGAGTAATAGCTGACGGATGGTGCCCATAGCCGGGGCTGCAGCATTCGCCATCTCTGCACAGCTGCTCTTTGTTTCTTGTTTGTGAAATAAACAGCATCTGGCCCTTATTCAACTACAGAGATAAAAAAATGCTTATAAGACTAAGAATATATTCCTTTTTCTCCCTCTCTTGTTCTCTGAGAAACCCTCCGTTACAGGGCCAATGTCAGAGTTTGTTTGGGTTTTTTTTAAAGATTGAATTAAAACCCCTCACTTGTCACCACAAAGACAGGAGCTCTTTTCTGTCTGGAAAATTACTGATGCGCTATACTGGTTGTCTCCTCTTTTCCAGTCCATTTGAGGAAATACTATTTGTTATCACAAGGATTCTCTTAATAATTTTTAAAGCTTCTTTTTTGTGCTCTTTTTTTCCCAATAAGCCATTTAACAAACATTATGCAACAAATCCCAGAAGCTACTCAGGTAGTTACAAGCCAAACAGAGATATGCTGGTGTATCTATTTTTCCAGATTAGAATGTAATCATGCTCCCTGCTCGGGGAAAAAAAAAATCTGACCTGTTCAGCATGGCAATCATTAATCTTCTTGGAAGATCTGTGTGCGTGTGATGAGGAAATCCCCTCAAACATTTGTGACTCAATATTAGTACAACAGTGACCACCCTCTTGGTGTTTGGGGTTTTTTTTCCCTTTTTTTTTCTGAAAAGACAGATAAAAGCACTCCTTTTTTTTTCCAGAATAACTGTATTTGTGAAAGGATGGTGCAAAAGCGAAGTGAACCTTCAGCATTCCTGTCTGATAAACCAAATAAACTCCTGCCTGCCAAAATGTTGAAGTGAACAAAACCAAAAAACCTGCTGTGAGATCTTAAGTATTTCATCAAAAAGCACTGACCAGCAAAGTGACAGTTGAGTTTAGAGAGACTAGGATTCCTACACGATTTGTTTTGGCTTTGGTGAACTAAAAACAGCTTTAGGGTTTAAAATTACCATGTTAGGACTTTTTGCCTAGTTTTGATGAGGTTCTGTGCAAACAGAAAACCCAAACCCAACTTGTGGCAGTCTTAAGTACGCTGTGAGCTTCCTCAGCGCAAGTGAAAAAAAACTCCTAAGAAATTTGCTTTGCTCTCTGCAGAGACTGAGAATACATTCTTCCTGCATGATCTTTTTTGTCTTTTTTTTTTTTTTTCTGCAGAGGTTCCCTTATAAAGGTATGGACAGAGGCATTGCCACGGCTGCCTGGTTCGCATCTGTCACGCTTCCCACTGGGTCACCCGCGTCCCCTTATCCCACGCACGGAGCCAGCCCTGGCAGCGCAGGAGGGCTCCCACTTACCAGCAGCAAGGTGCCACGGCCCGGCCGGGGGCAGCCCTGGGCAGCGGGCAGCAGCGGGCAGCGCTGGCTCAGCCACTCCATCTGCCTGGCTGGGCGAGAGGCTGCGTGCCCTCTGTCCCTCCACCTGCTCTGCGATGAGCTGGGAAGTCTGGCTGGGAAGGCTGCCCGCAACGAGCACTAACTCCTCCTCCTCTTCCTCCCCGGCTGCCTGCAGGCTGGTACCCGCCTGCCCCAGTGCAGGGCTGAGGCACGGGCCCGTGGGCCAGCACAGCATCCCCACAGCGCTCCTGCCTCCCCACAGACCCTTCCCTGCCCTCCCCCACCACGCTGAGTCCTCGCATCCAGCTGCTCTGCGTGGAGCTCGGGTGGACAGATGCCAGGGAACAGCGCTCCCAGAAGCAGGGTCAAGGCCATGAGCAAGGACAAATACTCCCAGCAGCATCAGTGTGGTTACCAAAACTGTCTGCGCCAACATCTGCTGGAGCGATCTCCCCCTCCAGCGTAAGCACTGAGACACACTGGGAGGACAAGTGCTCCGAGACACTTGCTGATACCATTTGGCACTTTTGCTTTGATTTTCCCACCTATAAAATTGTTATTTGCTCGTATTTAATATTGTTGGGGCTTTGCCCTCTTTGGACAGAAACTACGAGAAAGCTGGTACACCCTGTTGTGATGTTTGCGCCCGCAATCCTCCCGTAAGCAATCCAGTGCAGAGGAACAGAGCGCTCCATTCTGCCTCACACTGTAACTATTACATTACTGTCAGGTCTGAGTTAGGAAAACAGATTCGTGGTGAGCCCGCGGCGCACAGCACTTCTGGCACAGCAGCACGAGTGTGGCTTTAGGCGCGAGCCTGGCGGCTGCACCCCTGGGCACCATCCCGGCGGGCAGGCGCGGGAAGAAGCCGACGAGGCGCTGCTTGCTTGGGAGTCCTTGGGGAGGCACGAAACACCCCCGAGCCCCGCCGTGCAGCGGCAGCCGTGTATTAGCTACACTCAGTTGTCTCCCCTGTTGCCCATGGGCTAAAAAGATGCCGTTTCCCTCTGCTGACGCGAAGCAAACCCCGCGTTTTGTTGCGGCGCGGCGTGAAGCGGCCGAGCTGTTCCCGTCGCCACGAGCAGGGACGAGAGGCAGCACAGGGGATCCCGGCACTGCAGCCCCACTACAGCGGGACCCACCCCGGGGTGCTGCTCTGCCACCTCAGCACCGCCGGCCTGAACTTCCATGGCCAGTCACACGCAGGACACGTCCGTCCCGCCGGGCTGCTGCACGCTCGGCCCTGGAGGGGCCTGTTCGCCAGACCCCGAGGCGCGCCGCTGACTGCGAGCGCTGCCCAGGCTCGCCCGGGGCGCACACCACGACGGGGCTGACCCTCCCGGCCGAAGCAGTTTTCCTTCCCGCCGCCCCACGAACACAACCGGCCCCCGCTCCCCCGAGCGGCACGGCAGCCCCCGACACCCGCCACGGCCCCTGGGCGCGCCCGCCATTTCGTTTACGGCGCGGCGGACGCGAAGGGGGCCCTCGGCGACGGCGCGGCGGTTGCCAGGGGCGACGGGTTCTCGCGATGCTTTCCGGCGGCACCAAGATGGCGGAGGCGGTGGTGGAGCTGCTGGAGCGGGCGGCGCGGCGGGAGGCGCCGCTGGAGGAGCTGCGGG
>VZSC01014900.1:117073-135703 GCA_013398225.1 Steatornis caripensis
GGCCCTGCGGCTCGCCGTGCAGGCCGTGCCGCCCGCAGCCCTCCGCGCCCGCCTCAGCGACGACCACCTGGGAGCGCTCTTCGCCCTCCTCAGCGTCAATGACCGGTGAGCGGCGGCTGGGCCCCACGGGCCTCACCTGGCTCGGCCGCCTCCCTTCTCCCCTTCCCCCGGAGCACGGTGGCTCCGGCTGCTGCCCTGTCTCCTTCCCTGCCTCCTCCCCTGCCCTCCTTCAGGGCGGGGGCCGCCACAGCTGAGGATCTGGGGGCATGCGAGCCCCCTCCTGAAGGGCTCGGCTTTGCCTCTGTCCCTCCCAGGGAGCAGGTGTCTGCTTGTGTTTCCATCCTGGAGAGGCTCCTGCAGGCCCTGGACCCGGTCTATGTGATCCAGAACCTCAGAGAAGAGCTTCAGAAAGGGCTTTTCCACCCCGACGACTCCGTGAAAATCCTCACCATATCTCAGGTACAGGGTTTTCCCCCAGGAGGAGGGGGCACAGCTCTGTCTTGAGCCGGGCTGCATTAGTCCTAGTCTGTTACTGCCGTTTCATGCCCTAATTTGTGACAAAGCACTGCATCANACGACTCCGTGAAAATCCTCACCATATCTCAGGTACAGGGTTTTCCCCCAGGAGGAGGGGGCACAGCTCTGTCTTGAGCCGGGCTGCATTAGTCCTAGTCTGTTACTGCCGTTTTGTGCCCTAATTTGTGACAAAGCACTGCATCAAGTGCTATCTGCAGGAATTGTGCTCTTACACACTCATGCGACTTTGGATAAGTACTGTGCAATGAGTTGGTATAGAATGCTTTATGACGTGTCTGTTGAACATAAAACTGTCTAGCTGGAAGTAACTTGTAAGTGTATCTTCTGTCACATGTTCTGGATAAAGTCTGCTAAGCCAGCACCGGCAGCAGGTGCCATACGAATTAAGTGCAGCAACATTTTGGTATTCAGGATGCATTGAACAATATTGTGGCAACACTGAAGAGAAATAAGCTGTAGTAACTTGATGCTTATTGCGTTAATTTAACAGAAAAGAGTCGTGGAACAGTGTAGTTTGGAACGGGCTTCTAGAGGTTTCAGCTAAAAGCGGGGCCAGCGTGCTGCAGGCTGCTCAGGGCATTCTCCAGTTGAGTTTTGAGTATCCCCACAAATGGCGGTTCTGTCTGTCTGGGTAGCTGTTCCAGTGCTTCAGTGTCCTTACAGTGGAAAAAGCTTGTTTCGATGTTATGTTCTATAATTATTTAATTGTGTCTTTAGGTTGGGAGGATTGTTGAAAATTCGGATGCTATTACAGAAATTGTCAACAGTCCTGAACTACTACGGCAAATAATAAATTGCATTGGTGGAGAGAAAATAGCAGTGGCTAAAGAGGTAAGCATTGCTTTCTTTTTTTCTTCCACTGCACGCTGATGTAATTGTTGCAGAGACCACCTTTTCTACTGTGTATGAGATGACAGTCTTTGCTCTTCTTTGAAGAAAAGAGAGCTTGTGTTGCTTGGAAGATGTTATAAGCACGTAGGTGCCCAGAAATTGCTTAGGTCTGGTAGAAAATTTACCTAGACCTGTTATCTTCCAATAGCTGTCGATGCCAAAGTGAACTCGTAGACCTGAATTTGGTGCCAGAGGCTTGGATCACAGGAACCATAACTAGCTCTCTTCAATGAAAAGTGAATCACAGTTAAAATTTTAGATGTGTAACTTGATTTGATATGTTAGTAAAGAACATTGAAACTAGGTCTGGTCGTCTTGGATTTTCTTCTCTTTGTGATTTTGTTTGTTTGTTTTTAGTAATAAGCTCCTGTTTTTACTTCCAGGCCATCAAATCGCTCTCAAGACTAGCACAGACGCAAGATGGCTTAGAGGCTTTGTTTGTGAGCAGTTTGTTGAGTGACTTGAAAAATGTCATGGCAACAAATGATATTGTTCGATACAGAGTATATGAGGTAGGGATGCGATCAACGTTAGCATTTGAATGACATGATACTGCAGTTCTCTTGGACTGTAGTTCTCAATTACAATCTGGATTTTATGGCTTGCTTTTATATTAGTATTCATCACTGCTTTACAGACTTCGTGTCTACATTTTGTCAAGACAAGAAAGGAGTAGGAAGAGTATAGCAGTGTTGGCCCTCAAACAATGTCATAACTTCTCTTGCTCAGTTGTTGGCACAAAAGTGCAAAGTACTGTTTGTGTCTTCTGTTTTCTAACTTGTGGTGCCCAGGGCACTGGAAGGGCTACACATGGTTACTAAAGAGACAATAAAATGTTTGCTTCTCTGAAAATAAAAGTGAAATAGCTGCTGTAGTCTCTTAACCTTTGGATGTGAAGTGCTATTGAAACTTCTGGAGGAGGGAGGAGACTGAGAGATGCCAAGTTTGTCAGTCTAGATATGTATGGCAAAGGAGAAATAACACAATTTTGCTATTTTATAGCTTAATGGGGGTAGCAGTGATGATCCTCTGAAGAAAAGATGACGGTGTATAGAAATCAAATGCACGTGCTGTAAACTTGGAACTCCTTGTGAACTTGTTTCAGGCAAACATTTAGGTTAATTATGAAAACATTGTGCAATTCTGTGTTTTATATATATAGAGTTAGTCAGCATTTGAAGTCATATTTGGCCATCACTGTGAATTCTTACAATGATAGTGCTTTTATAAACTTCTTTTTTTCCCCCCCTGTGCTTTTATGTAGTTAGTTGTTGAGATTTCTTCAGTGTCGGCAGATTCGCTAAATTACTGCGCAAACAGTGGATTAATATCAGAGTTAATTGGAGAGCTGACTGGAGATGATGTGCTGGTCAGGTATGTTGGTAGTGAGTTTGCCAATGAGATTTCCCCCATTGATAAAATTTTGATGTGCAGTCTTAAAATAACACTCTTTAAACACATTTGCGTGTGTTTCTTTTGAAACCCTTTTCAGGAAAACACTTCATCTGCCTTTTCTTAAACAGTGTAAAATACTGTATACTTAAATTTCAGAACCAGCATGAAGTGTCCCCGGTGTGCTGTGATAATTATAATGCTGGGCTGCAATATAAACACTTTAGAATTCTTTCCAAGTATACACCTAAAGTGAGATAGCTGAGTGAGCTTGAAGCTGAACACTTGGGGTAGTTTAGTTTTTGGATTTTTTGTTTGTTTGGATTTTGTCTTCAAGGTAGAAACCCCATTTTTTCTTAATCACGGAGTACTTCAAAATAACTGTTTGTCTGTTACAGAGCTACGTGTATAGAGATGGTGACCTCACTCGCCCATACTCCTCATGGGCGTCAGTATCTTGCTCAACAAGGAATTATCGATAAAATTTCAAACATCATCGTTGGTGCGGAGTCTGATCCTTTCTCAGGCTTCTATTTACCAGGTTACATCCTGCATTTCTTGTTTCTAGTGTTCACTGCTTGCTTGTATTGATGAGTTAAATTGAGAGGACTATTAAGCTTCTGTTTTAAAAGCTCATGTGAATTTTTGAATATTAGAACACGTATGTTGGATGTATACAAAAAATGCTGGAGGACAGTCTAACACATGAATAATTATCACTCATTAACAGTGGTAGTACAGGTAAGATCTGGAGACGCTGTGCTATAAGTTTGGAGTTTGTGTTATCGTACCCTTTTTTTATAAATTCAAGACAACAGCTGTTCCATCCTGAATTAAGTAACTTCCAAAATACTGGCTTGTTCCTTAGTTCTGTTCTTGGTCTGATGCCTTTCACAAACAGTATTCAGACTTAATAACACTAGTTTAGCAGTGAAACAATCTCACGTTAATGTATGGTTAATCTTGACATTGCTAAAGTTATCGTTCCTTGACTCTGAATGCTTTTTTTTTGTGTGTGTCTTGTTCTTTCAGGATTTGTTAAATTTTTTGGAAATTTGGCCGTTGTAGACAGTCCACAGCAGATCTGCGAACGATACCCTGTCTTTATGGAGAAAGTCTTTGAAATGGCAGAAAGTCACGATCCGACCATGATTGGAGTGGCTGTGGACACGCTCGGAGTCCTGGGATCAAATGTGGAAGGCAAGCAGGTTTTACAGAAAACGAGTTAGTATCATTCTTCTTATTTCTTTTAATAAAACTTTCTCAGTGTGTCATAGTATGAGTGAATTGATTTGGTGTAATAGAGAAAGGAATTGAAAAATGTATAATCAAGGGTGGCTGAATAGCTGTGCTGTAGCAGATCAGGTGTTTTTTAAGTGCCTTGCCAGGCATGGCAGCGTGAAATGCCTGGCAGCTAGATTCTGATATCACAAGCATGATTCAATTTATTTTCTCGTGAGCTGCATCATATGAATTGTCAGTAGTGGTGTTACTTTAGATTCCTCTCTGTTTCTACTGGTGTCATGATCTTCTCACCAGGATTAGAAAAATATGAGCTATCATGTAATGATACTTTGTGTAAAAACTGCATTATTTCTCTTCATATAAAACTGTTCAGAGGATTCAGAGTAGGTGCTCGACTTCTTGGTGCTGGTCCGAACTTTGCTTTTTAAGTGAAAATCTGTATTAGCAGATAGCTATTGGAGCATTGTAGAATGAGATTGAAGATTTCTAATTACAGTTGTGTTAGGGTCCACGCTTCCCAAGATAACTCATCTATCTGTGACACGTAAGTTCCTTTTTGGAAATGTTTGGATAGTCTGGAGAATTAACATAAAAGCTTTGGATTTGTCTATCTTAGATCCATATGAAGCAAAGATAATCTTACACTGCTTTTATTGTAGTAGATCAGGAAGTTGCCTTTCTCGGATTTGAGGTACAACAGTCTTTCTGCCAGTTGATGTAGTATAATGTGACTGACAGGTGACTTTGTACTCCTGCAGAGGTCTATCTGAATTAATTAGAAGCACTTTGTCTTTATTTTCAAAGGAAGTAGATTTCAAAATCTGTTAAACAGAATAGGGCACCAGGCGAAGAATGCCCCCACGGAGTTACGACTTCGATGCTTGGATGCAATTTCATCTCTTCTTTACTTGCCTGTAAGTTTGTGGTTTGATTTGTTGTTGTCTTTTTTTTTTTTTTTAAATCTACAACAATGAAATTATTGCCTAATTGTGTGAAAACCTTTTGCAGCATGTGGTTTAGGTAGAGGTGTTGGCTTTCTAGTATTCTGAGTCATTAAGTTTACTGTTTTGAAATTCCCTGATCTGTTGTTTGCTTAGCGAAGTTTGAATTTGTAAGAAGCCAGGTGTTCTGAAATCTGTTTATAAAACATGAAGTCAAGACATCATTGGCAAGGGAATGAGAGTAAGCCGTTTAATGTTCTTGTGCTTTAAAGGGATAGTGGCAAACTGCTCTAATCCCTGTGCGTGTTCTTTAGATCCAGTGATCTGGTTTTAACAGTGTAGCTCTAAATGAGCGAGTAAGCCGTTTTCAGTTGTCTTACAGGACTGCGCTCCAGCACAGCACTTACGTCGTGTATCAAAATCAATTTATTTAAATCTGTCCTCCAAGCTAAATTAAATATAGGAGGCTGTTTCTTTATTCATGAAACTTAAGTTGAAAATTTGAACTATTTCAGTTTAATCTGCTGGTGCTTTGTTTTAAATAACTTCCTTAACTGTTGAATATATACTCAAAACTTGAAAGCTTTTCTTCGTCCTAATCAGACTCTCTCATTTTGGTACGTGATGCGTGTAGCCAGACCAGCAGACAGAAGACCTTTTAAGAATGACTGAATCATGGTTCACGGCCTTGTCTAGCCAGCCGTTGGAGCTCTTCAGGAGCATCAGTACTCAGCCGTTCCCTGATCTCCACTGTGGGGCTTTACGGGTATTTACTGTAAGTGAATGCAGTAAATTTTTGTTTTTAAAGACCAAGTCGTGAATTGTATTGCCATTCTATCTCAGTTTGTTTTGGGATTTTTTTGTTTTTTGTTTTTTGTTTTTTTTTAATAAGTGAATCCTGCAAACTTCTTGTTGGAGCCCAGAAGCGGTCAGAAATAAGGCTGCCTTCATTGTGCCCCACTTGCATTCACCATTTAAATGGCGCAGCAGACATGTCCTGTCTGTAATGCTTATTTTCTTATAAATTGGAGAGGGGGAAAAAAAAAAAGCAACAGCTATGCTCTAGGTGCCACTTCCACGTCGGAGGCCCTGCTGTGATAATTCACTTAAAACTTTAAAGATAAGCACTGAACCGTACATGTAGTTTTAAACCCTGCTGCTTGGTTTGAGTGGTGGTTGTTAACTACTGTGTGGAATGAATATCCCATTTGATTTTTTCTGTTCCTTGGCTGTCTGTGTAACTGGTTTTGGGGATTTTAAAATGAGGTGTTTCCCCCTCCCCCTCTTTTCTTTTCACATTTAGGCTATTGCAGATCAACCGTGGGCCCAGAAGTTGATGCTTGACAGTCCAGGGTTTGTGGAGTACATTGTAGACAGATCTGTGGAGCCTGACAAAGCTTCGAAGGATGCCAAATATGAACTGGTTAAGGCCCTTGTAAACTCTAAAACAATCGCAGAAATCTTTGGAAATCAGTATTACTTGAGGCTTAGGGCTTACTTGCGTGAAGGCCCTTATTACGTTAAGGCAGTTTCTACTACAGCCGTGGAAGGAGCAGAATAATGTTATTGATGTCTTGGTTCCCCTTCTTGCAAACCATGTTACTGAAATAGGTGTTAAGATACAAGGTGTAAAGACTCCATGCTGGAGTCTCTTTAGATTGTCTCTTTAAAGGAGTGTGAAGCACTTCGACTCTTTGTGAATTGAGTCACGAGAGCAAATCAAAACCTATAGGGCACAGCATAATTTCCCATAGAATGTCATGGCAGAAATTCTCTGTATACTGTCGTGAGACATGTTACCAAGGTAAGCACTCTGTCAGCTGCTGACGGTGTTTTATTTTGCAGAAATTAATCAGTGTTTAGTTAAACCGTTCTTGGGTTTGGAGTTCCTATTGTGTTTTCTCAATGGATCACAGTTCAATTAAAAAAAAAAACAAACACCAAAACACCTCAAGGTTTGTAACCTCAGATGCTGCCATAGTTTCTCTCATTTTTTGTATGTGTGCCAAACTTGACACTCGCGTGGAACATACTCTTTTAACCAGTCATTCTGTCAGAAACCCTGTTGGCAAGAATAAGCTAGTAACATTCTGTCCACGTGAGGAAGTACAAACTGGATTCTCTTCTGTTTTCAGCTTGCTGGGTGTAAAAGTCTTGCCTGAATAAACAATCCTAAATATTTTTTACGTTTTATGCTGAGGACAAAAAAAGCTTTTAGCCCTCTTAAAAACAGATGAATGCACGCTCTAGTGTGTAAAACCAAATTGGGAGCTTTGTCTGCCTTGTTGACCACGACTTTGTATGGCAGCTCAGTTTACTTGCTCAAAGGGAGCATGAGCTATAGCACTACAAGTCCACTTCAGAACCAAATCTTAAATTGTTTACACTATTTTTTAACAGAATTTTTTTATTTTAAGTGTTATTTTTTAAAATGTATTATTTTATTTGCCCACTTTAGAAGAAGAGGGGTAAGAACATAAAGCTTTCCTGTTTAAGGGCATGTACTGAATTAGGAGTAGGACAATGTGTCAGCTTACAAAATTGTAATCTTCTTAGGAAGATGGTCAGCTAGCTGTGGATGAGACACAAGACTTAGCTGGACGCTCCGGTGACACATGATGTGTCTTTGTCCGTAACCACACATGTACTTTATACAATAGACTACAGTGTACTTTATACAAAAGGCTTATATTATTTTTGTTGAGGGCATAAAGAAACAAATCTGAGGAACAGCTAGGGGGAACATAATAAAACATGCAATTACTACTTTGGGGCTTGTGTTAGTAGCGTGTCGAGTCAGGTATACCTGTATGGGAAGTACTCGCCCTGTGTCCCCACTGTGCCAAGTGAAGCAGGATGATCTAGTCCTGCATTAACTCTTTTCGTGCTTGTAGTAGCTTTGAGCTGCAGCGGAGGTGAGGGTATTGCCTGCCAAAAAATGCTGGCGAGGTGTCAGCGTGGGCTCAGAGGAGCAGGGTAGTTGAGGAAGATGCCTTAATGTTTAATAAACTATGCGAATGCAGGTGATCTGCCTTGTTGCTTATGATCAAATGTGTACAAAAGTTGTCATCCACTGTTACACTACTGCTGATGCTTTCATCCTAGGTGTGCGTAATAAACATCTGCTAGTGAGAAATGCAGTACACCATGTCTTGTTTGTGAATGGAGCGAGCACAGAAGCTTCATGAATCCTGCATCCAGAAAAAACATGAAAGCACTAAAAAGGAAATGAGTACAGAAGTCTTTAGTTTGCACTTGTATTGAGCAGTCCAGCTTTGTTATTTTAGGTGGCTTTGTGTGCTGGTAGCTCTCTATGAGCCGTGTACTAAAATATCAGTAAAAGAAATCAATATATAAACCTTTTCTGCAATTCATGAGTCTCTTTCACGTGTGTGTTCAGCTGTTGGATCTGAAGGCTACTCTGTGTGCTAAGTGTTTAGCATCTGCTTTGCATGGTACGTCTGCCAAATACAATATTTTAGAATACGCAGAGATGCCGAACAAGGGGATTTTTTGTATATGCACATATGCTTTATTTAGTTGAGCTTTGAGCTCAGCATTCTAATTAATTGATCAGACTCTTACCCCTTATTATTCACATGCAGTTTCCTACCCATCCTGTGTGTTGCCATATGGTTTACCTGTTACTGCTGGTGTATCTTTTATACTGCGAGGAAATTTAAGCATGTTGTCTCTGTCCTCCCCCCTGTAAAGTAACGGGGATAACTGAAGAAAATACAAATGAAGAATGAGAATTGAGGTAACATGCTAAACTTGATGAGTTTGGTTTAAAGTAAAAAAAAAACCAAACCCAAACAACTACACCCTCCACCCCTCAAAACCAAAGCTCATCATTTGACCCTGGTTAACGAGCAGCATAACTTGGTACTTAAGAATGTGGATCCTTGGGAGTACACCTGCACTTCCTTCAGTCGTCTCTTCCCGTGTGGTCTGTCTGCTGCTGAAAGAGCTGATGCGAAGAGCTGATGCGGAGGATGCAGGCGTGGGTGGGGCTGCGTCCTGGGGCTGGTTCCTTATTTGGGGAGGTTTTACCTTTTGGATAAGGTTGGTGTTACCAGCGCGCTGGTGAACTTGTTCTGACTTCACTGCTGATGCCATTCTCCAGCTTAACGTTAAGGCGTTGAGCTGCTTGTGTTGGTGTTTCTCCGATGCCGTGACTGTCAGAAATACGAGATTCCTTAACAGGTAAATACGATTTCTTGCCTAGAATCTCCCTGGGGCTGTTTACCCAAGCAGTTCCGGTGATGGTTCAATGTCTGTTCCCACTCTGAGCTGCTCTGTGATTTCTCTGGTGCTATAAAATAGGCTGCTCTGAACGAGCTCCCTTCTCTGGATGGAAAAATTCCCCTTGGTTACAAAAGACTTAGGAAGGAGGTGATGCCTCACTCGGATAAAAAAATGCAGAAGGAGTTTTGGCATAAGGCAGAGGACTTCAAAGATCTGGAAAACACTGGATACAAAGTTCCTTGGAATATTCTTTTTTACTTGTACGCCTGCACTTTCAGGTACTTCCGTAGCTGGAGTACATCCAGTTCTCGCTGCTGTAAAACACTGTAGCACTGCGAATTCACTTGCTGTTGAAGGGAAGAGAGCTAGCTGCAAGAGGAGGTGGTTGTTACTGAATGTTCAGAGGATAAAACAGCTGGTAAAATTCACAGTTTCTTCACAAAAATTAATCGGTGAAATGAAGAACCTCGTATTTTAATCTATCTAAGTTAAACTGTTTGAACTTATCAATGTAGGTCAAAACCTTGCAGGACACCAGACCATAGTAAGTTTCCAGTAAGGAGCAGTCTTCCCCATCGCTTATTTCCTTCCAGTCTTTAAATAACTCGTCCTCTTTCATGTTAGAAGAGGTGAAAATGAATTTGTAGCAGCATCGATTGTAGCTGATGTGCTTTTCCCCAGAAAATCGAGAGCTGTGGATGGGAGTGATGCCAGCTTTTTTAGCACAGATTCCAACCAAGATATCGGCGGGCACTGAAACTGGCACCTCCTTGGTGGCCACGTACACCTTGCGAGCGACATCCTGGGACATGACGAAAGCGCTCCCATCGCAGTAATCTGGATAAAACTCTTCCGGGTATTGATGGATGGGAACAAAGCCAGGCCTTTCGGGGTCTCTGTCAGGCACTCCTTGGTGAACGACCCTCCCAATGTAAATGTCCTCTAGCTGTGTCAAGCTAAGCAAGTATCCAGCCAGGCTTGGAATACCAACAAACACGTCTTCATCTGTTTTAAGAATATACCTTGCATGGGGACAGAAAGTCACTGTCCACTCTACGCTCATCAGCATCTTCTGTGTCTGTGTCTCGGGAGAATCGATGAAACTGCCTTCGATAATGTCTCTGTGCTTTTGAGACTCTTCGTTGATCTCCAGCTGGGTGGTTATGGAAGCCGGCTTTCCTAAAGCGAACAGGGTAAGCACAGCATAACCTCTGGCGTCTGTCACGTTGCCCCATGTCTGTCTGATCACGTTGCGCCTTGTCCTGTTTTCTGGGCTACTCCAGACAAGAACGAGTAAAAATATCTCTTGATCGGAGCATGTTGCTGCACTGCTGCCAGTGTAAGAGAGATTGGCCTTTAGAGGATCCATGTCCAGCTTCCTGGCCCTCTCCCTGATTTCGAGAGTCTTTGCGTCGGTGTAAGCAAGAGGTAGTGACCGCAGGAAGTATTCCTCCAGTAAATCTGCTCCAAAAAGCAGCACGTGGAAAAGCAGGACATTAAAGAGAATGAAGCACCACTGGTGAGTCCGGAGCCTGCACGGTGTCAGCTGGGGAAGAGAAGACATGGACACTGAATTCTCTCGCTACTGGAACAGAAGGGCTTTCTTTCATTTTGTAACATATTCATGCAAAACAGTCATGACTTTTAGACCGTGGTCTTTGTATTATTAGTGTAAGGCTCTTCTAGAAAACTAAGCAACCCTACTTCTTGTGGCACAGCGAGATCCCGAGCTGAGAAGGACGTTGCCATGCTGTGCTTTAGAAGGCTTATTTCTGTGCATCCAGGCGTGGAAATACTAAGAAATAACTCACTCTTAATATTTTCTGACTGTTTTTAACCTGTTGCTGAAGGACAGAGATGCTAATGAGGAGCTGGAACATTAATATGTGTCCCCAAAGGGAAGTCTTTGGTACTTGGCCTGACAAGGCTGTGTGTGAGCTGGCAGGGTAAAAAGCTAAAGGGAAAGGCGTTATCCCCGCTGTCGCAGGGGGAGCAGCCCTGTGCTAGCCTCCGCGCTGCGGCCGAGTAATGAGCCGAAGCACTTACCTGCATGGTGGTGGGAGCTCTGCTTGCAGCAGGGTCTGCGTGCACGGCGGAGGCAGGCTCTCCTCGGCAGAGGCTTACGAGGCAGCGTCTGTATGTGGGTCTGCGGGATTGAGTTACTGCCCAGTACCCAGAGACGATGGCTTCCACCTCACCTGCCTGCGGGGAGGAAAGATGATCCCAGGGGACGATCGTGTTGCAGCTGCATACAACACAAAGCAAGCAAAACTCTGTCCTTCCCCTTTATTAATTTCTGAGACTTGGGGTTGAGTCTCTGAGGAATAAAGGCATGAAGCAACTGCTAGGGCTACCTTGGTAAAAGGGGTCCCCTGGTACCCTTGCGCAGCTGTGCCAGCTCTGCCAGTTTGTTTTTTACAGCTGTGCAATTTTGATGTTGGTTCCCCCATCCAGGACAGCTGACCCATGTGCTGAGCGCTCTGCATCTGCTGAGATGGAGGTTTGGTGCAGGAACTTGTAGGTTTGCTTTGTGTGGGGTCTGCATGGGCGTGGAGGACACGCTAAGGCCGTGGGCACTGCTGCGCCAGGCTGTCTCTAGTGCACGGGGAGCAGACCGAGCGGGGAGAGGGGTACAAAGTGGCTTTTCTTGTGCTGGGTTTGCTGCTGCGGGTGCTGTGACCCCGCTCCGGGCGCAGTGCCTCGTTTGGCTCTCTTGATTGCTCCTGGAGCTGAGGAAGTGTGGGGCATCGCCTAGTACCAGGCGTGTTTCAGTGGGCCCCTCGGAGCAAGGTGTGAGGAAGGGGCTGTGCAGGGGGAGCTGGCGGTGCTTGGCCAGAGGACCCGGGGTCAGGAGGCTGGGAATGTTTTAGCTGGTCCCCTCATCTCTTACTCCTCCAGCATGCATTTAGTGAAGCGGAGGCGTGAACCCTAAGGAGCCGTGTTGGGCAGTCCTTTGCTTTCTGTCCACACAACGTCGCGCTGTGGGTTTAGATGACTACGTGGGCGTAGGGGTGGTTGCACGTCCTGGTGATGAGCTGCGGTGATCCACCTCCGGACGGGCGGCTGCCTTCGGCAGTGGCCTCGGCTGTGCCGAAGCCTCCGCGTGTTAATGTTGGCACAGCCGCGGGCTGCACTGGAGCTGACTGGGCTGGGGAGCAGCAGGGGACTGGAAGTGCTGGAGGGGGAAGTGCCAAAGACACCACAAAGAGGATGGAGGTGTCAGCAGGGGTGAGAGTTGGGTTTGGCAGCAGGTCCGCAAGCCGTGGGGCCTGTGGAGCACCGAGGGGGTGGTGGGGCTTGCGCGTCCCCAGCAGCCGCCGGGGAGAGGNATTAATATGTGTCCCCAAAGGGAAGTCTTTGGTACTTGGCCTGACAAGGCCGTGTGCGAGCTGGCAGGGTAAAAAGCTAAAGGGAAAGGCGTTATCCCCGCTGTCGCAGGGGGAGCAGCCCTGTGCTAGCCTCCGCGCTGCGGCCGAGTAATGAGCCGAAGCACTTACCTGCATGGTGGTGGGAGCTCTGCTTGCAGCAGGGTCTGCGTGCACGGCGGAGGCAGGCTCTCCTCGGCAGAGGCTTACGAGGCAGCGTCTGTATGTGGGTCTGCGGGATTGAGTTACTGCCCAGTACCCAGAGACGATGGCTTCCACCTCACCTGTCTGCGGGGAGGAAAGATGATCCCAGGGGACGATCGTGTTGCAGCTGCATACAACACAAAGCAAGCAAAACTCTGTCCTTCCCCTTTATTAATTTCTGAGACTTGGGGTTGAGTCTCTGAGGAATAAAGGCATGAAGCAACTGCTAGGGCTACCTTGGTAAAAGGGGTCCCCTGGTACCCTTGCGCAGCTGTGCCAGCTCTGCCAGTTTGTTTTTTACAGCTGTGCAATTTTGATGTTGGTTCCCCCATCCAGGACAGCTGACCCATGTGCTGAGCGCTCTGCATCTGCTGAGATGGAGGTTTGGTGCAGGAACTTGTAGGTTTGCTTTGTGTGGGGTCTGCATGGGCGTGGAGGACACGCTAAGGCCGTGGGCACTGCTGCGCCAGGCTGTCTCTAGTGCATGGGGAGCAGACCGAGTGGGGAGAGGGGTACAAAGTGGCTTTTCTTGTGCTGGGTTTGCTGCTGCGGGTGCTGTGACCCCACTTCGGGCGCAGTGCCTCGTTTGGCTCTCTTGATTGCTCCTGGAGCTGAGGAAGCGTGGGGCATCGCCTAGTACCAGGCGTGTTTCAGTGGGCCCCTCGGAGCAAGGTGTGAGGAAGGGGCTGTGCAGGGGGAGCTGGCGGTGCTTGGCCAGAGGACCCGGGGTCAGGAGGCTGGGAATGTTTTAGCTGGTCCCCTCATCTCTTACTCCTCCAGCATGCATTTAGTGAAGCGGAGGCGTGAACCCTAAGGAGCCGTGTTGGGCAGTCCTTTGCTTTCTGTCCACACAACGTCGCGCTGTGGGTTTAGATGACTACGTGGGCGTAGGGGTGGTTGCACGTCCTGGTGATGAGCTGCGGTGATCCACCTCCGGACGGGCGGCTTTCTTTGGCAGTGGCCTCGGCTGTGCCGAAGCCTCCGCGTGTTAATGTTGGCACAGCCGCGGGCTGCACTGGAGCTGACTGGGCTGGGGAGCAGCAGGGGACTGGAAGTGCTGGAGGGGGAAGTGCCAAAGACACCACAAAGAGGATGGAGGTGTCAGCAGGGGTGAGAGTTGGGTTTGGCAGCAGGTCCGCAAGCCGTGGGGCCTGTGGAGCACCGAGGGGGTGGTGGGGCTTGCGCGTCCCCAGCAGCCGCCGGGGAGAGGAAGAGGGAGCGGATGGCCACGAGGGTGCTGTTTGATGGGCAAATTGTGGCGGGAGGTGTCAGCCTTCGTCAGCACAAGCGTGGGATCTCCAGCCGCTGTGTGAGAGCAGAGAGATCACGATTTTTTTTTTTGAACTTTTAAAAGATTTTTTTTTCTTTTGTAGGTAAGGGTGCGTTTCTGTTACTGCACCTCGGGTGAAAGGGCGCAAGGAGGGTGCGGCGTTGCTGTGGTTTGCCTTCGCCACGTGCCTTGCGAGGGCTCGGGGTGTGATGCTCTGACCATTGCCATCCTCCCTGAAGCATGCTTTGGCGACCCCGCACCAGCCAAGTGTCCCAGGGAGATGGAGAAGGGGGTTGAATTCTGGCTTGAGGTGACCAAGGGTTAATCCCTCTGCTCTGGTTGGGCCTGCCCACGGAGAACCTGCCCCTTGGTCTGGGCGGTGTGGGGAGATCTTTTCCACACGTGTTGGGAAATCTGCATTGCTGTAGGAAGTGGCTGGAATTACAGAAGGAATCAGGTCCCCAAAATGGGATCACAGCTTGGAAGTGCATAACGCCCCACTGAAAGGCGGCCCAAACACACCGGGGATGCATGTCCCATCGTGGACCTCAGCTTTAGGCTCTCCAAAAACTGGAAAAACTCCTTTCGTAGAGCTTGTGAGTCAGCTGGGCTGCGGCTTCGTCTGGACCAGCCTTGCGATCAGTGTAATCCTCGCAGAAGATGTGCTTGGAAGCTTGGCGAGCTATCAGCATGGGAAGTGTCAGTTAAATGCGTTCTCTGAAACAAAAAGCTAATACAGAAATATTTTTCATGTACAATAATATAGCACTATAGCCCCAGATACCCATTCTGGAAAAAAAAATTCCGCCTTTGAAGATGCTCCATCTCCAGCCAAACCATTTAATAAGCAAATAAATACTAGCATTTGAAACCACTTCCATTAAAAATATTGGCTTTCCCAATTGTGCTTTTTTAGAATAATAATAAAACCCACGTGTGTCATCCCTGTTGCAATTACGCACAGCGTGGTGCTTGCGATACTTCTGAAGTCATTTCCTCAGCACTGCTTTGCGGTGGAACTTCAAACAGTCGCCAGTGCCGCACGTATAGGATTGACGCTATCCAACCGCAGCCGGCGCGCAGGCGGCTCTCGGACATGGGGTTTTGTTTACGGAAGAGCCTGGCTGAGTCCCGCCGGGGAAAGCTGAGGAGGAATGGATGTGAAGTGACTGCCGAAGGGTAAAATAACTGATCTGGAGTGCCACAAACGCCCTGGGCTCCAGGGAGTTTGCCTGGGGGTGATCCCTCCATCGCCGTTAGAAGCCCAGGCTTCAGGCAGGTGTGATGCGCAGCAGCTTAGGTATGACCGTATCTCACTTTTCAGATGGGTAAAGTCAAACACGTTCAGGGAAAAATCTCACTCCCGGTGAGATCGAAGAGTTTCCAGAAGGAGAGTGAATTCAGGAGCCATGGAGTNGCAGCAGCTTATGTATGACCGTATCTCACTTTTCAGATGGGTAAAGTCAAACACGTTCAGGGAAAAATCTCACTCCCGGTGAGATCGAAGAGTTTCCAGAAGGAGAGTGAATTCAGGAGCCATGGAGTGCCTGAAGTCACGTCAGTCTGGGGAAAGGAGTGTTGTTTCTACAGCTTCACTTAAACCTTGAAAAATCTTGTGGGTATAAATCAGGGGAACAACTCGGAAAGTAGATCATAACGACCAGGCTATAATTTGCTTTATGTTTTCACATTTTCCTTAAATTTTATGTCCAAGCAAACCTCGTAACGGGAGCAGGGATATACCAATAACACTGTAGACAACTTGACCTACCATATCAACAGTGAGCGTTTAGACTGAAGGAGGTTTGGGGTTTGACTTGGTTTTCATCCAAAGGTAAAAGCCGAGATGCCCGCAGGGCAGCGGGAGATGCTGTTGAGTGGGACGAGCCCGGGGCCGGCGCTGCGGGGCAGGCAGCCGTGGTGCAGCGTGCTGCGGGGGAGCAGCTGGGCTGGCAGCTTCTTAAAATGTCTTTTAAAGTCTCCTGGCTTCCCTCCCAACGCTGTGAGCATTTGGAAGGGGGGAGCAGATCCTGGCTTGTTTCAGCCCTGCTCGACTCTGCTTCATGAAATTGTGAAGGCTTTGGATGACGCACCGTTCTCAGGCGATGGTGCGGGTGGACGGAGTTTATTGAGAAAAACCAGTGAAAACTGTTTTTTTCAATATAAATTTAGTCCAAGAGCAAAGCCCGAGCTCTGCCTGCCCCAGTGTCTGTGCGGTCGCCCCGTGCCGCGCGCTGTCCTTCCCTGCGTGGCGGCCGCCCCTCTCCATCCCCACCGCGGTCCCTCCTCTCCCAGGCTCTTCCCCAAAGCCGGGTTGATTCCCACAGGCTTTCAAATCTTCACTCACCTACTCCTGCTCCAGACATGTGCCAGATCCTGCCTGCGTAGCCTGCCTGTAGGCAGGCGGTTTTCCTCGCACAACGGCCTCTTTCCACGAGGCACTCCCCATGCCCACGCGCGGCCGCTTGTCTTATTTTAAGGGTCAGTGATAGCATCCTCCAGCAGCCCCGCTAGTCCCCAGCCGGGCCGCTTCTGGGAGCACAAAGCACCTTCCCCGTGTTCCAGACCCTGCCCAAAGGGTGCCCTCTGCTCGGAGCCTGCCTCTTGCAGTGTTCCACCAGCACACGATAGCGTGAGGGGCTGGGAAGGGACTTGTCTGGTTTTTAAGAACGGCATCGGTTGCAATAAATAAAGGGAGACAATTGTTTTGGCCTTAGTCACCTAATAGCAATGTTTTTGCTTGAAGGTATGAGTCAGCTCTCACAGGCAATTCTTCACCTTAAGTTCTCCACGAGGCTTGGGAGATGATGGAAGAGGAGGCTTTATAAGAGTTACACAGCGTGCATTTCATTTGGGTTTTGGTATTTAACGTTCCTTTGGGTGTTAAACAAGTAGAAAACTTAAAAACAAGGCAACAAAGCGGAGGGCTGGCACACCAGACAAATAGATGAGCTCTCCCGGCACACAAACGCGGATGTCTTTTCTTCCTGTTTAATGGCTCCACCGACTAGGTTAAAAACATGTTTTTATAGCCAAGTTCCTAGCATTCATTTTTCCTCTGCATACATCAGCCTCGGAGTTACAGAGCTCTGTCTTTTTGTATAGCTATGTTTGAGTGTTACTTCTTGAGTTTAGTGACAGCTTTGACAGCTAGCTACCACTGTATTCCCTGATAAAGACAACTCAAGCCCTCTGTGTGTTCTGTACGCGTTGCACTCAACCTCAGACATAGCGAGCTAAATAGAAGTTGAATGGAGAGAGCATGATCTTGTGGAAAAGACGGAGCTGCAGGGCCACAGGGCTCCAGCCCTTGGGCCGAGCTGGCTCCCGAGAGGCGACCTCCCCGAGAGGCGACCTCCCTGCCAAGATGTCAACTTGACAGAAAAGTTGCCTGTTTTGCAGAGGAGCAGAAGTTTTCCCCTCGTTATTACTTTTCACGGTGTGCCGCTGTGCAAGTTACTTTGCCTTGCCCTTTCATTCCCTGAAGTTAAATGCAGGCTGTATTTGTGCCTACATTTCACATTAAATTCATTTGACACGCACAACAACGGAAGCCCTTGCGCCTTGAATCAAGCTCCGCTTTGATTAAATTCAGTCCACACTTTGACAATATTTGCGACTGGGAGCAGATCAGGCGTTGCTGTGCCTGACTCCATGGCCGCTTGGTAGCTGCAGCGACGCCGGGGAGCAAGCTGGGGCGTTTCTTGCGGGGAGCTCCTTGCCCTGGGGTCGATGGCGGGGTACGTGTGATATACCCGAAATCACAAAGCTTGCCCAAGGTTGTGGAGGGAAACAGGAGGTGAGTGCAGGTCCTGGGGCTCATGCAATGCGCCTACCTGTCCTCTCTGGGTCCCACGGTACTGGATGGATCCAGCCGTGCTCCAGGCACATGGACCTGGGTGTGCCCTGGGACGGGGAGGGGGCTGCAACCCCAGCTGCAGCCAAGGCTCCCAGTGGCAAGGCTGTCCCCCATTGCCCTCCTGGCAGGAGTTATCGGGGAGCTCANCTGGGTCCCACGGTGCTGGATGGATCCAGCCGTGCTCCAGGCACATGGACCTGGGTGTGCCCTGGGACGGGGAGGGGGCTGCAACCCCAGCTGCAGCCAAGGCTCCCAGTGGCAAGGCTGTCCCCCATTGCCCTCCTGGCAGGAGTTATCGGGGAGCTCAAGCAGGACAAGGACACCCTCCGACACGAATCCTTGCTTGGCTCCGGAGCACCGCGACGCGGTGGACTTGGGTAATGTGTTCCTCAGAAAATGACTTTCTCTCCCTCTTGCCTCTGACTCATCCCCACCTTTGCCTCCCGCAGATTTATTTATTGCTCTCCCAGACACAGAAACAGCAGAGCTGAGTCTCCGCCAGGCCCCTCCTCGGGCAGCGGGGGCCGTGATCTGCTGGGAACAGCACTGCCTTCCCCATGCTCAGCCCTCGGAGGGTCGCAGACCGGGGGTTTGCCCCTCCTGGGAGCACTGCACAAGGCCCCCGGCGCCACTGCCCGAGCCTGGCTCTGCTCTGGGAAACTCCTGAGTGTGCACATA
>VZSC01014901.1:0-12212 GCA_013398225.1 Steatornis caripensis
GCTGCGACGGCAGCCCGGCAGCCCGGCGCCCCGGCGGCTACGGAGAGCCGCCCGTGCCCGCGCTCGCGGCGCTGGGGGCAGAGGGCTCCGGTAGCGTGGGGCGCAGAGCGGGCAGCGCCGCCTGCCCGGAGGAGCCGCGGCTCTGCGGCGTTCGCTGGTGGGCACTGCGCGCGGTCGGGCCGGAGGGGCGTTCCCGCCGCCCCGGTTTGTCCGGTGGGTGCGATGGCCGGCTGTCCCACCGAGCCCTTCTCTAGCCACGAAGAGGCTTCCAAGCGGCTTTGGAAAGCGCTTAAAGATCACACAGCGCGTGGGCTGGGCGGCGGCGGATGTCGCTTGCAGCACTAAGAGCGGAGGGCACATCGAGTGTGTTTTACGCAGGTTTTACACCGTTCTGTCAGTGCAAAGCATCTCTGAAATGGCTGTAAATGAGACTGATGCTTTAGGACCTGACGTTTCAAACTTTACCATGTTAATTGCCGGGAGAGAGGTCGTCTCCGAAGGGGCTGGCGATGCTGTCGGAGGCGAGAGGCGGCAGCAAGGAAATACCAGCCAGGGCAGCGTCAGGTGACGGTCCGGAGGGAGCTGTACGGCCAAGTGCTGTGTGGAGGCCTAGAGCCAGGAGGGGTTAAACTGCGTGTGTTCCCTTGAGCTCCCCAAAGTGTGGCTTTGGAAGTCTTTTGAAATAAATGGGACTGGACCCCTTGAGCAAACTTCCCATTAATAGGAAGACAGGGAAGGCATCTCAAGAGTTGTCTGGACCGTCTCCCTGCCCAGAGGAGGAACTAGTCCTGCTTAGTCAAGTAGCAGAATTTTTTTATCCTAACTGCCCTGCCCCTCGTACAAAGTGATCGTCATCGGGAGCCCCGCTTGCCTAGTCTCGTCCTTTTCTGTTACGCTGAGAGAGCTGTAGAGATCTGCCTCGGAGTGCTTTCTGGATGAGACTCTGTGATGAACTGAACAGAACCGCGCGCTCGGCTACATAAAGGTGCAGGGTTGGGGTCTGGCATCCTGCTGCTGACCTTCTGCACCTGGACAAGCTGCTGCCTGTCCCCATCAGTTTTCTTCTGCCACATTTAATCCCCCCGCAGCGTCTTGAGGTGGCTACATTGGAAATGCCGAGCGCGGTTTGAGGCGGGTACGTGGCACTCGTTAACTCCAACTGGAAGCCAGGCAAAACATGTAATTTGATAAGAATGCGTTTGGGAAAGAGCCATTGCCAGGATTCATAGGTGCCCAGCAGCCAGCGATCACTGGCACACTGTTAACGAGTGTGCTTCCGCATAAACAGCTGCACTGTCCTGGTGATGTCAGTGAAGTCCTGCCTCCATCCAGAATCCTTAGTATGTCTTATTTGCAGTGCTTATAAACAAGCACCGTGCATGTGGTGTGTGGAGAGGAGCTGGGAGCCGGCAGGACTGAGGTTGGAGGGAGAACCTGACGCGTCTGGCTGGGCTATTTAAAACCACTGTTACGTGTTTAGCTGGTTCAGTTGGAGTCCTTGTACCCTTCAGCCTGGCAAAGGTCCGCGTTCAGCATTCGCTCGAACAGGGGTGTAACGGCCAGCCCCAGCATGAGGGTTTCGAATAAATTTCTTTTTTTGCTGATTCTACAGCTTTGTTACAAAGAATGGTGGAAATAACTGACAGACAGTACGTGTCCTTCAGGGAATTCGTTCCATGTCCTCTCCCCTGTCCGCTCGAGCACAGTATGGCTCGCTAAACCCCAGCCCAGCAGTGTCCGTCGTCCAGCTCACACCGTGTCCGTGAACTCCACGAGTACCCACGTGTACAAGATTTACACCCTGATGCACTGGACTGTGCTGCCGCTCGTGTCCATCAGCCTCGCTCCTTTAGAAATGAGGCTAGAAATCTTCTAAAGCCTCCGGAGGGCATTGGCAGTGACAAAGACAGAGGAGGAAATGCTTCTCTGCGTGGGCTTTCCTCACCGCTGCAGAGGAGATGTGAAGGTCCCAGTTATTTGCTGGTCTCACGTCTCTGGCCTTGCACCGTCCTCTTCGCTGCTTTCCCGCTGGGAAACGGGGCTGCGTCCCTACTCCGTCAAAGGACGATAGAATTCTCTTCCTTGAAAAACACCAAATTCCCTTCCCTTCCCCAGACACTGAGGTCCTTTTGAGCATCTACCACCTAAGCTTTGGTATCACACCAGATACTACTTTGCCTTTGGTGTAAATAGTTGGGTTTGCATCTTTTTGGCTCACCAGCCGTGTCGGTGAGGGACTTCAGCTAGGCTGGCTGCTGCACTGCACGGCTTACTCTTGTATTACCCATGTCCTGTGGAAACGAGGTGTCCAGCACACATTTGGTTTCCATTTGTGTAAGTTTTTTCTTAGTAAGTTCGCTTAAACTTTGAGATATTTCCTGTTTCTGCCTTTCACGTCTATTAAAGAGAGTGTTGTGCCTGTTTAAGCCTTTGAAAGGATGAAACATCCTAACTTTAATATCAAGTAATCTCTAAGGCTCTTGTCTGCAAGGAGTTTTCTCACTTTGCCTTATTCTAGTCACAAAGTCTGCGCTTAAGACTATTAACGGCCTGAATTCTTGCGCTTGCCTTTGAGGTTTCATTTGTGACTTAAGACGTGCAGAGCTGCAGGATTTATTGGTTTGTTTCTCTCTATTCTTCTCCAAGAGCGTCTTCCGCTGCGTCTGAGCGATAGCTCTGCTGATGTGGGCATTTCAGGTGTGCTTCAGCTGGCTGATCAGACGAGCAGTTGTCCAGACTTTTTGTTTCCAAAGCTGGCAGGTTTGCATTTGACCCAAAACGTGTGGTCAGAACCTGTCCTAGCTTTCCGCCCTCGTTTCTGGTTCGCTTCTGGAGCTTTTGAGGTGTGTTGTCTTCAATTCCTTGTATTGCAAGGCTGCAATAGTAGGGGGGCGAGTGATGGGAGAAGTCAAGGGAGATGGATGTGGCTCTTGCTAAATATGGACCTCGGAATCTCATGCCCCTGAGGCAGGAGCCGTGGGATGATTCATATTTGTGCAGTGCGCAGTGGTATCCGTTTTTGATCCATGATATTATCACGGTCCACGGGAAGCCTCCTGTGTCTTGGGTAATGCCCAGCTTATGGGAAGCACAGGGTATTACCTGACTCAAAAGCTATGCACAGCTTCCGCGGGAGCTGGAGATACATAACCTCTATGTAATTTCTAACATCGGGCGGGAACAAAATCCTCTGTCTCACCTTGCAGTTCAGCATGCCGGCTTTCTGCATGGCTTTGCGGTTCGGTCCGTTAGGATGCAGAAAACTGGCTTCTTAGCGTCAAGTTGTCGCCTCCTTCCAACAGGAACAGGAGATTTTCTGGTTGCCAGAGGCTGTGAGGGGGGAAACCTGAGTCGTAGGTTGTCTTCCTACAGCTCCTGCAAAAATGGACGTGGAGTTTTGGATTGCGAAGGGCCACGTGACTCTTTCCTCTTTAATTATTCACCGTAGCAACAGCGGTATAAAGCTCTTAGAAAGTCTTCCCAGAACTCATCGTTAAGGACAGGGGGAAGACTTGCGCTGGTCGCTCAGCCTGTAATGTGTTTATTAATGGCATCTTTTGCATTATGTGCATTCAAAAGCAGTGTCTAAAACATCGTAGATGTCGGTCGGACCCCTGTGGGTGAGAACTTGGGTACGGGTGTTTCTGGCTGATGGCCCCCGAAGGGCACTCTCGTCTAGCTGCCTGTGGTTTGTGCTGATGAGATGCGCGTGGCCTTTAGCGCATCTGCATCTACGGCGGGGTGTTTCGCCACCTCTGTTTTGTTCGAGACCAGCGAGCTGCTAGGGAAAAGAACACGGAGGCTCAAAGAGACCTGTGAAGTACCACGCTTGGAAAACCGGGAAAGGTTATCGGTATCCAAGAAGCTGTTGGTAAAACAGGGTTGTATTTGGCTAGGCTCTTGTATGCTGCTTATCACTATGGCGTGAGGGTGCTTCTCCGTGGCACGCTCAGTAACGTGACGGATGTGTCACACGTTGTTTATTCCTCCTTCTCCTGGTGTTTTAACGGGCTGCTGCAGGCCAGCGGAGGCAGGTCAGAGGCTTGGAGCGCAGGGCGCTAAAGCCGCCGGGGGTGTTCCGTACTGGAGAGGTTTGCTCTCGCTCGCCTGTGTCCTGCGGTATCGCGCAGTGGAGCGCCCGTGCGAAGTTGGGTTTCCACGTGCTTCCAATCCGAAACTTCGTTCTCTGGAAGCGAAGGCCGGAGGCGCCGCTGCGTCCGTGCCGACACGGTTCCCTTGAGCAAGCCTTCCCGTCGGCAGCCGGGCGCCCTTTCTCCAGGGAAGGCCTGGGAACGCCAGCGCCGGGTTCCCGGCCCCTGTCGGGCGCGGAGCTCTCGTTCGGGTCTCGTCGGAGGCGAGAGGCGGCAGCAAGGAAATACCAGCCAGGGCAGCGTCAGGTGACGGTCCGGAGGGAGCTGTACGGCCAAGTGCTGTGTGGAGGCCTAGAGCCAGGAGGGGTTAAACTGCGTGTGTTCCCTTGAGCTCCCCAAAGTGTGGCTTTGGAAGTCTTTTGAAATAAATGGGACTGGACCCCTTGAGCAAACTTCCCATTAATAGGAAGACAGGGAAGGCATCTCAAGAGTTGTCTGGACCGTCTCCCTGCCCAGAGGAGGAACTAGTCCTGCTTAGTCAAGTAGCAGAATTTTTTTATCCTAACTGCCCTGCCCCTCGTACAAAGTGATCGTCATCGGGAGCCCCGCTTGCCTAGTCTCGTCCTTTTCTGTTACGCTGAGAGAGCTGTAGAGATCTGCCTCGGAGTGCTTTCTGGATGAGACTCTGTGATGAACTGAACAGAACCGCGCGCTCGGCTACATGAAGGTGCAGGGTTGGGGTCTGGCATCCTGCTGCTGACCTTCTGCACCTGGACAAGCTGCTGCCTGTCCCCATCAGTTTTCTTCTGCCACATTTAATCCCCCCGCAGCGTCTTGAGGTGGCTACATTGGAAATGCCGAGCNTTCCCCGACCCCTCCGCGAGGGTCCCGTCCCCTCCCCGTCACCCCCAGGGCCCGGCCTGGCCCTGGGGCCAGCTGAGCGGTTCCGGCAGCCCCCTTCCCTTCCTCGGGGCTGCCGGGGCCCGGCCTGGCCCCCAGGGCTGGCAGGTGGCGCGGGAGACCCACCACGTTCCCTTTGCCGGAGCAGGGGGCCCTGCCCGGCTGCCCCCGGCTGCCTTCATGCGTGGGCTTGGAGGGCAGGGGATCTCTGCTGTGCGGGCAGCCCCGGCACCCACGGCGTGGGGGTCGCAGGTGCCTGAAGGAGCGGGGGGAGGAGGGTGCTGTGGGCAGTGACACAGCCTGGGCCCTGTCCCGGACCGACTCTGCCAAAGTGCTCCTGGTAAATGTTGCCTGTGGTCAGAGAGGAGCAGAGGGGCCGAGAGGACAGCGGGGCCTTTGTCTGAACCCTGGAACGCGAGGAGGCGATCTCGACCGGTGAGCTGGCGGGTGCCCTTACACTTGCTCGAGCTTGCTGGCGTCCAGGGAACGCTGCTGCTGTGCCAGGCGGGCAGTCCGCGCTCCCGGTGCTCTGATGACTGGGCAGGTGGCAATCCGTGCCCAGGAAACCGCGTAAAGCATGCGGCGGGGCGGGCAGCCTGTTCACGGGTTCCCTGGAATTTGTCTGAGCGGATCCTGGGTACAGTCATGCAATTTCCCTGCCCAGAGAATGTTGCCTTTCTGTGTTGAGGTGACAGAACTCCCATGTCGTTTCCACTGCGTTTCAAGGGACCCGTGTCTTCCCGTTCTCTGACTGGGTGGCCTTAGCCATCACAGAGCCAGGCACTGCCTGCACTGGCACAGCTGGGCACAGGGCAGGACCCTGGCCGGCTGCTCTGCCCTGAGGAGGACAGGGGCAAGAACTTGGGCACAGCACAGTGCCATTGCTAACGGCAGCGAACAGGCACCGTGCTCTCTTTATGGGCTCTTAACGAGTGACGCTGTACTGTCTTGATGGGCTGTTCGTGAATTGAAACCATTCCGTTTACGGGCTTTTATGATGCTGCTTCTGATGTTATGTATACGTGAAAGGCTGAAACGTCTCCTCTGTTGCTGTTCCCCTCCTGAAGGGATATATGCACTGTGTTAAACTTCCGTGTTTGTCATGAACGCACAGTTTTATAGTCAGGGCTTCCTAATTGAGGAATCTTCTCTAAAACTAAATATCGATGCTTCATGCTGAGAAGTGGTGCTCTCGCGGTGCGTATCTCTCCCCGAGGGATTCCGTGCTGCGAATCTCTTGCCTCTCACTTGGCGTGTTGTCGCTGGCGGTTGTGAGCTGTGCGCTAGATGACGGCCGAGGTGAAAGGTGGCTGTCGGCTTGTGGCAGAGGTAGCACAGCGTGTTGGAGGCTGCCTTGCCGGAGCGCTGAGGAGCGAGGTCTGAAATGATGCATCTCCGGGATACCGGATGCTTGTGCTCCCAGGGGACTGGTCGGTGTTTTGAGGAGTAATATCGTAGTTCCTACCTGAGGGTGGGAGGAAACACAGGTCCCTGAGTTACCGGTGGTGGATGGCAGTGTTTCTCTCTGCCTTCTGAAGCCTCTGTCCCAGCTAATGATGCCATATCTGCAACGAAAGGTAATGGACCCTGTTTGCCTCAGTTCTGAGCAGAAAGGAGATGGGAGAAACGAGTCGCCTGTTTCGGTTTATCCGGACACTTGCAACTTTTGGGTTGGAACGTGAGTGTTTTGGATGCTCCCCAGTAAATCGGGATATGAGGCAGAGATGGGGTGTTACCGGAAACTGCTAATTGAAAATTCCTGAATGAACATAATCATATAGTGGTGTGTAGCCTTGAGGGACTTGTATAGTGTGGATTTCCCCCTCCTGTTTGTGCCCGTAGGAGGCCTCCGCGTTGGGCCGTATGGATTCATAAGCAAACTGTCTGGCACTGCCGTCGGCAGGGACTGTGGTTTTTGCTGCCTGCTCTCTTCCCTGATGCTTGGTGTCATACCAGGATGTTCTAGCCATGCTTTACCAGTTTTTAAAGGGATTCCTAAAGTGTCTAAATGCTTTGGTTTGAGTGTTCTGGGGAGATGCAGTGTTTGGTTAAGATAATTCCTTTGTTCAGCTCCTGAGAAACACAGCACTGCCTCACCCATTTTTTAACAGATCTGGGACAATCATTCAGCAGAGTAAAGAGAGGTTTTGTGGTTATTTCCTCCGTGTGGAGAATAAAAAGAGGAAAGAAATCTCAGTGTAGCTAATGTTGCCTCTTGTGCTGCCTTGTTTTCAGAAAAAGGAAGTTTGAAACGTGCCTTTGTAGTTTTTCGCATGTCTCAATCATTCTCATTTCTTAAGCTGTAGTAATAATAAAAAAAAGTTTATTTGCTCAACTCTGCCGAGTTCTGTGATTGGATTTGTATTGTGTGGTTTCCTTTGGTGGCCAAATTTAAAGATAGCGACATCTCCAAAGAGAAGCGTTCCCACGATCCTCGCCTGTGTGAAATGAGCTGCTGGCTACACAGCTGAGACGTGGAGGAAGTGAGTGGGCTCGGTGTGCGAGGAGCTCCTCTGCTCCGTGGGCAGGCCTGTCGCAGAGGGAAGGGGCAGAGACTCCTGGGCTGTTGACCCAGGAGGAAGAGCGTCCCGGCGAGATGAATCGTGTTGTGCCACTGTGACTGTGCTCTGTTTCTCCTTGTAAGAAGGTGCCGAGGTGGAGAGGATGTTGTGGCAGTAGCAGGGAAGAGGAGCGACAGTCCTTTTTGTGGAACAGGAGTAGCTGTTGTCCTGCAGACAAGTTAGCGTGGCTTTAGAAAGGGCAGAAGGAAAAGTAAGAGTCTAGACAGGAAACACTTACAGCATAGGTCAGGATTTCAGCAAGAGGGAGGTAAGAATTTTCTAGGAAATAGTGCTGTAGAAGAGCTCAGTGTCCTCATTAACTTCCAACAGCCCCAGTAAAATTCTATGAGAATTTACATTAACCGTTCTTGCCAGCTTTGATGTTAAATATTCCAGGTGAGGAGTAAATCAAGTAGATGAATTTGTTTCTCTTGCCGTGATAGTTGGTAGTCTTCCTACCTTCCACAAAGGCGCTGTGATGTAAGGAGACCTTCTTGGTCTGAAGGTTTAGAGCAAGGGAGGGAGGAGACAGAAAGAAAAGTCACAAGGAGGAGTGTACCCCGTAGAAGAACAGCTGGCCAGATGTTCCCGGGTGCTTTGGAGGTGGAGCACCACCAAGGCAGTCTTTAGCCTTTGAGGTGTGGGAGGAGCTGAAACTGCTGGCTTCATAGGAAGTGTTCCTACTTTTAGCAGAAGGTTTGTAAGCCTGGTGTTTTGTATAAATCTCTAAATATTTTTAAGTGGGCTTGGACATTTACATAGTGAAAGTGAAGGAGATTTTTGCTGCCAGTAATCCAAAGAGTAAATCTCACTACAGCCATCATCTTAGTGAAAAGGTCAGCTGCACCTAAAAATGCGTTCCCTAGTATGTAATCGATCAAAGACATAATCGGGGCCTACACGTCATTCTGGAAGGACAGCTGTAAGCCGGTTCATGGAAATTTCTCCTCAGACGGATGCTGCGTGGCAAAGTCTTTTGTGATTTTGGTAATGGGATATGGAGAACGCATACTGAGTTTGCAGGTGATCCGCTTCCAGTAGGATTCAGGCTCCTTAAAGAAAGGATTGTCCTGATAATGTGGACACGCGAAAGGAATACCTGGCACAGAGGGGCAGCTTTGAAAGGATGGGTGCGAAGTGTTCTGCTGAGGTGGAAATGGTTGTACGGGTACGAGAGGGTGAAAAATGGGGTCCAGGAACACGTTGGCAGGAAATAAAACGAGTGTTAGAGTATGTGAAACGGTGAGCGAATCAGCCATGCTGTCTGTGATGGAAGAAAGATTAACCTGTGGGGATACAGAAGCACACAAAGCGTGCGAACCTTGGTGCTTACGAGGCCTCACCGGACTGTTGTGCCCTGCTTTGGATCATTTTCTCAGATCAGGTGCGGTCTAACTGGAGAGCAGAGCCTAAAATGAACGGTCAGAGATCCCAGAAGTAGGGATATACAAGGAAGTACTGAGTATTGGCCTTTACTCGGTTGAAGGAGAGGAGAGGGGACTGTGACAGCACGCTTTGAAAATCTAAAAAATGTACGGCCGGACAGAAGGGGAGTGAACTATCCGCCTCCCTTGGGGATTAGACGCTGCTTAAAACACAGCAAGGGAAATCCGTCGGGCATCAGGGATGCTTGTTGGAGATGCTTTGTGTGCAACCCATCCTACCTGGGACCCGAGGATGGACCAGGCGGCTGCATAAAGCTTTCGGCACTTCCAGTGAGCAATCTAAGTGTTGTTGAATGAGTGGTGCAGCTGACCTCATCTATTAACCGTGATCGATTATAACAATGGTTAACTTAATGAGTTTGTGTACTTAATGCTTTAGCAATGTACATCTTCTGACTCGGACATGCACACAGCTATAGGAGATTAAAACTCATTGCTGCTAACTGGTGCTCTAGATTTAATACGGTTCTGGTCAAGCCTTAACGTTTATAGTAAACCAGCTAAAAGTTGCTGGGGTGGATGCAGGCACGGGATAAATCGGAAGAAAGTGTTCGCAATGCTTTACTTTTGTGTGGTGCTGATTTTTTTACCTGGCTCTGTTTCCACTCTCACTTAGGGATTGAGTAAACTGAAGTGGGCGAATACAAGTCATACTGGGTTGTCCTCTCCGAGTTTCACTGATAGACGGCTGTGAACAAATTTGGGTAGCATCAGAGGAATTTCGGTGATTTGCTGATTGTACAGAATGATGCTCTTGAGTATTGCTCTTGAGTATTACTCATGATGTCGAAAGGGGAGGTCAGAGCAGAAGCTGAGCCGCGCAGCCATTGCTGGCAGCCCCAGCACACTGCCGGACCCTCGGGTGCTGCAGGTGGCGCGGGTTGGAGCCTTGTCTCCGTGGGTCCGGTCCTCCTCGGTGCGGGAAGGGTGGGGTTTTTTGCGCGTTCCTTGTTAGCATCTGTCTGTAGCCTGAGCTGGTCACATGCTGATGAACTTGTTTTTATGAAATGAGTTCATTTTGTGGTGTAATAGGCTACAGTGTCAGCTTCCCTATTTCTTTTTTTTTATTGCTTCCATTGAAAAGCATGTCTTTGACCTCGCTTTTGTAGGCTTGGGAGTGAAAAACAGTAAAAGCAGGGTGATGATTGGGGGTGAACTGTTCTGTGTGGGTGAATGTAGCTGTGTATCTGTAACAGCCCGCGGTCCGCAGGCATGCCAACGTCTATGAAGACAGGAGATGCAGCTTGACTTTGCTGAATATAGACCTTACCTGTCCCCGGGGAGTGGATACCCTAGCAGCTTACCTCAGTGTCTGGAGAGCTGTCACGGCTGTGACACGTTTTGATGGTTTTCAAGCACCCGGGTGCCGTGGAACACGCACCAAATTCCTGTGTGGATTTGGGGCGGGGAGGGGAAGATGATTCACATGTTCCTACTTGCCTCCGCTGCTTGGTAATTAAAGGCATTCTTTAATGAGACAAGATAAACATAGTGGATGCAATTGTTTTTTTTCTCCTTGGAAATAGTCTCAACTAGTGTTACACCCAAGAATGAGTGATAAGAAGCATATTCGCAGTGGTGATGTGTAGCACAGCTCAGACAGCAGCCTTGGCCAGTGGCAGGAAGCACCCGAGTACAAGAAATCCTGTAAGTTACTGAAAAATTTACTGCAAACTACTGTGCGTGAGAGCCATGCTTGTTGTATCGCAATGAAGTTTCTCAAAAGCAGGGGGGAGAAAAAGCTACAAAAAATAGCCTGTCTTAGGAAAACAGCATAGAAATATCTTCAAACATCTTACGTGGTAAACAGCTGAGCGTCTGGGTTTGGTTTTTTACCGTCCCTTCTACCTCTCCCTAGCTGTGTGAATTAAACCGCCTTTACTTTGTACTGAAATGCGTGGATGAATTCTCATGGATGGTAACCGCCTGACTGGAGTGTAGCGTCTTAATACCGGCGTGGCTGCAGGAGCATTCCTGATAATGCCTTCGCAGCTTGCTGGAACCTTCGTTTTTGTAGGCTGCCGCGATAGCTGCAAGCTGCGTTGTCCTTGTTGGAATTTTGCCTTGTGCTAATTAGGTCAGACTGAGTACATTTTTCTTCCCTGGGCGAGATAAGGGTGAACGTGTCAGTTGCTGGAAGGAGCGTTGGGCGCTAGGTGGGACTGGAGGTGGCCAATGTGTTCGTGGATTAAGGACTTACCTCAAGATTTGTGTTTCTCGGTGGGAAAAAGCCCTGTCCTCTAGAAGCAGCCTTTGTAGGAGGAAGATTTAGGGACAGGGTTCTCTCTTGCACGTTCTGATTTCTGCTTCATTGCACTTGTTGCTTTCATTCATTTGATTAACGAGACTGGTGCCCTCTTTGAGGGTTGCTAGTGAAGCGTGAAATGTTGTGTGGGGAGGTCAGCATGGAACTTGGGTTCTTTATGAAGTGAGGGTCAATGCCATGGAGATACCTGCCGTAACGGATGCTTTTGTCCCGGGCGGTGCCAGTGAAGGGGTGTGCTGTGCTTTCAGCCACTGCGGAGCGGTTTTTTCCAGGTGAGAATCCCACAAAACAAACTCTTGTCTCTTCTGTACATCAGTGGGCTTGTTGTCAATGTGACCTGAACTGAAACGTGGGGGGAGAAAATGTTTTTGCCAGAAGAGGAAAGAGAACTGAAAGTTAAAGGGAGAGCTATTTGCATGAAGTTCAAACTTCTGATGTGAAGGCTGCTTTTCTCTTTGTAGTTCCACTAGAAAGCAAGGTGGTGCCTTCCTACCCTTACATTTTAGCTTGTCCTGATAGGAAGCACTTTGTTAATCAAGACGAACGTACCCTCCTCCTCTGGTGAGTTGTGCCTGCAGTGAAGGGAAGAATCAGGCATTGTACCTGAGGTCAACTCCCAAACTGGGGAAGGAGAGCCGAAAGCGGGAGGAGAACTGTCAGCGTATTGGGAGAGTTGAAAGTTGTGCTCTCTTAGTGCTGTTGCTCTAAAAGCAAGCCTCTTGGAGTTCCACTCTTCCCAGAAATCCCTCCCAGTTTTGCTAGCTTCCTGCGATGATTCACTCCTTTGTCTTCTGCTTCCAAGCCGCTTTTGGGGAGGCACGCTGCTTTCCGAGCACTGCAAAGATCGGCTATGCTCTGATGTTTCTGTAGCCTGTGTCCTGAGAGAGTCTCCAAAGCTCCATCCAGATGTCACGGTGTCGCGGCCATCCGCGTCCCCCTTTCTAGGAAA
>VZSC01014901.1:12372-36299 GCA_013398225.1 Steatornis caripensis
CCCCCCAATAAAGGCGCTTCTGGACAGCAGTGGGGAAGTAACAAGTGCAGAGCAGTGACGTGCAAGAGCTCGGGACCGGATACGAGTGAAATGTGTGGTTGGAAATGACAAATGTAGAGAAGTGATTTGCTGGAGTATCTACTTTTGGTGGTTCATCCCAGGGAAGGAAGCAGCCCTTCCCTCCCCTGTTCTCGGGCCAAGGAGGTATTGACACTGTACTTTCTGTAGCCTGTGAACATAAGGGCTGTTTTCAGGAAGTTTATCTCCACTTTTTTAATACTTTTTTCCCAATAATCCCCATCATTAATGAAACTGCTGCTGCAGTATACGTACTATGTTATTTCGTGAGAAACAATGTGGCTCTGTGTTACAAATAGGTGCGCTGCAGTACATCGGCATTCCCCAAGCGGGACGTACGTGCGTGCTGCGACAGGAGAGAAGTTGAAAGCAACCTAACTGCTTTTGCTTCCTCCTCGGGGATATCTGTGGAAGGAGTGCAGAAGTGGACATGTGTTTTGCTTGGGCAATCGCTTACCGGGATGCCCGTTTGAAACGCTGACCCGNATTCCCCAAGCGGGACGTATGTGCGTGCTGCGACAGGAGAGAAGTTGAAACCAACCTAACTGCTTTTGCTTCCTCCTCGGGGATATCTGTGGAAGGAGTGCAGAAGTGGACATGTGTTTTGCTTGGGCAATCGCTTACCGGGATGCCCGTTTGAAACGCTGACCCGAGGTGATGTTTGTGGTATTGGGATCGCGCGGCAGTCTGCTGGGCACGGGAAGAGAGGCTGGAAAAGCGTCTGCGGGAGTCTGAGTGTCACTGCAGCTTGATGATGCTGGCTTGGGGAGGCTTTCAGGGAACCCCGTGTTGTCAAAGCCTGCGTGGGGGCTCCTGCCTGTTCCCCAGATGATGGAGCAAGCCTCCCGCTGAGGCTTCGAGCACCTTCGTGTGACTCGCAACGACACGGCCGCCTTCGGAGTTACAGCGTGAGTTTTGGTGTGCTCAAAGTGGCTGGTTTTTAAACGAGTGAGGTATCGTGGTCCCACTCTGAGAGTTTTTTTGGAGGATCTCAGAAACTAAACAACCCCTCACCACCCCCTGTATGTGTGGCCATCATTTCTGGAGATGAACGCTGACAAGGAGGATCTGTTCCCTTCCCCCTACCTTTGGGTTGGGAGGCTAGGGCTCCTCTGATGAGCTCACTGATTCCATCGCTGTGAGCTAGTAAAGCTGTTGCTCTTAATCCTGCCTGCAGTCCCGGGCCACCAGCCGCCCGCTTCCTGGGGGAGCAGCTCCCGAGCCAGGCACAGGCAGACAGCGGCCGTTGATGGGAAAAGTAATTTACATGTGCGATTTATTATTGTTTACACAGTCCATACAGAACAGTTGTTTGCAAAAACAGATGCCTTATAGAGGAAACTTGGACCTAGGCTTTTGTTTGGTTGTTGTTAAATCAGAAGATCTGTCTGATGTTGCATATGCGAATCACTTACAAAGTGATCTGCGAAAGGCCGCTTTGTTGCACGTCACTTCACTTGTTTTTCTAAGTCCTTAAGAGCTCTCTAAGAACATAATGAGTCGTACTGGCCTTGTGTCAGAAGTTTGGCTGTGATGTACAGGGTGAGGGCGTAACGCTGAGCTCTGCTGGGCTGGCTTTGTGCAGCCGTGCCATTGGGAAGCGCAGAAACTGCTGGAGCCCTGGGGAGCTCATGTAGAGAGGCTGCATGGTCGAGCTGCTGCGGTTCTGCAGCTTTGCAGCGCAGGACGCCTGGTTTCGACACTCTCTTTCTGCATGTCCTTGAACAAGTTCTCTCTGTGCTGACCTGCTTTGTTAAATGCTCTGATTCCTGCTGATGAAAGGTGGTGGCGTATGAGATAGGTGCTTGTAAGACAGTAATTGGAATGCAAAGCTTTCAATTTGAAACCTTCTTGTAAATTTGGGGTCTGCTCTGCTGTTTGTGTGTTGTTTCCTCTGGCGTTTTACAGGGCAATCCAAGTGTGCTTTGCTCTGAGATTCGCTCTGTGGTCTCCGGTGTGCAACAGGGCATTGGGCTTTTTGGGTTACAGCTCTCTAAATGCGTTCGGGGCCTCAGCAATGTGATGCTGTGTTGTTTCTTAGAAGTAGGGCCTGTAAGTACGCGGTAAGAAACGATGCCGGTCTAGTGGCAGGGGGTCTGCCTGCGCAGCACTGCAGGCCTGCATTGAGCAGCCCACTTTCAGGGGTCTGCAATACGTTGGAGACCTGAGCTGGAATCGCAGGCTGCCTCCTTCCTACTGCAGGGGCTTTTCCTGAAATAGCCTTTTTTTTCCTTGTACCTTACTCTTCTGATTGCTTTGTTTCTTCAGCCAGTGTTTTTGTTCTGCTTTCTAGGTTTCCAGCAGATTTCTCTGTTGTCTTCCTACGAAGTTGTCATCCCGCAGAGGTTAGGAAGAGAACGGCGAGAGGCTTCCGATGTCTCCTCGGTACAGGTACTGGGCAGACTTAAAAATGCCTTCAGTTTAGTATCTGCTTCCTAATGAGGTCCCCCCAAAACTCACCTGAAGTTCTCACAAAACACTCTTGGACTAATCAAACAAGCGTCGGTCCTTCCAGAAGGTATTACGTCTAGCGTTGCCTTTAGCCGAGTTACAGTAAGTACCTCCCTGCTCCAGAGGTTACAAGCTGCCGCAATGGATTTTTGATCTGGGTGTAGAAGTTGCATAATGCAACTTCTTATTAAGCACTGGAACGAGTTTCGAAGAGGTGGCGGGATCGTTATCCTGGGAGATGCTCAAAATCTGGCTGGAGGAGGCCCTGAGCAGCCTGGGCCAACTTTGTAGCTGGCTCTGCTTTGAGCGGGGGTCGGATTAGACAGCCTCTGGCGGTACTTTCCAGCCTGTATTATTCTGCCGTAGCCACGTAACGAAAGACTGCACACTTCAAAGTATTCGGATTAGACCAACTGTGTCTAGTCACAAATCTCATAAACACTGGTGGAATTCAATATTAACAAAAATGCCTTGCAGTTTATTGCAGTCATTGACTAGGAATCCTGCTGTGATATTTAATGTGGCGGTCAGGCAATTCAGCTTATCCACTTGATATTGAAGGACCCTGGTTGCTGTGTGTAGCACTTGGCTAGCGCAAGGCTGCGGAGGTACTGCCTCACTGTGAATGTTCAGCAAGAGAACTGTATTGTCCTTTTCCAGCTGTAACTAAGAGTTTTTCTGTGGAAGTCTTAGAAACAAGGAATAAGCAAACCACGAAGCTATTTTGAAATAGCTGCCTTCATGTGACTTTTCCCCAGTTACACAGGAAGGGATGCCAGGTTCTGGAGGTAGTGACAGTTACAAAATAGGTTTCAGGCTCACCCACACGTGGTGGTTGTTCATCTGCTGCAACTTGCAAGATTTAACGAGGAAAGTTTATTAGCTCAGTATCTGGCAATTCCAATGTGCGGACACGGCAGGGAACCAGAGCAAATCCTGACAGCTGACATCAGCTTCTCACTGCATGGTCTTGTGGGCTCAGCGAAGCCTGCTAGGAGCACAAGGAGCACCCGCTGCCCTGACCGGCACTGGGGTACCAGCAGGAAGCGTGATGGGAGAGGCAGCTCAGATCGACAGAGTTCTGCATCCCTCTAGGTGCTGGTTTAAGTTTTGTTGGCTTGAGCCACATCTCCAGCAACTACAGCTATATCTAAGAAGGCTAAAAATAGAGACTAACCCTGAGTTACCCGAGTGGTGATTTGAGTGCTGTAGCTGTAGCAGTAACGGAGCTCGCAGAGGCACTTTTCTGCCAAACTTTTGTTGATTGCAAAGAATTTTTTATGCATTAGCATGAATAAAATGCAACTTCTTTTACATTCAGGACAAGGTGTCGTATGCTATTGAGATAGAGGGAAAAGAATACACGATTCATCTAGAAAAGAACAAGTAAGTGATTAATTTCTTTCGATTATTACATTCCATCTGTTGTGTCCAAATAAGGAGCTGTGAGTTCTGATTCTTGAGGTTCTTTGAGAAGTGCAGTTACTTGCCAGCTCTGTGAAGCCTGCAGAGAAAGACAGCGGCAGTGGATTTGGTCAGACAGTCTTGGCTATCAGCCAGAGACTTTGTTGAACTCCGGCAACCCCGGTGACCCCCTTTCAGTGAAGGAAGCAGTAGCTTGCTCAGAGGGGGATCTGGGGAATCGCTGAAGTTACTCTCTCCGTTCACATCTGAAAATAAACAAACTGAACTATATTTCAAGTAAATATTTTCACTTTCTTCTGGGTTTTGTTTATTGTTTCAGGGTGGTTTTTTCCTGTCTCAGTAGCACAAGAATACTAATAAACGAGGAAGCTTACTTCATATCCAAAGCCTTAATGTCCATAACTTACAGACAATATAGATGTTGTCTGTCTTCAGTTTAATTTTTAAAGGGCTACTTGCAGCAACAGCAAGTTACCATTTATAAGGCTATTGCTTCTTAAAACTGCCCTCATAATAGACCAAAGAGACATAACTATTTAAATGTACAAACCCCTGGGATCTTTTGCTGCCAGTTGCCAAGCCCCTGACCCTCGGAAACACGGGAATTCAGCTACCATGCATCAAGGGATTTACCAGGATGGGTCAGCAGTCGTGATCATGGGAGACTTTCCCAATGCATTTCCTTCCAAAACTGGGGAAGAGAAGTCGTATGCGGCAGACTGAGTGCTGTGATTTTTTTTTTTTTTTCTTCTGCATGAAAGCAAGCTTTTAGCATTATTTAATGGGTTTTGATGCTTCTTTTACTTCTCCGGGGTGAGGTGGTTGATTTGTTTTCATTAACGGTTCCGCCATTCTCATATCTTGGATTTGTGAAAATTTGTGGAAATGCGCACTTTCTTTGTTAGTTTAGGGGAGTTTTCCTTTTAAACGTTTCTGGGGTTTTTTGCGTTTAAAAATGCAATTTACATTATTTGTAACTGTCTTGATTAGGATCATGTTACTGCCCTGCTGCAGTGTCATAGCTGTTTCATGAAATTCTTGTATTTTTTCTCCCCTTTCCGCACAGAGAACTGCTGCCCAAAGATTTCACAGTTTATACCTATAACAAGGAGGGGAAGTTGCAATCTGAATATCCAGATGTCCAGGTAGGATTTCTTTCTTTTTGTACCCTTACTGAAGGTAACTTGAACCCTGGGCATCTACAGGATGAGGGAGTCGGGTGGTATGACGTGATAGTTGTGTTTTTTGCTTGGCCGCCTTCTAATCCCGTGCACATGCTGCACTCTTCCTGGAGAGAATCCTTGATTTTGGATGAGGATCTAGCCTGGAGCTTGTAACAGACCCGTATTTTCTTATGTGGAGGTGATTCCTGTCTAATTAAAAGCTACTCTTCTCTAAAAAGGAAAAGCTCTTCTTACCTGTCAGGTATCTCGTTGTCTGAGACTGGTGCTGTCCTTGTCGGACAGCACGGTGCGGTGTTGGTATCGCTTCTGGACACAAGCCTGGCTTCTCACAGGGACCAGAGCACACGGAGCAGAACTGGGGTGGGCTAGTGCCTGAATATAGGGCTTTTACTTCTACGTACAGTGGTCTTCCCGGTTGGTCCACAAGTCAAAATGAACGGTCAGCTGCTGACCATCTTTATAGTTGTGCGAGGCTGGCTGCTAGTGACTCTTAAGAATTTTTGAGGGTTGACAGGCTATCCGTTAGTCCAGATTTTTGGGAACTTCTAGAAGGGATGGGCGAGGCCAAGTCTGGATGATCTTTGAGAGGGATGTTACCTGCATAGCATTGGAGTTATTCCACTGAAAACACACTCACAGGCTGCTGGATAGGTTGCCTTTGAAAATTTAATTTCTTCAGAAGAATAAGAATATAAAGCAGCTTGTGCGATACAAAAAGCATGAGAGTATTTCTGATGGCTTCACTCTTCTTATGTATCAACGTGGTTCCTTTGCAAGGGAAGTTAGTCATACATCATTCACGGGATCTTGTTTTTGAAAATAGAGCACCCGAGTCAGCTGAGTCTTTGCTTCCTAGTTAAAAGCAATTGGATAAGAGGAAAAAAGCTTTTTCTGCATGAGGTTGTGAAAGTCACGGTGGCCTTGAAGGATTAGCGCATGCTTTCAGTGCTTTCTGCGTTCGTTGCTGAAACAACAGGCGACATAATCTACCTGACCGCTCCCTGTGATAACGTTCAAAAGTGCACTTGCCAGAGAAAATAGTGTGTGTTTGCCCCAGGCTGCCCCCTTGTCTGGTTTCCAGAACAGACAGACGACACAGTGGAAGGACTCTGTCTCATCAGGGCTGATGAGGGATGTCCCGCACAACCGAAAAGTCCTGGCAGCACAGTGCCGGTTGGTGAGGATAGCAGGTGTTGGCCCTCTTCTTTCTGGAGAGAGGTTACGTACAAGGCAAACATTCTGCTGAACTGTTTTCTCGAAGACTGAATGGTGATTTGGCCCCAGTCTGTAGGGAAGGGCTGGCCTCAAAATACTTGAGGCAGGGTGGAGGACAGAAGTTAAGAGTAGGATGGCTTACGGTCAAGTTAAGAAATCCAGTTGCTAGATAATGCTTCTGAGCCCTGCTTGCCTGGTATTTATAGCATGGTCGCAGCGCCAGCTCCGAATCCGGCTTCAGGCAGAACGACCGAGTGGGATTTTAAGCTGAAATCTGTAATGAACTGCTGACCCCATCGAGTTGTGAAGAGCATCTGCTTTACAGGATAGGGAGGTAGGGATGCAGCTGGAGTCCCGTGCCCTTGCCATCTTGATTAGCTTCTTTCGTATAAGATCCTGTGGCACTAAGGACGTGAGGAAATTTTTAGATGCGTTTTAGCCACGGAAATGCTGTTGTATTTTGGTAGAGCCAGAAGCATGTGAGAAGCTACAAACTGTAGATAAAAGGCATGTGGTAAATTTAACTTAAACCATACTACGTTCTCAAGTTGTAACTGCTGCTGGTCAGCAGCAGGCATAGCCACTGGGTGTGCAGATACGTGTGGAGTACGTGCGTAACGCGCCCTTGTTTTCCCATGTAGGATCACTGCCATTATCAGGGATACGTGGAGGGGACCCTGGATTCTGTGGTTGCTGTCAGCACTTGCTCGGGGCTCAGGTAGCACAACTCCTCTTTTGTGTCCCTGTTGTCACGTGAGTCTCGCGGCTCGCTGAACCTGAAACAGAATTCTTGCTCTGCTTTTAACTGCTGTTCAGCCAGGTGGGGATTCATTGGCCAGGGCCAGGCTGCAATAGTGTATGCCTTTGTGCAGTCTTCCTGTGGTATCTTTTATTCACATGGTTAACATATGTTTGCAATACCATTAAATAAGTTGATTAATGCAGTTTGTTATCAGAGTACATCAAGTTGTTCTTTGACACAAGTTTTGGCTTATTTTCTAGCTGTAAATAGCACAAAAATAGAAAGTCGAACGTGAGTCTGCAAATTTTACAAAATTGACCCTAAAGCTTATGCACTTCAAATTTGATTGGAACATTTTTCCTGCCTTGAGCTAATTTCCGTATGTTTTGGGACACCAATTTTTTGCAGTGCCATGTTGGACACCAGAGTGGCAGTAGTGTATTTGAAGTAGAGCATTTCTGCTTAAGGCTTGCCATTTAATTTCTGGGGCATTGCAGACTCTTACAGAAACGCTTAATTTACTGCATTTGTAAAGGCCCTATCCAGTGAAGGGCTGCTTTCAGGCTTGAAATGAAGCATGCTGTTTTGCAAGGACCGAGATATTTTAGTTATCAAAGAATAACTGTAAAAATCCGGGTAGCTATCCTTTGTGCTTGATGCAAGAATTTCTCACACGCTGCCATATTTTAGGGGCTTGCTGACAATAGAGAACATCACCTATGGGATTGAGCCCATGGATTCTTCTTCTGGCTCTAAACACATTTTATATCGATTGGATAATGTGAAGAAAGAGCCCATGATGTGTGGGGTAACGACCGAAGACGAGAAAAGGGAACATGCAGAGGAAAATCGCCATCCCAGTATGACTGAGCTGCTGCGAGTGAGTACTCCACTGTTTTCTCCACAGTCCCCTATAATGGGTTTTGTGAGTGCTCAGCTAAGAATATGGAAGCAGCTTATCAGATTTCCTGGGGCTTAACACATACCGAAAGGTTTCTGGTTCAGAGGGCTTTCTACGCTGCTGAACTACTCAGTCGCTTCCACAAAGCAGCTCCCTTCTGCTCCACGCGCAGCAGTGAGAGGCGAGTGGCTAGTTTGATTATTCATGGGCAGAGCTTTTTGGGGCTTCTAAGGGCAGGAACACTACCCTCATTGGAAAGGCTCGTTAACAAAGTATTGCATCAGAAGCCACCAGAACATTGTGTTGGTTATTCCATTCTCCTAACCGTCGAAAGAACGGTTTGCTGCGAAGGTCCCCCTTGTCGTTTAAAGGCCGGCTGTACAGGAGGAACAAGATTGCCGTAGTGTTTCACTTCAAGGTTGTTGGCGTTTGCTTGCTAGTGTCTTTCTGCTCCTTTATAAAAGTGTATGTATGCTGTCTTTCCAAAGAAAGCTGTGTGAAGAGTAAAAACGTCCCTTGCTTTGGAAACACAGAAAATTTTTGTGCAGCTAAATTTTAGTGTAAAACACTTACAGAGAAATTGTCATTGTGTTGGATTACACTTCTTGGTTTTGGCTTGAAATCCTCTTGGCACAGCGTGCTTTGGGTGTGTCTCTCAAACCGCTAGTTGTGTCCAGTGAAATATGACAATGCCATGATTTTTTTTTGGTTTACACTTGAATTAATAAAATTGAAGTTGTCTAAAACTTTTTTCCACAGAGAAAGAGAGCGGTCCTACATCAAACAAGATACGTGGAGCTGTTCATAGTTGTGGATAAAGAAAAGGTAGGGATTGTGTGTAGCTTCCCTTCCTTCTCCCCAGGAGACGGCTTGAACAGCCCTCAGCCTTCGTTACTCCCCAACGGATTGTTGAAAGACACCAACACTTTAGCCAAGGTCATGCAAATACGCTAACCTAAAACGGAACAAACGTGTTCTATGCGGTACTCTGCCGGAAAAGAGTAAACTGTCAGACATGGAGAGTTTCTGTCAGCAAGGAATCTGATAATGCAAGAAAAACACACAGAAAAAAACACCTTTGCTGTTTTCTCTTGAATATTGAGCTGTTGAGCAGTATCAGTGAAGACACCGCTGTCTTGAATAGCAGCATCTTGTCAGGAGATTTGGAGCCAGGCAAAAATATTTTTCCTGTTACTGTTCTTAGAATGTTTTGTTCCTGTTTCTGACTCTTGTCTTTATCTCTTCCTGACTGTGTTTCTTTGTCTTGCAGTTTGAAGATTTTGGGAAGAGTGAAACAGAAGTAAGAGAACACATGGTGCAACTGGCAAACTTCCTCGACAGTGTAAGTTAAAGCGATGCTGAGTGTAAGTGGAATGATGCTGTGTGCAGCAGCCCTGCCACTCTGTTTGCCTTTCTAACCTTCCACCTTGGAGTCTGTTCTGTCACCGCTTTGGTGACAATGAAGTAAAGGTTTTCATCAAGCCAGGAGCTAAACCTGTTCCCTCCACTGTGCTGTTGAAGACTGATAGAACTCAGAGTCGCTCCTGAGCATTGTGCTGGAGGAGCACCAGAAGAGCAGGGCCTGCAAAGCGACAGCAGTATTTATTGGCAGTGGGCTTTGGTGAATGCATTGCTATGAAAACTTTTCCACCTCTAAATTCATCTGCAGTCATCATACTTGAGAAGTAATTTAGAGAATTCTTCCAACCTGTGCTACATACAGTGAGTGACAGGACAGATCGTTGCAATTACTGCAGATCCTGCGTACGTGTAAAGGTTAGAAAAAGCATGTCTTCCAACTTGACTATTTCAGATGACGCTATTTGTCAGGCTTAAGGCTCCTTTTTGTTTCTGTTTTAGATTTTCTTGTAGTATGGCCAGTGCAGCATTTAAGCATTGATCCTTTAGCCGATGAAAGTTTAAATCATGGGGGAAATGCATTCTGGTGGTTTGAATTGTGTACTAGCTTTTAAAAAAGCAACAAACCCGAACAGAAGAAGTAGATTCTTGCAGTAAGATATGTAACGCCACACTTGTTATTATCTGAAGGTCTTCAGAAATACTTCTTCCTTTTCCTTCCCCAGATGTACATCATGTTGAACATCCGCATTGTGCTGGTTGGTCTAGAGATTTGGAAGTATGAAAACATAATTAGCACAGACGGAGGTGCTGGTGATGTGCTGGCAAATTTTGTACAGTGGCGAGAGAAGAACCTTGTTCTGCGCCGGAGACATGACAGCGCCCAATTGGTCCTGTGAGTTGCGGTTCCTTCCCTTTGACTGTTAAGAAGCTTATTCTATTCCTGCTCAGCTGTACTGTATCCCAGCAGAGGATCCAGTGCAATCTGCCGTGGCTTATGTACTTGTGAAAACATTCCGAGTCAACTTAAGCGTTTTTAATAAGGTTTCTGTGGTCCTGGAATTCACTGTCCTCTCTGACAGGGATATTGCTAAATAACAATTTTTTTTCTTGTCCCACATGTCCTGCAATGTTATATGTTGTATTGTGTAAAGCTTCTGTTGAAATAATCCTTTGTCAGGTCATATGCTCGTTAGACTTGTAATCTAGGGCTTTTCCCACTTGCAAATGAGCATAAACCTGGTGCAGAGCGTTGCATTTTAATGGAGAAAAAGTTGTTTCTGCAGTTGGTATCCAGAAGCTAGCTATGTGGTTTGAGCTTTGACCCGTGACGTTAATCTGTCTGTCCCCGCTGCCTTAAACTAGCACAGAGCTTCCTCAGCTGCCGTCTCTGCCCCGCTTCCAGGACGCGTGCCCCTGTGCACTTCCCGCTCCCGCAGATAGCGCGGTCCTTAGGAAGTCACTGCCCAAAGGAGAGAAAGGGCAGGGGTGAGAACACGGCTTCGCACGGGGCGATGGCCCAGCCTGCCCTTGTGGAACGCAGAAGCCGCTCTTCCCGCAGGAGCTGGGAGCCTCTTCTCCTCTGAGGCACATCAGCACCGTTCAGGCGACGAGGGCGAAGTGGCTGAAAAAAATCCTCATTCTAAAAATTCTTTTGTACAAAGTAAAATGTGGTGCATTGTGCTGTTGCACTTAAGCTTTAAGAACTGTGTAGAAACAAAAGAGTAATGAGGAGGAAGTTGACAANTCAGCACCGTTCAGGTGACGAGGGCGAAGTGGCTGAAAAAAATCCTCATTCTAAAAATTCTTTTGTACAAAGTAAAATGTGGTGCATTGTGCTGTTGCACTTAAGCTTTAAGAACTGTGTAGAAACAAAAGAGTAATGAGGAGGAAGTTGACAAGGAAAGAAATCTATGGCATTTGGCAATAGTAGAAAGGCAGCTAACAGCCAATTAAAACAAATTATTTTAAGGGTGGACCATTTAGCTCTTTGTGTTTAGAGGGACGATGCGGAAGAGGCCGACTTTCTCTGCAAACTCTTGCCTTAATTTAAAAGAATAAAAGAACTGTGAACAGAAAGATAAAGCTGAAGCGGTGCATTCATAGCTGTGGTCAATAGTAGCACTCCTAGCAGTGCTCCTTTGTTAGCGCTGGAAAGCTGCAAAAGCAGTATTTTGTGCCCCACGAGCAGAAGTGATGTACTGAGCGGCTGTATGGACGGGCTGTGCTGTTGGCACTATCATACGTCTGTACAGTTGGCGTGACTGCCTTCCCTTTTTCTGCCTGTGACCGTAGGAAGAAGGGGTTTGGTGGCACAGCTGGAATGGCCTACGTTGGAACAGTGTGCTCCAAGAGCCACGCAGGAGGCATTAATGTGGTGAGATATCTTTAGTGATACTGTGGATATGGTCAAGGTGAGAGTTTTGCCCTCCAGAAGTCTTCCCGGAAGCGCAGAACCTTCAATAACAAAGCTGAAGTGGCTTAGTGGGGGCTTGTCTGTGGTCCCAACCGTTTTTGTCAATTCCACGATATCACAACTTTCCTGTAGTGCTCTGCATGCTCCGCTTAGCTTCCCCTCCCGTCAGTGTGCAGCACTCATGAAAAAGGGACAGGATTTCTCTGCCGACGTTTCAAGCGCCACTGCCTTAGGAGTACGTGGGAGCCGTGGGTGTTCTCAGATCTGTCCTCTGGTGTTTGCTTGACCTGCACAGTCTTGAGCTCCTAGAGCAGTGCCTGTTGACAGCCCTCTTCATGTGAAATTGCAGAGCGTTCATAAACTGAATTGCTGATTTCGGAAAACTGGTGATCCCAGCAATCTTGTTTTCGTGGACTAGTGACAGAAGTACCGGAATTGGACTCTGCATATTTAAGGAGATTTGGGCTGGTGTGGAGAACTCTAGTTTTTACGTTAATGTTGCAGCTGCACTGGAAAGCAGGGGTTGTTAGGTAATGTCCCAGATACGTTTATCTAAGGGCTCTTATTACTAAGCAAATGGCATGCACTTGGCTGGAAAGCAGGCACGGTTTGTCCGAGAATCCTGTTAGTGTAGAGATGGAATGTCAGAAGTGTCTTTTTGGCACATAAGTAATCTGACTTTCTCAATATAAGCTGTCTGCTAATTTTCTTCTGTTTTGCTCTTGTGCAGTTTGGAAGAATCAGCATACAGCTGTTCGCATCAATTATGGCTCACGAACTGGGACATAACCTGGGCATGAACCATGATGATGAACGCGTCTGTCACTGCGGAGCAAGCAGTTGCATTATGAGCTCTGGAGCATCGTAAGTAACTGGCAAAAGGGAAGGTGTTTTCCGAGGGTCAAAACTCCCCACCCATGCGCTTTTACAGGTTGCTTTCATCTTCAAAGTACTCCTGCAAAGAGTCGTGTCACGCTCGCAGCTCATGGGGAAAGCAAGTGTCCTCCTCATTCTACAAACCGAGGGAATGCTTGCGGGTTGGCTTTGTGTAGAGATACGCTCGTGTTCTCTGTTGCAGAGGATCAAGGAACTTCAGCAGCTGCAGTGCAGAAGACTTTGAGAAGCTGACTCTTAACAAAGGTGGAAGTTGCCTGCTCAACGTTCCCAAGCCTGATGAAACCTACAGTGTCCCGTACTGTGGGAACAGGCTGGTGGATGCTGGCGAGGAGTGTGACTGCGGTTCACCAAAGGTTAGTAGCTTGTGTGTTTTACAGATGCTGCCAGGGCAGCCTTGCGTGCCCCTGGCTGGAGAGGGGGTGATTTCCTGACATTCACAGCACTTCTGTTTTCAGGAATGTGAAAGTGATCCTTGCTGTGAACCAGGTACTTGCAGGCTCCGGTCTGGTGCTGAATGTGCTTATGGTGACTGCTGTAAAAACTGCCAGGTAAGAGACTCAAACGCGTTATTTGGAATTGTTCTTCAGAGGCTGAGAAAAGGAGAGCGCTGGCCTAGCCGGTGCATCTACGAGAGGGAGCTGTTGTGGATGGACCCAGCACCCACCGAGGGCTCCAGATCAATGCCCTTCTTTGGGGGCATACTGTGGGTTGGGTGCAGTGTTTTGTCTCTGCCGTAGGGTTTCTATTTTCTGATGGAGTTTCCCCCTCCCCTCTCTCTCTTCAGCTCCTTCCTGGAGGAACTGAGTGTCGGGCAAGTAACAACGAGTGTGACCTTCCAGAGTACTGCAACGGCACGTCCCAGTTCTGCCAGATGGACTTCACCGTTCAGAACGGTCACCCCTGCCACAACGAGGAAGCCTACTGTTACAATGGCGTTTGCCAGTACTACGATGCACAATGTCAGGGTATCTTCGGCTCAAGTAAGGAAGAGCAGTGTTGCAATCTTTCTAGGAAACAGCGCTAAAAGAATACACTAAGTTTATTTAAAATATATTTACTTGTTTTCCTGTAACGAAGACCATCTGGCTTTGGCAAAGGATTTGAAATAGTGGTATTTACGGCTTAGCCTTCACGCGTTCTTCCTTTGTTACGGTTAATGCTGTGCTGGTGATTTGAGTCGTAATTTTCTTGCGCTGATCATTCCTGTTACAGTGGGGCTTCCGGTGTATAGGGCTGTAAAGGAGCCATGAAGAAATAGCAAACGGGTATAACTGACTCAATGTTAAGTTAGTATTTTTCTCTCTCTCTCTTTTTAAACTTGGAACCTTGTAGTGCTGACATTTTCACCTCTTTATTGTTTTGATCAAGTTCTTAAGCTCTCCGTCCTGCATGCAGAATACTAGAGGTAGCAGGATAACTGCTCTGGGTAAAGGAGATGTGATGATGTGAGATGTTCCTGTTCCTCTGTAACTTGGTTCCTCTGTCTGGGGGATGGGCTGTTGTTTGCAGAAGCCAAAGCAGCCCCCAACATTTGTTTTGCTGAAGTGAATTCCAAGGGTGACAGATTTGGCAACTGTGGTTTCCATGGCCATGACTACAAGAAATGCTCCAGCTGGTGAGTTGAGCCTGGTGCATCAAGACGTTCCTAAATGTATGATTGAGAATCCTTATTTGGGTGCTGTAGTATTAGTTTGGGGTGTTTTAGCAGGTGCACTGGGGAGAGACATGTTATCTTGTAGTTTGACCTTATTGATGTGTACGCATCGTTCTGAAGTCAGAATGTTGTGTTTTATCCTAATTTCTGAAGTTCTTGTTAGTACTTAGAGCCCCCACACTTACGCAGTTGTAAGTTTTTTGTTGACTTGTGGTTTAGATTGTCTTGCTTTAACTCTTGCATGTAGTTATTGAAATGAGTATGAATGTTCAAGCAATTCTTCCGCAGCTGGGCTTGAAGCTTTTGGGCTCGGCTGCGGTTTCTCGTGCATGCAGTGTTCCGTGGCCTTGGGATCCGTACGTCAGGTGTTTGGACGTGGGGCTGTGGCAAGGAGAGTGTGTTCCACATCTCCCATTGTGGATTGTTCTTATCCTGAGGTGTTCACGTACAGAAAAACGAATAGAAAATAGTCATGTTTTCTTTAATGTAAAGATCCCAGCAGCTTAGAGAAAGAAGGGATAAATCCATACTCTTGCAGGACTGAAAGGAGGCCCAGCTCAGTTGTGTTTGGCGAGGTGCCTCAATTTTATGTTTAAGTAGTGTCTTCTAGTAGAAAGAAAAGATCGTATCAAATGCGTGATAGTCTCTTTTCTCAGAATAAATTCAAGTGTCGCTACAGTATTCATATGTTGATGTTGTAGGAATGCCATGTGTGGGAAGCTGCAATGTGAAAATGTGAAAACTATGCCTGTTTTTGGAATTGAGCCTGCTATTATCCAAACTCCCATTAGAGGCACCATGTGCTGGGGTGTAGATTTCCAGCTAGGCTCTGATGTCCCGGACCCAGGAATGGTGAATGAAGGCACCAAATGTGATACCGGAAAGGTAATTAACAATTAAAAAGTGATTTCTTAAAGTAATAATTCCGGGTTTTCGTGTGAATAAAACTTTCAGCTGCATTGTTTCATGTATATTTATGGCCAATAATTTTTTTGATGCCTGTAGTTAACACAAAACTGAGCGAGTCCGTTGCTTCCCCACACTGCCTCGTACCGCAGCGCACGTGCGTAAAAAATGTAACGAGCCTTTTGTTTACAGACAAAGCGAAAGAAATTTAAGTTTGTTGAGAGCCAGACTCTTTGCTCTGTCGATGAGCAGGAAGAGCTAGGCTCACACAAATGCCTCCAAGACAACTTTCAATTAAAATCCGACTAAACTAAAAAGCCTAGAAGCTTAGCCCCAGCAGAGGAATGTGCATTCCACATAGCCTTACTGTGCACGATTTAATTGCTATTCCTTTACATTCAGAGTAGAGACAAAAGACTTCCAGTGGCAGTTCAGCCCCCGAACTGAGAAGCCTTTTGTAGAACAGCCGTGTTTCTGTAGAGTTGGCGTTCGTCACGTAAGAGCGTGAGACTTTGTGGTCAGGGAGCGTAGAGCGGCTGCAGAGCCCTGTGCTGCGGAGCAGGCAGCGCGGGAAGGGTGGGTCGGGCGGTGCAATGCTGTCCTGCTCCATTTGTGCGCATCTCTCGATTCCCACAGATCTGCAGGCACTTCCAGTGTGTGAGCGCCTCCGTGCTGAACTACGACTGTGACGTGGAGAGGCAGTGTCACGGGCACGGGGTGAGTACAGCAAGAGCCTACCGCCAGCCCTCTCACAACGGGCATGAAGTCCGTATGTTTTGATACAACGGGCAGTATTTCTGCGCGAGGTCCTCTGACATCTTTGTCACGAGAACACTAGATTTTGAGAGCCAGGGGCTGTGCAAATATGTAAACAGGCTCTTTTTTGTCGAAAGTCCCAGTTTGAGCCAGGTGCGCTGTAATGATGCTTAATCTATATACTAGTGTCTATATACTAGTCTTTTTTGCACCTAGGAAGTTTTTTGCCCTTGTCTGTTTAAAGCTGTAACCAATGTGGAATAAAGTAATCATGATGCTGGATGCAGCGATGGAGGGCGGGGGGGAGATCTGTGGCGTTCTTGAGGATGGATTTTGCTATAACAAACTGGTTTTTGGTACTGTTATTGAGAAAAGTGCCTTTAACAGTCAGCAAGAGTTGGACCGAAGTTACGTAAGTTGATCGTGTTTTAAAATGGTGGATAGTAACTTAGTTTTTCTGGTTTTTTTAAACTGTAAAATTCTCTATAAAATGTCTCTGGGCAAGAGAGCCTGTAACAGTATCAAAAAAATCTTTGACAAAAGCTGTTAAGATGATACATTTTTTTTTGCCAGGCAAGAATTCCAATTTCGAGTATTACTAATGTAATTTGAAACTCTGCATCTCGAGGAGGGGTGGAAAAAATAAAAAAAAAGAGAGAAAAAGCCATGCTCTAAGCCGTTGGGGTAGCTAATCTTTGGAAGCTCATCCTGAGCAGTGCTGTGCCTGCTCAGTCATGTGAAATCTTGAGACGCCTGGCCAAGGACTGTTTGTTAATTGACGTGGGCGTTACCAGTTAAAGCTCTCCAGGCTGAGTGATACGGAAGGGACGGAACAGACGGTCACGGCTACTGCATGCTGCTTTGAAATGCCTGGAAACTTTAGTCTCTAGATAGACCTTATGTGATGTTTGTGCTGTTTAAATACAGGTGTGCAATAACAACAGGAACTGTCACTGCGAAGCAGGCTGGGCCCCTCCTTACTGTGATTCTAAAGGCTACGGAGGAAGTCTGGACAGTGGACCTCCCTATAACGGCAAGTAGTTGTAGGGCAGCTCCAGAGCGTGGGCCCACCTTGCTAAGGTGGGTGCTGGGCTGGGTGAAGGGTGAAGCAGCTCACTTCTGGTGGCCGGAGTGCTGGCGGTTGGCTCTTCTCCGGCTCTCATTTGCCAACAATTCTAGTTAAGTCTTTGGGCTCAAGGTGTGGCGCTTCTGTTTTGGGATACTGGGCGTCTGTGAAGAAACTGGGCTGGTTTAAGTGTCTTCAGGTGACTTCTGCCACCTTGGACCAAAATCCTCTCAGACTCCTCTGAATCCAGGCTGGGAACTGAAGCCCCTTTCGTGCTTAGATCCAAACAAAACAAGAAATTTGGCTGAGGACGTGGGTTCGAATCCGTGGATGTGGACCTGCATCTCCGTAAGGACGTGCTGCTTCTAGCAGTGTCGGCAGAGATGAGTAGCTGCCCCGTTCTGGTATCGGGTAGTTGCACGTGCACCTGCAGTGCAGGCAGGGCTAACGTTTGGCCGAGGTGGGCTAGGGCAACGCATGCTGACAAGTCACTGTTTTGTTAATGTTTGTTCTTTGAGTGCAGACAGTGTGCTTCATTTGNCTGTGATTCTAAAGGCTACGGAGGAAGTCTGGACAGTGGACCTCCCTATAACGGCAAGTAGTTGTAGGGCAGCTCCAGAGCGTGGGCCCACCTTGCTAAGGTGGGTGCTGGGCTGGGTGAAGGGTGAAGCAGCTCACTTCTGGTGGCCGGAGTGCTGGCGGTTGGCTCTTCTCCGGCTCTCATTTGCCAACAATTCTAGTTAAGTCTTTGGGCTCAAGGTGTGGCGCTTCTGTTTTGGGATACTGGGCGTCTGTGAAGAAACTGGGCTGGTTTAAGTGTCTTCAGGTGACTTCTGCCACCTTGGACCAAAATCCTCTCAGACTCCTCTGAATCCAGGCTGGGAACTGAAGCCCCTTTCGTGCTTAGATCCAAACAAAACAAGAAATTTGGCTGAGGACGTGGGTTCGAATCCGTGGATGTGGACCTGCATCTCCGTAAGGACGTGCTGCTTCTAGCAGTGTCGGCAGAGATGAGTAGCTGCCCCGTTCTGGTATCGGGTAGTTGCACGTGCACCTGCAGTGCAGGCAGGGCTAACGTTTGGCCGAGGTGGGCTAGGGCAACGCATGCTGACAAGTCACTGTTTTGTTAATGTTTGTTCTTTGAGTGCAGACAGTGTGCTTCATTTGGTAGTGAATAGAAATCTAGTCCCTGCCCCAAACAACTTAAGGTCTAGAGGAGAGGTGGTGCTAAAGAAACGGGGAGATAGAGGTTTGTGATGCTGTATTGTTTGCAGACTTTCGGTTCGCTGCTTTTTTTTTTTTGTGGAGGGAAAAGATGGGGTGGCAAGGGAATTCTGTGGGGTGTTTTCATGTAGTTTTTCCCCCTGGAAAACTACTAGGTCAGTGTTTGCCGTGGCAAGATGACGTATCCATGTACTTGGAAGAGAAATGTGTCTATGTTTGAATGTGACGCCTGGGAAAATGGTGCGTGGGGCAGGGGAGCACAACTTATGCACGTGAGAAAGTAAACTGAAAGAGGCTGTGGAGCTTCCTTTTCTCACTGGCAGTTTGAAGATGCAATAGGAAGCCAAATCCAAGCTATAATTTGGAGAAAACTTGTGCAGTGCCTGCGTGGAGTAGATAAAGATGGGATTGATGTAGTCTCTTCTGTGACCGGCAAGAATGATTGTGAAGACTGTTTTTTGTGAGATAGTGTGGGTTTGGGGGGAAGCTAGACACTACGTTGGTGCAGTAACAGACTGGAGTATCGCGTCGGAGCATGGACAGATGCCTCAAATCATCAGACAAAAAAAGGGAAAGGCTTTTTTTGTACAGCCTGCAGTGGAGGAATTTGCTGCATGTAAAAANAGACTCCTCTGAATCCAGGCTGGGAACTGAAGCCCCTTTCGTGCTTAGATCCAAACAAAACAAGAAATTTGGCTGAGGACGTGGGTTCGAATCCGTGGATGTGGACCTGCATCTCCGTAAGGACGTGCTGCTTCTAGCAGTGTCGGCAGAGATGAGTAGCTGCCCCGTTCTGGTATCGGGTAGTTGCACGTGCACCTGCAGTGCAGGCAGGGCTAACGTTTGGCCGAGGTGGGCTAGGGCAACGCATGCTGACAAGTCACTGTTTTGTTAATGTTTGTTCTTTGAGTGCAGACAGTGTGCTTCATTTGGTAGTGAATAGAAATCTAGTCCCTGCCCCAAACAACTTAAGGTCTAGAGGAGAGGTGGTGCTAAAGAAACGGGGAGATAGAGGTTTGTGATGCTGTATTGTTTGCAGACTTTCGGTTCGCTGCTTTTTTTTTTTTGTGGAGGGAAAAGATGGGGTGGCGAGGGAATTCTGTGGGGTGTTTTCATGTAGTTTTTCCCCCTGGAAAACTACTAGGTCAGTGTTTGCCGTGGCAAGATGACGTATCCATGTACTTGGAAGAGAAATGTGTCTATGTTTGAATGTGACGCCTGGGAAAATGGTGCGTGGGGCAGGGGAGCACAACTTATGCACGTGAGAAAGTAAACTGAAAGAGGCTGTGGAGCTTCCTTTTCTCACTGGCAGTTTGAAGATGAAATAGGAAGCCAAATCCAAGCTATAATTTGGAGAAAACTTGTGCAGTGCCTGCGTGGAGTAGATAAAGATGGGATTGATGTAGTCTCTTCTGTGACCGGCAAGAATGATTGTGAAGACTGTTTTTTGTGAGATAGTGTGGGTTTGGGGGGAAGCTAGACACTACGTTGGTGCAGTAACAGACTGGAGTATCACGTCGGAGCATGGACAGATGCCTCAAATCATCAGACAAAAAAAGGGAAAGGCTTTTTTTGTACAGCCTGCAGTGGAGGAATTTGCTGCATGTAAAAATGTAGAGATCGTTAGGAACCTGAATTCTTTGCCTACAGCAAACAGTGGCAGGAGAAGAGGAAGATTTAGGATCACACCAAAGGGCAGAAGCTCTGTTTTCCTCTCTTTCAGTTGAGCTCGTAAGATCTTCACAGTAATGTAGGGGAAGAAAAATTAGGTATGGATCTAGTAATTCAATATGCTGTTAAGCCCAGGGTATCATGGCACGTACAGTTCTTTCATCTTTGACCAGACAATCCCTGTGAAAAGATAATCAGAAAAGAATATATTTGGGCATATATCTCGCAGTTGTGCTAGATTCTTCAGGGTTTTTCTCTATAAAAAATGGAAAATACTTGTAGAACCAATCCTGCCAAATACTCACTGCTACAGTGAGTCAAGTGGTGGTAACGCTGTGTTGTACTTGTTTTCTTCTCCGTCGTTTTATCCCCACCAGACAAAGACACCTCACTGAGAAATGGGCTGCTGGTATTTTTTTTCCTGGTCCTCCCGCTCCTTATAGCTGCTGCTCTGGCATTTGCAAAAAGAGACAGGCTGAAGCGATCCTGTAGAAGACTAATGTCACGCTGCCATTCGTAAGTATAGGCTCTTTTTTACCTTCTCCTCTGCCCTTTTGAAGTAGTCCATAGACATTTGTTTACTCAAGCCAATGCCAAAGTATGGAGGCGTGTTCCACTCACAGGATGTGTGTGTAGCCATCAGGTCGAGGGAGGGGGTCCTGCCCCTCTGCTGTGCCCTGGGGAGCCCACATCTGCAGTGCTGGGTCCAGTGCTGGGCTCCCCAGTTCAGGAGAGAGGAGGAACAACTGGGGAGAGCCCAGCAGAGGGCAACGAGGGTGGTGAGGGGAGTGGGGCATCTGTGCTGTGAGGAGAGGCTGAGAGCCCTGGGGCTGTTCAGCCTGGAGAGGGGAAGGCTGGGAGGGGATCTCATCAGTGCTCATCGATATCTGGAGGGTGGGTGTCCAGGGGACAGGGCCAGGCTCTTTTCAGCGGTGCCCAACGACAGGACAAGGGGCACCGGGCACAAACTGGAGCACGGGCAGCTCCCCCTGCACGTGAGGAAGAACTTGTTTGCCGTGAGGGTGCCCAAGCCCTGGCCCAGGCTGCCCAGAGAGGCTGTGGAGTCTCCCTCTGTGGAGAGATTCAACCCCGCCTGGACGCGTCCCTGTGCCCCCTGCGCTGGGGGCTCCTGCTTTAGTGGGGGGGCTGGACCAGGGGATCTCCAGAGGGCCCTGCCAACCTCTACCATTCTGGGATTCTGGGATGGCAGGCAGGGGCTCCTGAATGAAGTGACATGTGTAGCTTGCTCTGAGAAATGACAGAAAAGATAAATTCATCTTCAATTGAGAGAGCGGAGAACTTTCTTTTTACCATTATGTTTGTTGTCGTGCATTGGTGATGGGTTTTATATTTTTAAGTCCCCTCTTTTGTATAAAGTGGCAAAATGAAGCTGTCATAGTCCTAAACAGAAAAAGGGGTTTGTTGTTCGTTAGATATGTGGCAAATACGATCTCCCTGACCTTTGGTACGTGCTAAGATAGTATAAATCCATGGAATGGGTTCGAAGTGCCTAGATTCATAGCCTGTGTGGTCATTCTGTTGAGGTTGTATGCTCACGGTGTCCACATCAATTGGATTTCAGGTCACCGCCTCCTAGAACAGAAACCGAACCGAGAGACTACCACCCCAGAGGCTTTTCACATGGCATGCCTTATGCTCCAAGAGGTCTTCCCATGGTAGGAATTATCTACTACTCTTCATTACTTTCGTTGCTATCTGTTACTCTAAAGTAATGAAGGTGGTTTATATAATTTTTGCCCTAATAAAAGCTTTGAAGTGACTTCATTTTTTCATTTCGGCAAATCGAGTTTTCTCTTTCCTAAGAGGCAAAGAGAAGAATTATTTCCTAAGGTGTAGGGGGGAAAACTCCTCAGTCTCCCACTGTTTAAGCTTTTTGATGGGCTGTGCTTGGCTTGGCAAGCAGTTTGCCTGCTTTGCTACGCCCTTATGCTTCCGCCAGAACACCCCACCTGCGGAGGGGAGCAGTCCTTGCCGGCTCCCTGGCCCCACTCCTTTGCAGACCAGTGATCTCTCTGAATGGAGGAGCTAGCCAAAGCACACTTGCAGAACAAATCAAATGCTTGTTGTGAATCAGCCTTTCTGGTTTTTTTCCAAAATGCAGTTCTTTTCAGAATGCTGTTGCTTCTTTCTGCTGAGTTTCTTGGAAGGAAAGAGCAACTCTGACATCGCTGTGTTTGTTTGCAAGTGGTCTTAAGTGTCTCTTAACTAAGAAAACAAATATTTAAATTCCCTACGTGCAAATTTGTGAACGTTCTCATTACGTTTTCTTCATAGGATACGGAACCGAATACCTTTCCTGTTCCATCTTACCCAGTTAACCAGCACCCTCAGCAGGCCTACCACCAGTCTTACTACCCGTCTCCGCAGTACCAGGCACCACAGCCACAGAAGCTGCCGACAAGGTTGGTTGAGTTATTGCAAATAACTGTCGGCAGTTGTGCTGATGTATATAGATTGTCATTGCCTTCATCTCTGCAAGCATTAGGGTATTTCATCACGTATTGTATGCAAGCAGGACTGACCTTTTATTGAAAGAAGTTTCTCCTTCATTTCACGCTGTGGCACTGAAGTGCTATTACCTGTGGCATTCGTTTTACACGCTGTCACGGCTACGTTTTGATTAACAGGTTTCAGAATGCTTTTCTGCGGCCAGATTAGCCCTGCATCCAGGTGAATAAAACGCCTCTCAAAATGTGCGCTTTAAAAAGAAATTACTCAAAAATTTGTCATTCGTGAATGTTATTGCCAAGTACGGGATCATTTCTCATGAACTTTGAACAGAAAGTTTTCCTTTATTTTTCATTTTACTTTTTAATTGTGTTTCTAAGATGTAATGCCTGTGCCATGAAACGTGCATATCCAGAAAGCGCAAAGTATTGAGAGGGAGTACTTCAAAATAGCTTGTGTAGGTGGGAAACTCGTGGGGGTCTTTAAACTATTTGGGGAAAAATGCCTTGTCAACAAACTGGGGTTCCATGACCGTTTCGGGCAATGGAAAGGGGAGTTGAACATGAGTGTTCAGCGTGGAAGCTGAGACGGCGAGAAGCAGCATAGCTGGCCGGGGGCAGTCCCCGCAGTGGCTGCGGGGCTAGGGCCAGGCGAGAGGGACGCGCGCGTTGGGTGCGGTCACCTGGACTGACGACGGCGGCTTCTGTCCCCCTTCTAGGCCGCCGCCTCCACAGCAGAAATGTGCACCTCAGGGACCTCCTCCATTGCAGCAGAAACGTTTACCTCAGGGACAGTATTTTCCTTCTCGACCGCCACCTTTGCCTCCCAAATAGCTTTTGGCTGCTTTGGGGCCTTCACATAAGCTGACCTGTTCACCGAGACAGAGCTGAAATTGCAATTATCCTTCTTGCATTGAGTGGCCCGTGGCAATCCCAGAAAGCCTTCCTTCTGCAGCCTGGGATAAGGCAAACGAGACATCGAAATGAGGAATGTAAAACTTCGAAACTAAATACCTCTACCAAAGCTACAGGAACTGAAAACATCTAACCCGTTCTTCGATCTGTCTGAGTATCGTGGCTTTGCAAACTGCAGCAGGGCTGTCCGGCTGGAAGGGGAGCAGCGTGCGGTTAACCAACCTTTAAAGTACAGCACTTGGGAGTTGCTTTTGGTTTCCCCGTTTCTGCGATGAGCCCTAATAATGAAATTGTCTGATTTGTTCTCATCTTTCGGAATGTACGGTGAAGAACTGAAGGAACCCGTACCATTTTCAAAACAAGGAAATCTGGCCAATTAATTTAAAATTATTTTGCATGGACTGGAAAATGTTACCATTTCCACGGTAATGGCACAAGTGAAATAAGGTATCGGTGTACCTTTTTGAGAGGAAGATAAATATATTGTAAACATGTTTATGCATGTATATATATTTATTGATGTGTAATAATGCACTTAAATTCTTACTTTCATGCTGACTGACACTAAGCTGTGCTATACGAACACTAAGTTTAATGTT
>VZSC01014901.1:36446-66538 GCA_013398225.1 Steatornis caripensis
CTAAGTTTAATGGTTTTAAATTAGTAATTGTGAGTTACTAAAACAGAATCCTGTACTAATTTCCACTAATATCATGAACGGGCAGTGAAAATAAAGGTACGAAAAGACATGGCCATATTCTGGTTTTAAAAAAATGGGGTGCTCTTAGGTTTTAATTTGGGTCTAAAGACTGAGTAGCAGTCCCCGCAGAACACCAAGAAGCCAAAAACGCCTCTCTGTGCAGACCACCCGAGCTCCCCTGAGCACTTTAAACGGGAACCTGTTGACTAACGCAACCTTCTCACCCAACCCTCAAACCTTTTTAGTGTCAGTCAGGATGCTTGCAGGCTCACCTGCGGTGGGTTAGGCTGCCACCCGTTCCTATGCCACTGACTAAACTAGATTTTAAAACTCTTTCTGAGAAGGAGTGTTGAGCATTTGGCGTGCTGGCCGAGGAGAGGAGACCTGTTGGTCGTGATGCTGTTGTGCCGTGGGTAGAAACCGGGTGCTGGCGGTCGCAAACAGAAATCTGTTGCTCAAACTTGCTGAAAAGTGAAAGAAGTACCGAAAAGAGTGCTTGGCTTTTTCACTTTGTGCTAGCCACCGGCTGCAAACTCAATCTGTAAAATCCCCCCATAATGTTGCCAAAAAAAAAAATCTTTCCCTCTGTATATACATATATAAATATATATATATATAGTGTTTGCATTTGCAGTAATAAATTACTTGAACTCCTGTGGTTTCCCATAAACTTAGACTAAGCTGTGTAACACTGTTAAAATACGTACGACGTCGACTAGAGTATCACCAGACGTATTTGTGGGGGTGTCTTCTGTTTGTTCCAAGATAATCACTTCCTAATTTTTGTTGTATTCCGCTCCGTTCGGGCTGTCTGTCTGTAACGATTCGCTTCGTGGCTGGAGGAGGCAGACGAGGGTGGGAGCCTCTTCAGGCTGGCGCGGAGGAGAGGAGGGGATCCAGGGAATGATGTTGTCTGGGAGAGATGTCCTTAATTGTATTTGAAGCTGTATCTGTGGACTAAAACTATGCTGAAAACGGTGCCTTTTAATAGATAAAGAGTTTTTATACTTCCAGCGTGCACGTTAGCAGGATTTGCGGGGTGGGGGTGTAGGGTGGCGAACACGCGCTTTTTAGCAGCGATTCTGTGAAACGGAAATAGCTCAAGTTTTACACGTGTTGACTGTTGAAGATGACTACTGACTTTCTCTTTTAAAGCGTACGCTTATCCCTGTCCCCGAGTAGGTCCGGAGAGCGCGGAGGCTGTGTCGGTGTCTGAAACGCGTTTAAACCCACGCGCTCCGCAGAACCGTCCCTGCTCTGGTCCCCTCGGGCTCGCAGGAAAGGGCTGTTACCGACCCCTTTGTAAGAAACAAATGAGCAATAAAGATGCCGGTTTTGTACAAGGCGCTCTCCTCCGCCTCTGCTTTCCCGGGCGGGGCCCAACGGGTGCAATGGGGCCATTACCCGCCGCGGAGATGGCACCGCACCGAGCGCTGCTGCAGCTGCTGCGTGAGTCCGGGCTGGGCGCCCCTGACCCCGCCGCCCTTGGGCCCTGTGCGTGCACCTTGGGGACGCACCGAGCTCTTGCGCTTGCCGTCGGTGTTCAACGCTGGCCCTCGGAGCGTGCTCTTCCAGAGTCAGTGTTCCTAATTCCCCCTCTCTCTGCTTTTCCGCACGCTCAAGGGCGAGGTGTCCTATGTCCTCAGGATTGAGGGGAGGCCGTACACCATTCACCTGCAGCAGCAATAAGTTGGCCCTGGCGTTGCCTTGCCTGACCGCTGCTGGCCTGTTCCTCGGCAGCTCCTGGGCCGTGGGCTCTGCCCTGGCATGGGTCGGTGCTGGGCCACGAGGTGACCCCTGCCCGCAGGCGTTTGCGCTGGTGCTGCTCCCTTGGGCTCCGCCGTGCCCCGCTGCACGCACATCCCAAAGTCCGCGGGGGATGTGTGCGTGTGCCGAGGGGTGGCGGAGGGCTGCAGCACGGTTTGAGGGATGTTTGTGCCCACGAGCCGTGATGCGAGCGGGTTCTGATCTGCGCAGGCTGCAGGACCTGGAATAACCTTGAGAAAGTGGGTAAGAACATTGCAGAGCATTTCCAGAGGATTTGACTGTTCTTCTGTTCTGGATTCTTTGATGGCTTCAGGATTTACACATACGATGAGAAGAGATTCTTGCGCTCTGACTCACCCCACGTCAAGGTGATGGCAACCTGCTTGCTCTTTCTCGTGCTGCGTTGGTCCAGGGTAGCCTCGCTGTTCGGTGTTTTGGGGGATGACGCTAGTTACTGCAGGGGAGCAGTGCTTCCCCTCTTTCTCCACATTTTGCTTCCTAATCACAGCAGGAGGTGCTAGGGTGAAACAAAAAGCTTTCCTTGCAAATGCACGTTGAGATTCACGTTTGTGAAGGTTTTTGGAGTCGCTGAGTTTGCTCCGTTCAAAGCTGAGAATCCTGACCTTGGCAACGCTTCCTTACGGAGAGACCAGGAGAAGAGCCCCCACCGCCCGCAGTGCAGCTCGGCACAGGGCAGGATGGTTCCTTGTTGTGAGGATGCCGCGTGCTCACGTTAGGATTTGGTTTTAATTACTTTAATTTTATTACCAAAGAGAGATTGTCCACAAAATCCTTGTGGTGCCATCACCTGCCAGGGTTACCTTCACAGCCACGGACGGGGCTCCTTGTCCTCTGTCGTGATGTAGGGAGGCTGCCGCTACCGGGGGTACATTGAGGGCTTCCCCAGCTCAGCGGTGACCCTCAGCACCTGCTCGGGGCTCAGGTAATGACCCACCACCTCCCCGTGCTGCACTGCCCGTTAGTGCCAGCGGGCGCTGCCGGGCCTTTGCCGCGGGGGAGCCCAGGGGTGCCCCGGCAGCCTCGCTCGAAGGCGGCTGGGGCTGGGGCTGCGGCAGCCTCCCTGGCACGGCTGCCAGGGCCTGGTGGCAAATGGCTGATGGCAAACGGCCGGTGCCATCGCCATGGCAGGGACTTGCTGCGGTTTGAGAACGTCAGCAACAGGATTGAGCCCCTGGGTTATTCTCCGGTGTTCAAGCACTCTGTGTATCGAGTGAGTGACGAGAAGACGGCGCGTTCCCTCTTGGCTGGCAGCCACCCCGAGAGGGAGCTGGGCAGGCCGACAGCAGAGGAGGTGTCGAACAAAGCGCATGGAGATGACGACGTGAGGGGGTGCCTGTTCTCGTGGTGGTGCTGATGTCCCTGCCACGTGAGGAGGGGTCTGATCCCGCAGGAAGCTTTGTGCGGCGTTGTCTGGAGGGACAGAGATGGGGGCGGCGTGTAGGAGTGCCGGTGCTTGCGATGGGGTGTCGCGTGGGTCGCTCCTCATCGAGTGCCTACGAGAGGCATCGCCGGGGGTGCGAGATTTATTGATGGATTTGTAAAAGCAGGGGGTATTTCTCCCTCCAGTTTGTGGACACCTGGCAGGGATGTGCTGGCTACCTCGGCCGTGCGGTTCATGGGAGTGTCCAGGGCCCCGATGTCCATCCGAGCCGAGAGCCAATGTTGTTAGTGAATCCGGCGTTGTCCTAAGGGTTAAGTCACGGCTTTTGCTTTCTGCGCTGAAAACAAGATCAGCAGATGGCCGTGCCTCGTGGAGGGTTTAGTGTCTCAGTCCCTGAGACGAGTCAGCATTTCTTAGGCCTCATGACTGAAATGGAGAAATGAATTATTAACCGTGACGAACTATTTTTTTCCAATCGATATCCAGATGCCAGAGAGGTGGCACTCTGCATAGTTTTGGAACGGGCTTTGGCGAGTCTGAGTCAGTCAGTGCCTGTTCTGTGTTTGGTTTTTTTGCCCTTGCTGGAGCTGCAATAAAGCTTCACCCTGCTCGTCTGCGCGGTCCTGCCTGGCTCTGTACGGTCTGTGCCTCGTGGCCACGTGTCGGTGCGTAGAAGCCCCTCTGAGAAGGATCACGACAGCCTCGTGTGCTTCAGCGCGGCAAGTAACCTAGATAGAATGTCATGTCGTTTTTCAGTACGACTGCCTGGGCACAGACGAATGTGTTGTGACACAGAAGATAGTTCTGGTCTCCGGCTTGCTCAACAGTGGTTTTTCCTTGTTTAAGTGTACTGAGGTGGAAATGTTGATGGCTTATTTCAGCCAACTGACAGCTAGGTATTGGTAGGACTTGTCTAATTTTTTTGAGACGATAATTAAATGTGCTTTTTGGAAATACAGAGTCTCAGCTCCTTAGCTTCCGACTGTTGGTGTAGTCTGTCAGAGCTCCGCGTTTGCCTAGGACTTGTCCAGGCTGTCGTCGGAGGTGCGGAGGGGATTTCACCCCTCGCTGTCCGACGCAACCACGTGCTCTGATCGGTGCCGCTCTGGCGTCCAGCAGTGCCTGTTCCTAAAACGTCGCCGACAACACGCTGTCCCACAGCGCGTGCTCCACCGAGGGGCCGTCGGGCGCTGAGGCAGGTGCCGCAGCCGCTGCTGCTCGTTCCCATCTCCCTGTCGTCGTAGGGGAGTGATTCTGCAGTTTTCCTGCCTGTGTAGCGCACAGCACGCGCAGCTGGGCGCGTGTTTGACTCGAAACTGCAGGGAATGTTGTGCTGCCTCCTGGAAACCTAAAAGATGCAGACAAGGACAAGCTTGTGTATTCGGTATGTTTAATTATTATCTCTGGTCAAGCTTAGGTTGTCTTTGGGTTTATTAGATCCTGCTTACTGAACTCTTTTTTTTTTGCTCTTTTGGGCACGTTTCCGTGTCTCTCCGTTTGATGTTTCCTGCGCCTTTTTCATGGCACACGTAGAAAGCAGTCACCAGCTGCCAACTGCTCCCGTCCGTTTTCCTGAAGCAATTCCTTTGGTAATAAGAACAAACGTTTAAACAGCGCTTGAAATGAAACATACGGGAGCAGCCACTTCTCTTGGTAAACTTCCAGATGTTCAGATCTCTTAACCTAACAGTTGCGCTGTCCCCCGTGGAGGTCCGGATGGGTAACGGCACGTTTAAGACACCGGGGAATGGAGAAGAAGTGCTGGCGCGGCTGTTGGGGTGGAAGCAGGCCAGCCCCGTTGGGCGGCCCCACGCGGTGCCGTATCTGCTCCTGTAAGAATAAACTGTCGGCACTGCGTAAGCGCGGACGGTAACAACCTGCTGAACGCACGCACCTTTGAACAACAGGCTTGGCTATGACCGTGATGCCTCTTGTTGAAATTCAGTGAGAATGCAGTGAGGTACTGAGGATGTTAAGCGAGCCCTACCCGAGCTGGCATCGTCAGCCGGCTCTGGCCGGGGCTGGCCACGGCGGGGCCACCTGGGCTGGACGGCCGGTGAGCGCGCGTGTGTTTCAGGTAGAGGGACCGAGCAGCGTTGCTGGGCGCAACGGCTCTGGGAAAGGCGTGTCAGCGAGACGCTGCTGGCACAGTGGCCGTGGTACGGTGCTGCCTGTCCTCCACCGGCCCACACGTCTGTGAAGCCACAGCTCGCCCATGGGCAGCAGGGACAGGGATGGGTGGGAGCGTCCGTGGCTGGAGCTGGGTCCGCCGGGGTCTTGGCAGGGAAAGCGCAGTGGCGGCAGCCCGGCTCTCTCCTCCCTCTAGTGCCACGGGGCCGTGACGCTGGAGTCTTTCTCCGTCCTCCTGGCCCAGCTGCTGGGACGCAGCCTGGGCATGAGCTATGCTGACTCCTGAGACTGCCGCTGCCCCGGGAGCATCTGCCTCACGAGCCTGGAGGCGCTGTGAGTTGGTCAGCCCCATTCCTGCCCGAGGCCTTGCCCGGTAGCTGTGGCGGCTGGGGCAGATGAGGCGGGTGGGCAGGGCGTGCTGGGGATGATCGGGGGCAGCAGCCAGCGCCGTCCGGCTCGTGCAGCCGCGTGTCACCCGCTGCCTGGCCGAGTGCGCGTGGTGCCGCGGTCACGTGGCGGGGATGATCACGGGGTGTCCTCTCCTCGGAGGTGTCTTGGGCGCGTTTTGCTCAGGCAAGATCCATTCCTTTTTTGGGTTTTAACATTTAGGAATTAAAAGTCTGGACTTCCGAATTAATTTCCAGTTACTCTAATTGCGATAAAGGTTAGCTCGGTAAGGAGGCAGGCGTTGCCTGCGAACTGACCGCACAGTGGCTGTGTACCTCAAACGCTGTTGGTCTTCGAGAGGGTGGGGGTTAAGCGGTGAGCGCAGCCAAGCCAACGCTGCTTGTGGGGCGGAAACGTTCCCTCCGAAGCCTGAGGAGCTGTATTTATGTATATGCGTGTGTGCGTGCACGTGTGAACAGCTATACGTATGTATATGATGGCATACGTGTGCGGATACTGCATTAAGAGGACAGTCAATCTAATATTTTTCGAGTTCAGATTTGATTTTGCTAGTACTGGCAAAAGAATAGCCGAGGAGAAAACAGGAGTTAAAATAAAAATATCTTTTAATTACCAGAAATCCTGAGATATTTTGGCCTCCCACTTTATTATCTCAGCCGTAAAAAATGCAATGTTGGTGAATATTTTTGAGAAGTAATAGTTGTGTTTGCTTTAAACAGGAAAGCGTGCTCTTCCAGCACTTCTGCCTATGCCATTAGTCCTGCAGGATTTGAACCAAGTTTTACAAAATGATTGCATGTTGAATATACCTTAAAATAGCGCGTCTAGAGTGATATCATAGAAGGAACGTGAAACGTTGTGAGAAAAAAAATGGCGGTGTTCTTACCGTAGGAACGAGTATAAAGTAGCGATGTGACTTGGGAAACCGACACTTTTATTTTCAAAAGCAAGACATTTCTGAATGCTTCCTGGTCTCTGCTAATAATGCGTTGTAAAATCAGATTTGACGAGTGAACTGAAAGCCGCCCAGGGAACCATTGCGCCTTGTGCCAGCACCTGAGCAAGTCCTTGAATTGCACGGAGGTTTTGAGAGAGCGAACAACGGTAGATGGGTCAGCACAAGCAAGTATGGGTCATTGCTTTCTTTTAGACATTTCAGTGGGGCAAAAGCCTTCAGCAGCTGCAGCATCAGGGACTTGGAGACCTTCCTGAAGCACGATGGAGGCGCTTGCCTTTTCACTAGACCCGCCTTGACTGGACGGCCCTACTGGAGAGCGGCCGTGTGCGGCAACGGCATCGTGGAGCCCGGCGAGCAGTGCGAGTGGGCTGCGCTGTGCATGGGGGTGCCTGCCCGTGCAAGCAGCGTCGGTGGGGAGTTGGACCGAGTGTCACTGGGGTGAGGTGCTGCGGGCTGCCCCTGTGGTGGGCTCTGGAGAGCTGGCTGGGATGCACGTGGTGGGCCCGGCCCCCGGATGGGCTCCGTGTCTCTCGGCGCATGAGCCAGGAGGGTGGCAGCGGCGTGTGCGGCCGGGGCAGTGCCGTGCGAAGCAGCCCTTAGGCGGGCAGGCGTCTCGCGGGGGAGGTGGCTGGAGGTGGATGCTGCCCAGAAGTAAGTGGTGCCTCTGTGGTGCTTCCTCTCTGGCAGTGCCTGGGGGCTGGCAGCGGGAGCTCAGTCCACAGAGAGCACGGCACTGAGGGCCCTGCAGCGCGGCACGGCGGCGGAGACGCCCACGGCCCCGCACTTGGGGGCGAAGCGGCCCACAGCCTCGGTAGTGGTCACGTACGTGTGTGCAGTGTTCTCTTGTAGTGTTTGTTGTTCAGTAAAAGGTGTCTACGATCTCTGAGTTGTGTCATCCCGGCGGAGCGATACCACGTGCCGGAACCGTGCCGGGACCGGGAGGCCCCTGAGCGAGTGGAGGAGCCCCGGCTGTGCACTGTGACGGTGTGGGCAAGGGCTGCTCCTGCCCAGGGCGCAGCCAGGAGTCGTGGCCAGCCCTGACCGGCATGTGCGCAGTGTGACGCCGGTGACCGACTGACTGCGGTGGAGGTGCCCGCCAGCCCTGGCCCTCGTGGGACGTTAGAACCGGTGAGGCAGCAGGGGAGCAGGTAAGCCATGGAGCAACCAAGGCTTAGAGAAGGGGAGCGGGCCTGGCCACGTGTCGGTCAAGCAACGGAGCAACCACCCAGCCCCGGAGAGCCTGTGCCGCCCTCTGTGCCCGAGGAGCGCGCGTGCTGCAAACCTGCACCCTTACATCGTTTGCCATGAATTTCATTCATTTCACTGTGCCCTCCAGGACCTGATGGGACATTGCCTGCCCCATGCCCACCCTGCCCTCCCCTCCGGATGCTGCTGCTCAGCACCCAGGACCTGGGTGGGCACGGGGAGCTGCCCCCGCATGCCTGGCTCTGGCCTTTAACCAAACAGGATACGCGAGGCAGGGGGAGAGCGAGGACGTGGCGCAGCTTGGTGCTCCCCTGCTCCGCTCTGGCGCTGCCCTGGCCACCCTGTCCCCGTGCGGGGCAGGATGGGGATGCAGCCACGCACCGTCGCGCCCAGCACAGCAAACGCAGCTGCGCCCTGCCAGCCCTGCCCCTGCACGCAGAGCCCCCACTCCTACCCTGTCCGCCCCACTCCGGGTGCTCTGCTGGCCCCCCGGCCCCCTCTCTTCGCTTGGCTGACTGGGCGACGCTTGCTACCCAGCACACCTGCCCTGGCACCGGCACCTTTGCTTGGTGCCTTCGGGGCTGCAAGGACTGGCAACGGATTTGCCCGCCCAGCGCCTCTGCGAGCCGCAACAGAGGCGCGTCTCGTACCATCACACCAAAACTGCCTGGGCAAAACACATCTCCGCTCGGGCAGCGAAGCGCTCTCTAGGCTGGGGCTACAGGCACAATATTAGTCGTTCACACAGGCGGCGCAGCCTTGCGCTTCAGAGCGCCGTGCGCCGGGAGGGTCCCAGGGTCTGGCACCGCTGCGCTGATGGGCTCTGCCAGCAGACCCTGCTCAGAGCGTCTGCCAAGCCCCCCTTGGATGGGGGGCACCCACCGGGCTGCCCCAGTGACCCGGGGCCGTGGGGACCCTGCCTTGCCAGGCGTCGGGCTGGGGCGGCTCTCGCACCGGAAGAGCGTGGGGCGGATGCGCGGTCCGTGCCGTGGCTGCAGGCTCCTTCCCGCTGGCGTGGGGCCGGTGGGAGGGTGGGCTGGGGCGGCAGGGACAGAGGAAGCCTGACTCATCAGAGCAGGGGTCACGCTAGGAAACCCCCCTTTTCCCGGCGGCCCCCTCTGCGCTCCCGCCGTGCTACGAGCCTCGACAGCATTAACCGCCCAACGGGCGGGGAGTTTGGCTCCCGTACATCGCCGCGAGGTCAGAAGCCCAGGTCAGAAGCCCACAGACCCTCGTTGCAAGGAGGTCTGATTACCGTCTGTGCATGCCCGCGCGCGCTGCCTCCCTGGGAGCGGGTGCATGCAGCCGCTGGGAGAGCACGGCCGGGGCTCCGGTGTGGGCACGCTCCCAGTATGCCATTCCTTACCGCCAATTAAAGCCGTCGTTATGGTCTTGCGCTTAATTTGGCCCTGGGAATTTAACGACAGCATCAGCGCACGTTCAGTCGTTAGGCGGTTCGCTGGAAACGCAGATAAACCCTTAAGTGACACAAAAGTTTCACTCCCTGCCGTGCAGCGCTTACTTCTGCGGCACCTGCTTTGGATGTGGCTCCCGTTATTTTATTTTGACTGTGCTGGGCATATTGTTAGCAAATACGTCAGCAGCACCTCGTGCGAGCACGGGGCTGAGGCTATGGTTCATGCTTGACGGAGCGTGTATCGCTCCTGCGGGGACAAAGGTCCCCTGGCACCTGAGGGTGTCACACACAGCCGGGCGAGAGCTGCGGGCAGTTCCTACAGCCGCTAATATACGCTTGTCCTGCTGGGGCCATCCCCGGTGCCTGTGGTGGCTGCAGGTCGGCGCTGCGGTGCGAGGTCCGTGCCGTGCTCCCGGTGCGCCCCGGCTCCGCGGCCTCCAGTGAGCCGTGGATGGTCCGCAGTTCTCGCATGGTTCCTGCAGACCACGCATGGGGCACGGGACACGAGTTTGGTGTTGCCAGGATCGTGGGGAAAGCCAGCTGCAGAGACAGCACCCCTGCGCTGCTGGTAGCCCAAAGCACCCTGGGTTTCTCGGATGCAGCCTCCCACGGGAGCATGGAGCATCCCTGCAGCTCCCAGGCAGACAGCTCACAGCCCCCACCCGCGGCAAGGGACCTCCCCTGAGCCTTCCCCGCAGGTGGGTGCCCACGGGGACGGAGATCAATGTTTGCTCCACGACAACGCCTTATCGGCAACCTTTAACCGTGTTTGCTCGGACCCTCCGGCCATTGGGCAGCCGGGCCCTGGCTCCCCCCAGGACAAGGTACGCTCCCGCAGCCGGGCGCGCGGCGCTGGCTCAGCACATACCGGGCGCTGGCCGTCTCCGCCGACCCAGAGCACGTCCCGATCCTGCAGCCAGCGCCCGGTGATGGAGGCCAGCGACGGCACGGAGGAGACCCCGCTGCCTCTGGCGCCGACCAGGTTTCAGCTCTCCGAGGAGTACGGCTTCCTTCTTCCCGATCCTCTGGTAGGAGTCGGCTGTGCCACCGCATCTGCGTGCTACAAGAGACAGAGAACACAAAACTAGAGGGGTTGGTGAGCGGCTTTCTGGTTGGGTTTCAATTCAACGCTACCCTATAATAGTTTCTAAAAAGCAATGGGGAAAGAGCACGCTATTTTGGCTTAGACAGTCTCATAGGACAAAGCACTTGCTTTAAAAATGATTAAACTGGCTGCAGCAAGTGGCGCAGGGCAGAGGAGAAAGAGCTTTGCAATCCACACGTTGGCCTTGGCTCTACAGGATTTCGGGGAGTACGGGGAGAGCAGTCAGACTGCAGATCTCCCCTGCTGAAAGCGGTGCCATTTATCACCGGGCTCACTTCGCGGTGGCAGGCAGATACTCGTTTGTCATCCATTAATACACAATTACACAGGCTGGTACTACAAGAGGGGGAACCAGACACAAACCATGAGTGCGATGTGCGAGGCTGGCTGGATGTTGGGAGCTTGGGCTGGCGGCATCCGCTCCCTTCCCTCCCGCGCGAGCGCAGCCCTGCCAGAGCCCCACGCAAACCTCCGCAAACGTGACGGAGCGGGCTGGCGAAGGGCCCCCAGGCCTCCGCGGCTGGGCGATGTCCGGCACAGCCCTCCCCGAGGCTGCTCAGCCCCAGCAGCGAGTCACAGCCCCGCTCCAGCCCCTCTGTGCATCCCCCGGCTGCCATCGCTCCCCTGGTTCCCTTTTCTCCCTGGAGCCTATGGTTCTGTGTTACAGCCAGGGTGGGGTCCAGAGCAGGAGAGTTCGGCTGTTGCCTCTCAGCCAGCCTCGACTGCACGGAGTTTAGCCAGGGCTGGGCTGATCTCCATGTCCTCCGTTCCCTCCTGCTCCTGTCCCAGCACCGCACGTACCCCAGCGCGGGGTTACTCCCCCCACCCCGGCACAGATGGGCTCCGTCCACCTTTGCAGCAGCTCCCCGAGGGTCACCCCGGTCCCCAGAGCTGCGTCGGTGCGGCACCGCTTTAGCCGTCCCGCTGCAGCCGACCTGTGGGTGCGCAGGGGACGCGCTCCCCTCTGCTCCCCCAAAGCCCGGTGTCCAGCGGCTGGGGCAGCCAGCCCGGCTCTCTCAACCCGTCACCTCTGGGCCCCGCGATTTCTTCCCAGGCTCAGCATTGGCAGTGCCATGTCTGCTGCAGCCTGGCCCCCGCGCGGGGATGCTCTGGGTCCTGGTTCTCACCTCTCGCTGTTTTGCAAAGGACGACGGCAGCAGTGTGTCGCCTCCTCCCCTGAGCCTGTCCCTGCTTCTTGCACAGCCCCACAGCCAGCTCTGCTGTGGACCCCTGGACCTGTCTCGGTCCTGAGCCGCTCAGGAACCAGGGGGAGAGAAGAGACGCAGCCGTGCGACACCGTGCGCAGCCGGGCTCTGTGCGTTAACAGCCCTCCCTCTCGCCTCTCTCTACCAAGACAGAGCTGCCGGCGCCCTACGGTCCCTGGATGGAGATCGCCCATGACCTGCCTCAGCTGATCGCGAGCCGTCGGCTCCGCTCACGAGTTCACCAGGTAAGCGTGGTCTCTTTCCTGCCTCTGGAGCTCTCTCGATCCTCGGTCTGACCCAGCAACGTCTGCAAAATGCGCGGCAAAGCAAACCCAGAGCAAAGCCGTGTCCTCAGCAGGGACTCATGCGGATGGGACTGGTGCCACGCAAAAGCGAAGCCTTACTGTTGGCACAGATCCTAGGGTGCACCGGCCAGCAGTCACGAGAGCAGCGGCTTGTCCCAGCCATGCTCCCCACCGAGGGGCCCCCCAGCCCAACTGGACCCCTCCGGTACACGGGGATCCGCCGCTCTCGTGTGCATGCCAGCGCGAGGAAGAGCTGCGCCTTTTTGAGTAAAAATCCCGCGGTTTCCCGTCCACGCTCCCAAACCAGCAGCAGCGAGTCGGTAGCAAATCCTGCAGGGGTGGGAGGGAACGGCGGCGTGCGGGGAGAGGGCAAGGGCAGGGAGAGGCACTGGGGGGGGGGGCCTGGCCCTGGCATCGCTTGCGCTGCCCTTTGCTCCCACGGGTCTCCCTGGCAGATGCCGCAGCTGAACATCCAGCACCTCCAAGGGCACAAGGAGCTGCACTTGGCCCATCTGGTGCTCAGCTTCATCACGATGGGCTACGTCTGGCAGGAGGGCGAGGAGGGCACCGTGAAGGTAAAAGCAACGTGGAGCAAGTTCACCTGCTCCTTGGGATTGGGGGGGGCCGGTGCTGCTCCCCTGGGACTCGTCCCATGAGACCAAAGCCCCTTTCCCGAGGCCGCAGCAGGAGCGTGACCCCTCCTGCCTGGTTGAGTGCCCACGGACGGGCACCTTTCCGCAGCCTGACAGGGTTCCCGTCTCCTGTGCTTTGTGCCGTTCAGGTCCTGCCCCAAAATCTCGCCGTCCCCTTCTGGGAGGTCTCGCAGGCCCTCGGCCTCCCACCCATCCTGAGCCATGCGGACTTTGTGTTGGCCAACTGGAGGAGGAAGAACCCTAACGGGTAAGCGAGAAAACGCAGGTGGACCGAGCACGGCTCTTCCCGTGGTCGGGGCAACAGCGACGAGCCTGAGCAGGTCCCATCCTGCACAACAGGGACAAGTGGTTCCCAAACCGCTCCTGTTCAGCCAAAACCCATTGAAAAACCGTCATTGGGGGCTTCTCTCCCAGAGAAGGTCAGGGAAGGGTCTTGCTGGGAGCAGCGCGCTCTGGGGCTGCTGGTGCTACAGCCGCGGGCACAGGCACCGGCGCCCAGCAGGGAACTGGGTGCTGCTGGGAGCTTCCCCCCAGGGACGGCGCTTCCCTGGGCCAGCGAGCTCCCTGGTCTCCCACAGAGCACAGTCCATTGCTGAAACAATTTATAACGTCGCTCTTTCTCTCCTTTTCTTGTGCATTTGTTGGCAATAACCGGAATGCCTTCAGGCCTCTGGAAATTGAGTAAGTATTTAAGATGCTTGTTTATTTTCTGACCGTATTAGTTTTGTTTGAATTGGCTTAGCACTCCAACACTGCGGGGCTCTGCTTAGGTTGAACCTGTCTCTTGATACGCGAGCACAACAAGAACAGCTCAGCCTTTGGCACGCAAACGCCACTGCAACAACAGCAAAGTGCCGTGACCGCAGCTAAACCGTGGGCTGCTGTGGTCCACGCAGAGCCTGACGGCCATGGGCCGGACTTTTAGCCCAGCGAGTGCATGGGGAGGGTCACGGATCCCTCAAACCAGAGCAGCCCCTCTCCCCTTCCGCTCCGTGCCAGCTCGTCTCTGCCCGGGGTGCAGGCGAGAGGCTCTGCAGCTGGGAGGGTTTTGCTCCAAGGGCTCGGCAGGTCCTGGGGGTGTGGGGAAACCCCGAGCAAGCGCCCTGCTAACCGCTGCGTGGTCGGCCGCTGCGCCGGTCGCCCCTGCAGGAACCTGGACACCATCATCTCGCTGCCCGGGGGAGAGAGCCTGCGAGGCTTCATCCTCGTCACCCTCCTGGTTGAGAAGGCGGCTGTGCCTGGGATTCAGGTAAGGGTAGCGCCGTACCCCGTGGCTCTGCGCACGCAGGCTGGGGGAAGGGGCAGAGCTGGCGTGGGTGGCAGCGGGTAGCCAGAGCCGCGGTACGCAGACATCCCAGCCCCCTCGTCACTTCGTGCTCTCCCTGCTCTCCTCCCGCAGGCGATCGTTCAGGCCGTTCGTGCCGTCCTGCAGCTCGATGAGGAGACCCTGCGCAAAGCCCTGCAGGAGCTCGCAGAAGCCATCGGGGCCATGAGCAAGGCTTTGAAACGGATGCACGGTAACAGCAGCCAGCAGCTGGAGGGCAGCTCGTGTCCTCACACTGCTGTGCACCCTTCAGCTCATGGGATGCATTAGCGCCCGAGCACCCAGACGGGCCTGGGGTAAAAGCGGGGGCTGTTTTGGGGCTGAGCAGCTCTGAGCACTGACGCTGTGCTGCACACAGCAGTGCGCCAAGGAGCCCGGCCGGGAGAAGCCCACGGCGGGGAGGGGGCACCAGCACCATGCAACGCGCCGGCCTCTCCTGCCGGGTCCTTCGTGGAGCACAGATTCGGTCGCCTCAGCTGCGGCAGCAGCGGGGGGAGCACTGCCGCATGGCAAACGCTGATGCAGAGGGAAATAATTGCCCACAGTAACATCTGTGATCTGATTTCCTCCTAGACTATGTGGATCCAGCAGTATTTTATGCTGTGATCCGGATCTTTCTCTCTGGGTAAGTAAGTGCAGCACTTTTCCCTCCAAAGCCACCGTGGCGGCAGTTCCGGGGGCCGGGGGGAGCAGGGGTTGCACTGGGAAGGGGCAGCCCAGACGGGGCGCGGCGTGCCCCGGGGCGGGGAGGCAACCGGCGCTGTGTCCAGCAGCGGTGGCCCCAAGGGCCACCTCGAGGGTGGGAGTTTCCAGGCGCTTGATCTGCCCGCGCCGAGCCAGAGCTGCTGGGCAAGGCCTGCGGCAGAGGGCTGCGCTCTGCCCCGAAGCCGCTCCTCTCCATCCCGCGCTTCGGCTTAGCCCCGGCACGGTCTCTGCACCGCCGCGGCTGGAACTGTGCGAAAACGAATCATCCCTGCTCTTGGCCCGAGCGGTCTTGACGGGAGGAGACGGATTTCTCTTTCCTTCGCACACTGTACACACCAAGCTGCAGAGCCCCGCGGGGTCTCCTCCCCTTGCGCGTTAAGGAAACATCTATAACGAACCTCTTGCTGTTGCTCCATTACAATTCCATTTATTAACAAATCCAATCCCCGCCAAATACTGAAAAAAGTCAGCGGGGCAAGGCAGAAACACGGCCACAAGAGCCCAGCGCTGCCTTCCCTCATCTTCCCTGCAATCCCCAGCTGCTCCGCTCCCGGGCTTCTCAGGGGGTTTCTATTTTTGTTTCTCTTCAGCATATCTCAGCATTCCGAAGTCGAAAGGCCCCATGCATCCNACGGCCACGAGAGCCCAGCGCTGCCTTCCCTCATCTTCCCTGCAATCCCCAGCTGCTCCGCTCCCGGGCTTCTCAGGGGGTTTCTATTTTTGTTTCTCTTCAGCATATCTCAGCATTCCGAAGTCGAAAGGCCCCATGCATCCTGATTGGGTTTCTCTCATTTGTCATCCAATCTGACCTTGCCTTGATGGTCATCAGCCCGGAAAAACATGCCTTTTAAATTCCCTTCTGCTTATAAGAACTTCCCACTAGTAAAGGTTACTATAAATACATCCCTGGGAGAGCTAAAAATATTATGGTATTTGATAACGAATCTATTTTCTCTGCATTTTGTGCAAAATCTGCTCCAGCCGTCAAACAGCCTTAGCGGCCAGCGCCGACAGCTTCATGAAATGGTGCATTCTTTGCAAGGTCAAGAGATATTTTTGTGCCAGGCACATTATCTCTCTGAAATTATAACTCCTCTTTCCGTTTGTGAGCGAGCACGTATCCGTTTTTGCACAGCAGGCACATAAAGCCAGATGACAGGGGCTGTGAGTTAATGGGGGGGGGGGGCGGGGGGCAGGCGCCGACACTGCCCCGTTCCTGGGCTGCCTGAGGACGAGCGGCTTTAGGAGAGGGAGGAAATCACATTGCAGGCTTGTTCTCTGCTGAAATAAATAAAGGCAGGCCGTTCTGTGCCGTCTTTAAAGGCATCATCTCGAGAGTAACAAGAACCAAAGTGCAGACTTGAAGGGCTGGGAAGAGCGTTTGGGTGACCCTACCTGCCGCAGAGGCAACCCTGAGGGCCACCGGGATTTCAAGGAATTAATACGTCGGATGCTGCTATTTTACTCTGCCCAGACAGGGCACCCCTGCCCTCTCGCACACCCAAAGCAGCTCGGCGCGGGCAAACCACCCCGCGGCCGAGCTGCAGGTGCAGCCACGGCGCAGGGCAGCTTGGCCCGGGACCACGCCGTGGGGGCTCGCCGGTGCGCGGCGATCCCAGACAACGATCCCTAGCTCGTAAGCAAAGGATAATTAAGTTTTTTCCCCCATGCCCATGACCTTGTCGCACGCCTTGACGCAGTGTTTGATCTCTGAGTTTCTCTCATGTTTGAGGACGGCTGACAAGGCTGAGCGAGGAGGAGATCCATGGGCCAGGTCAGGAAGGTTTTGCTCAATCTTGCCAACGCAGGGTCCCTTCCCGCAGCCCCCCCCCAATACCAGCCGCCCCGCGGCCGCTCCCTGCCTGACCGCCGTGTCTCCCCCTCAGCTGGAAAGATAACCCCGCCATGGCAGAGGGGCTGATCTACGAAGGCGTGTGCGACGAGCCCATGGCGTACTCGGGAGGGAGCGCGGCACAGAGCACCGTCCTTCACGCTTTCGACGAGCTCCTGGGGATTCGCCACAGCGAGGAGAGCAGTAAGTCACACGCTTTCCCTTTTTCCTAAGCAAATAAGGGGCATGGGAAGAACCGAGCCAAAGCAATTCCCACGGTTGCGCCCGGCTCTGCCGGTCGAGAGGACACGTGCACACCTCACCCTCGCAGAGCCCGGCGGGACGAGGCTCTGCCCGGTTCGTTAGGGAGGAAGTCTATAAACGAGGCTCTGGCAGGCACTTCCTCGCCGCTGTAAATTCCCAGATGGACAGACTTTGCTTTTTGCCCGTCAGCTTTTTACTGAGGTTATATATGGGAGCAGAGATGAGGGAGCAGAGCGCACCAGCATCCTGCCAGTCTTTTAGTTCATCCATCCACATAGCTTCGGCGCACACCAGAATACATTTATCAGAAAAAAAGAGCAAAAAATAATGGCAAAAAACCCCCCAAACAACTCAAAACCCTGAGAGCAAGGGCTAAACAAACCCTGCCTTTTAGGGTTAAGACCAACCCTAACGGAGCATTGACCTAATACGGGGTTTTTTCTCAATTAAGTGGTGGCACCGAGACAGAGCAGAGGAGGGCAGGAGGCCGCGAGGCTGCTGGCACGACGCAGCACAGCTCAGTGTCAGGGGCAGGCGCTGGTCACCGGCCCGCGGGAAGGGTGCTTCCGGGCTTCGTGCTGCCAGTGTCGTGGAAGGCCAAACCCCCAGGTGGTTTCCTACCACGGACACCACAACTTACTTCTCCCTTTGCCGGTGTCTTGCAGCTGCCTTCCTGCACAGGATGAGGGACTACATGCCCCCGCCCCACAGAGCCTTTGTGGAGGAGATCCACCGAGCTCCCTCCCTGAAGCAGCACGTGCTCTCCTCCGGAGACGCACGGCTCTGCGCGGCTTTCAACCAGTGCGTCGCTGCGCTGGCAGACTTCAGGTCCTACCACATCACCGTCGTCACCAAGTACATCACCATCGCAGCCGCCAAAGCCAAGGCCGAGCAAGCAGAGCCGGGCGGCAGGGCTGGCCCCTCGGCGGGGAAGCCCCCATCTGCGCTGGAGGCCAAAGGGACCGGCGGGTCCCACATCTTCAGCTTCCTGAAGAGCATCAGGGACACCACCAGGGAAGGGACGATCAGCACCTGACTTGCCCTGAGGGTTTGCCAGGCACTGCTCGAAGCGGGGGCAGGAGGCCAAACGGTTCCGCTGGGTGCCTGCAGCGCACAAGCCAAAATCCGACCGCAGCGACCTTCACCGAAAACCTCCTCTCAGCAGCACCCTTCCCGCTCACACACGTCTGGGACATGGGGAACGGCTCCGGCTTGTCGAGGGAGGAGAGCACTGCTGCTGATAACCCGTAAAAGGCACACAGTGAGCGCAGCATCCTTCCACGGCACCGGGATGGGCACAGCGTCCTTCCATGGCACCGGGATGGGCGCAGCGTCCTTCTGCAGCACCGTAATGGGCACAGCATCCTTCCACAGCACCGGGATGGGCACAGCATCCTTCCACAGCAGTGGGATGGGAGCAGCGTCCTTCTGCAGCACTGTAATGGGCACAGCATCCTTCCACAGCACCGGGATGGGCACAGCATCCTTCCACGGCACCAGGATCAGCACAGCATCCTTCCATGACATCAGGATGGACACAGCACCCTTCCACAGCACCGGGGAGAGCCGCGTCCGTCCGGGCCCCGCTCGCTCCCCGCAACACGGCGGGGATCGGGCCGCTCTGCCGGGGGTGCTGCCGGCGGGGCTGCGCACCCCGGGGCCCCACGCACCCATAAAGCGGCCGTTCCCAGCCCCAGCCCTGCTGCCGGGCCCTGGGTCCGTCGCGACGCCGCGTGCCGGCCGGCCCATCGCGACATCCCAGCGCCGCTCCATCGCGAGGTGGCGGCACAAACCTGCGTTTGGCTCCGGCACGCGGGCTCCCTGGCCGCGGGGGAAGCAGCGGCCGCCGGTGAAGCAAAAACCACGGGTGCGCACCTGGGGGGGCTGCGGGCTGCAGTGGGGTCGCAAGACGGGGCTTTGGCCCCCAGGCACGGCTCCTCGCCCCCCAGGCACGGCTCCTCGCCCCCCAGGCACGGCTCCTCGCCCCCCCCCCCAGCCTTTAGCACCCGGGCACGAGGCGTTTCGTGCGTGCCCCCGGTGGGTCCCGAGCCGCCAGGGCAGTCCCGAGTCAGCAATTCTCATCGAACCTGATCCTGGCGGCCCTCGGGCTGGCAGCAGCAAGCAGGCCGGTCTAAAAGCTGGACTGGATGGGCCGGCATTTCACCACCGCTTGTTTCTGGACAAGACAGTTCTGCCTGCTGAAATGCCGCCTGCTCCCGGTTTGAGGAACAGGCAGGGATCTCACGCAGCCGGTGCGCCTGCAGCGGGACCGCAGTTACTCACAGGGCGAGTCTGCTGGCAAACGCCAACTCTGCGGTGGTGGGAATGACGCTGAAGTCCCTGAGACCCAGCCGAGAGGGGAAAGCGGACGAGAGAAGCGAGCGGAGCACGTGGGAGAAGTCGGGGAGGCCGGTGGTCACTTGGAGGTGCTGCGCTGAGGCCCAAGGTTTTACTCTCCGTTGGCGGCTTCATGGCAGCTCCCGATGTGTTAAGGGCTCAGGATGTCACAGGGGCAAAGCTGCCCCATTCAGGCACACACAGCCTTCGCTTTCTTCAGCCTCAATGGGCAGTGCCGTGCGGTGGCAGGGAGCGTGCGGACGTACAGTTTCCTTGGGGGGCTGGCAAGGAAAGAGCACCTCAGGCAAAGCCATGGTCCCCACCCAGTGTCTGCAGCAGACCCAACACCCAGCCTGACGCCGGGTTCAGCCCAGGACCTAACACACAGCCTCCTACAATGCAGACGCCGCAGCAAATGAAGCAAGACCAGCAAGCGGCCGTGCAGCTCGGCACAACCCCCAGCTGCTCCCCCGCGCATCGCTCCCTGGGCTGAGGCTGCGGGACTGGGCTCGCCTCACCCCACCGTGCTCGGATGCGTGGGCAGATCTTTGCACCAAGAGCAGCGCTAAAGCTTTTTTCGTAACGCCAAGTGCCCAAGGTGGCCTTTTACAGCGAGAGAGCGCCCCCAAATTCCTTGGAATCGGCATCTTTAGGGAAATCGGGCCATATGCCTCCGTGTTTTGCCTGCCCAGGTTTTGCTGGCACGGCCACCGGAGACGGGTTTCACACCCGATCAGTGTCTTGGTGCAAAAATAGCTCTGGCAGTGCCACTTCTGCTGCACCGTCAGAGCGAGTCAAGGTCCTTTGAAACGAGGCTCCGTTCCCATAAGGGCAACAAAGAGCTCAGCACACGGCAGCTTGAATTATTAAAGCTGCTTGCTAAATTTTATTTTGTGCCTGCTTTTGAAAGGCAGTCTTAAAACTGAGGCTTAGGAGAAGAGATCTTCAGTAAACAACCTATGGGAACATCATGTCAGCACCTTTAAATCTTTGCCTGGCGGCCCTCATTCCACTCGATCTTCATTTCTGAATAGCTGCTGCATATTTTATGTAGGAAATATTTCATTCTGATGATTGTCTTGGTCTATTACATTTCAGACCATTTCAGGAAAACAGCAAGCTTAGAGAGGGGAAAAAAAAAAATCACTCCAGCTAAATGAAAAATCCAGTCAGGACTCCCGGGGTGCGGGCTGGCGCTGCAGGGGAGACACGTGGGCTCAAAGTGCCCGAACCCACGCTGGCCAGCAGCGATGCAAGCGCCTGGAGAGGGGCAAAGGGCCCCCTGGGGTGGGGGGATTTTGTTCTTGCTGCAAACCCTGGGGAAGCCCCGGGGCCCTTCCCTGCACACACTGGCAGAATCGCAGCAACGCTCCAACGCGGGGGGAAGGAGGGCGGATTTGGGCCACCTTGGGTGAGAAAAGGGGAGCTGGTAAACCAGAGGAGAGATGCCGGAGGGCTCTGGAGAGCCAGCGGGGTACTCTGCACCGATGGGCACGCTCGCCTTCAAGCCACAACTTTTGGGGGATGAGGAAGGTGCCTAAAAACTGCACAGAAACAGAGCCAGACCACGGTGCTCCCAGGTGGGCAGGCTACATAGCAAGGGCTCGCTGCGGTTGAGTTCGCTTTACCGAGCGCTTTGTGAGAGACGCATCCAGCGACAGCACACGCGTTAATCACATTCAGCTCCTTTAAAGTGGGATTCAGGGAGGATCCTGCCGCACTCGCAGCGCCCGGACAGCAATGCGCAGTGATGCACAGACCCTTCCCGTCTTTTCTCTTGGCGGGCTGGGACAGCAGCTTCACGAGCGCTTTGATTTCTCTCTGTTTCCAAACCACTGCTGTCTAATATTGATCAGAAGACACAGACATCTAAGGTCCCCGGTGTGTTACGACTGGAGGCACATTGCGTTTAAATAACGTACGCCTACGCCTAAAAACGCCACAACGCGTTTGAGAATAACGCAGCGCTTGGTGTTCGTTTTGCGCGCCGCCACCGGGAAGCGCACCGCGAGGGACTGCCCGCAGGCACGCTGCGAGTCGGGGCTGCGGACCCGACGTCTCGCTCTGCCCTGAAGGGTTGGTTTCGGCAGGTGCTGGGGGAACTCGGGATGCGCGGGACGAGCCCAGCCACAGCTCTCCATCGCCGTTACAGAGCCACAGGTGTAGCAGCGGTGTTTGGTCTCTGCTGCTCTGGTCCGCTGCGCCCTGGTTCGAGCCCGCAGCCTTTCCCCAGCCAGCACCCAGCTCTCGCAGGGTGGCACTGCCCTTCTGCCACCGAGCGCGATGATAGGAAAAGCAAAGGAAATTTAGAAAGAGAGCTGTGCTGTGGTCACAGCCAGACCCCAGCTTGAACGACATGAGCCTGTGGGACAGCCAAGACACCCTGTGCTGCTGCCCGCAGCGGGATGGGCAAGGCTAAGCCCGTTTCCGCAGCTCTTTAATAAAGTGAATGTTTTTTCAGCAAGGGGCAAACAGCAGAAGAGCAGACCCCCCCTTTCAGAGCTGCTACCCCCCAGACCCAGCTCCCAGAGGCAATTCTCCGCACTTAGGCTGGGACGGCTCTACCTGCCCAGGCTTTTTGCACCACCTCCCCGAACCCAGCAGCATCTGCCGGGTCAGCCAGGACAGACGCCTGCCGGGGAGCTGGTGCAGAACCAAGAGGGACGTCGCAGCACTCGGCCACAACCAGAACGGCAGCTACAGACCCAAATTAGCACCACCCACACAGAAAACTATCTTATCGCAGCAAACAGAGGCCCTGCCCCTGCAGCGCTGATGCACACATTTCCATTGCGGATCTGCAGCTCGGGAGGCGCCCGGCAGCCCGGCACGGCACTCCCGGCCCCGTTCTGGGGGTGTCCACCTGCTTCTTGACTCCTCGTTACCCCCTTTTATTGAGCAGAAATTTCCCTCGTGATGTCAGACGGTCGGACCCGTGTGACGGAGAAGGAAGCCCGGGGTGCACCCGCGGTGGCGGGACGAGACCTCGCCTGGGCACGCCTTCGATGCCACTAAACCTCACCAGGTCTGCCCGCCAGCCCTGCGTGCCGGGCTCCCCTCCGCTCCCTGGGCCATGCCCAGCCTGGCAGCCGCCATCCCACCCACGCTGCTTGCTCAGACTTTCCGCCTTTCTCCTTGGTCACTTCAGCCCCTGGTTCCCTCCTCGCCTTGCCTGCGCCTCCCCCACGTCACCTTCCACTGTGGCAAATCTGTGCAAAAGTTCCTGAGATGCCTCTGGGCACCCGCAGACGCTCTCCCAGCGGCCGGGCTGCCAGCCCCGCTCCCCAGGGCTTCTCACCTCCCCGCCCCACTCAGACACAGCCAAGTGCTTTACTGCGACTCCTGCTACCGCTTTTGTCCCTGGGAATATTTGAAATCGAACAAAAATACAAACATTTGGATTCTAGACGCTTCCCAACCCCGACCTTATTTATCATACTTGGCTCTGCTCCTGGAACTGGGGCCAGAAGAGGCTCCAAACGATTTAGGTTATTTAACATGCTGTGCATAGATCAGTCTCGCTCTCCCCTCTAGAAACAGGTTTCCCTTTGTGGTTTGCTGCACGCTTATTACGTCCATCAATATCCAAGTAATTAAAATCCCCCATTATCCAGGTCCTGGCTGCCTTATGACTTCCTCATAAGCTATAAAACATTTCATGATCAACTTTCCTTAAGTGCCCGGGAGGTCTGCAGCCGCATCTCAGGATCCCCTGGCTGCTGTTACAACCCTAAAAGTCCCATCGAAACCGCCGCCTGCTCCAGCCAGAGCGTGCCTGCCATTCCTCCCGACCCGTTCCCGTTCTGTGCTAGGATTGCTCATTTTCATCCCTGTCTTTCTCTACCCGCTGGCAAGCTTATCTCAGAGCGACCTGCCTGACTCCTGCTTCACTCGGAGGCGAGTACCGGACCTGCTGCATTCCTGGCAGCACCCGCACGCTGCCGGCCTCTGGACAGCCACATCCTGCTCACAACCGCTCACGTACCCCAGAAAAGCAGCGAGCCCCTGAGCCTGTGACACCTGCAGCCCCGGTCCCTGAGTCGCGGTCAGGGACCATCCGGGGCGTTTCTGGGGAGACACGGGCCGGGCAGCCGCTCCCGCTGGCCCCTGCCCAAGCTCAATCCGCCCACCGCCCTTCTCTGGGGAAGCGGCTGTTGGCTGCCGCGGCCCGGCACATTGCTCTGGGCATGGATGTTACTGCACGCAGTGCAGGGCGAGCGGCGCACGCAGCCCTGACGGCACGCCTGTCATGATGGTGCATGCCCGCGGTGACGTCTCTACAGACAAGTACTTGTCTCCCGGTCGGGCTCTTCTCTCCCGCACGGCTTGGCCTCAGGCCTCAAAGCAATTTATTAATAACAACCAAGTGTGCTTTGCAATTCCCCCTTGGGAGAGACAGGAGGGCACAGAAAATAATTGCCTTCACCTTCTTTATGGCGCTGCTGCTTGCCCCAGACCTGATGCTGCATCTGGTGCGTGCCCTGAGCACCGCGTCCCTCTGAACGCTCCGCCTGGCAGAAGCACAAGAAACGCGGTGGGCTTTATCTCTGCCCGGGGAATTACTCACCTTGGCAGGAGCGACTGCAGTCCAGATATGATTAAAGGACATGACTCAAGCCAAAAAGTGCTAATTACGGCACAGAAGGAGGAGGAGAGGGGAGCTGCTAAATTATGCCTGATATGGAAGGGCAGCAGGAACAGATTGAAAAGCCGTCGCTGCAGAGGTGACGAACACGGGGCTGTCCCAGGCCGGGGCCACCAGCACGGCTGTGCTGGGGATGCGCTGGGAGCAGCCGAGGCAGCCAGACCCCTTGCACACCTTGTGTTCTGCAGTTTGCACCGTCCTGTTCTACCTGCTGTGTCGCTCGGTTTTGTGTGCTCTTTGCCCGAGCGTCGCTGGGACCGGCCGGCCTCGGGGAGCCCTCTGTCAGGCAAGGAACAGGATTGTTTAGCCTCCCTGTGTGACCTCCAGTAAATCTCTGGGTTTCTTCTGTGGTTTAGCTTTAGAACTGGTTTAGACCACGCCAGCGAGCGTCTCTACCCTTCTGCTGACGGCACAAGGATCCCTCTCCTGCTCTGNACACCTTGTGTCCTGCAGTTTGCACCGTCCTGTTCTACCTGCTGTGTCGCTCGGTTTTGTGTGCTCTTTGCCCGAGCGTCGCTGGGACCGGCCGGCCTCGGGGAGCCCTCTGTCAGGCAAGGAACAGGATTGTTTAGCCTCCCTGTGTGACCTCCAGTAAATCTCTGGGTGTCTTCGTGGTTTAGCTTTAGAACTGGTTTAGACCACGCCGGCGAGCGTCTCTACCCTTCTGCTGACGGCACAAGGATCCCTCTCCTGCTCTGCTCTGCTCCGTCCGTACGGGCTGCGTTCACGCTCTCCATCACCTCCGTTTGCCGAGCCCTAACGCCTTCCTCTCTTTTGCTGGCCGGTCGCTGCAGCGTGCGATCTGCGCAGATGCCGTGTCGGCGCTGCAGCGGCGTTGGGGCGAAGCGACAAGGGACGCGCGCCTGGGGCTCTCGCACACAGCCGCACGCTCGCTCACCTTACGTTTCTGCCGGCTGGGAAGCTGAAAGGACGGCACAGCCCGTGCCAGACAAATGCTGGTCACGTTTTCCCACGGCTGGTCGGTGCTGGGAAACGGCAGCAGCGTAAAGCGAGTCACCGGGTGGAAGGACACCCAGAGGGACCTTTGGGAAAGGGCTTTATTTCAGGCCCTGAGGTCCCCTAGGTATGGCCAGCGTTTATAGAACATTGTGCTGTTAATGCTGTTTGGAACTAGAAGGAACCAGAGACCGAAACATTAGCATGAGGAGAAAAACAGCTTTGCATGGGGCAAGCACAGTTTGGAAACAAGCCCGGGACAGGCCTTCACGAAGGCCTCTCACCTCCTTTGAGGATTACGAACGGCGCAGTACCTGCACGCTGCCGCTGCAGCCCCCATCGCCCGCAGCCCTGCACCGAGCCCTCCGCTAGCAACTTGGGCGTCTGAGTCGGCAGCCAGGGTGTTACGGGTTTCTGGGACGCGGCAAAAATAACTTTTGTGATCATAAAACATACAGCGGAAACATAGTGCGTGGCAGGATTTAGGACGGGGTCAGCAGCCTGGTCTCTAGGACGCAGGTGCCGGGTGAGAGGGGCATGCCTCCCCCTCCTCCAGAGACTGGGGGAGCATTAAAATTACATCATGACTGTGGCCTGGAAACATGTTGGGGGAGAAGAAACGAGCAGCGATGGCTTTAATTCCTCGTTCTGGGCATCCTGTCGCCTGCAGTGGAGTAGGGGAGGAGACTGGGTCCCCACGCGCCCCGGGGCAGCAAGGGGCTCCCTAGGAAAATGCTTTATTATGAAATAGAGGTTTTTCCAAGAAGTAAATCGTGGCCATCGTTCGCACATATAATATCAAGGGAGTGTATCTGGGAGCGTTGGTGCTGGCCGGGGGGTCTGACACGAAGATTTGCAATAAACCAACACCCCCTTCCTTCAGCTCGCCTCTTACTCCAGCTGCACGGGGTTTACATTTCAGGATTTGAGGGGACGGCGCTGCCGGGGCAGACCCCGTTGCCGCAATCCTTTCCTCGCGACGAAACCTGTGCCGCGTGGAAACCTGTGCTCCGTGGTGCAGAGGTGCCGTCCCCAAGGGCCTGAGCCGAGCCCCGGGCACGGGGCGCACGCTCGATCTAACAAGGGGAAAGCGGGCTGCCGGCCGGGAAGGATTTCTGTAACGCTCGGAGTGGCCGGTCACGCCAGGAGCCAGGGTTTAATCACCGCCTGCGTGGTGGCACGGCGTCCGCGCCCGCCCCTACGCCTGTTTGCGGGGTTAGTCACCGCAGCGCGCCGTTGCTAGACCGCGTAAACAGGGGCAAACAAAGGCGCTGGCGTTGCAGGCAGGCCCGGTGAGCCCGTGCGGCAGCCCGTACCCTGCTTCCCAAGAGCTCTGTCAAACCGATTTATTGGAAGAAAGAAAAATAAGGAGAAAAACACAAGGCACTGCTATTATTGCAGCAAGAGCCTGCCTCATGCTGGGCTCTGCCGCTAAATATATTCTGTGTTTACTGTACGCAAGAGCAGTAGGAAGCCTTCCGAAACGGCACCGGGGTTGCTCCGATTTCTTTCGGCAGTCAATCACGCCTGGCTTGAGCCATTTTTATCCTGACACAAACGGAAAATATTTTCCTGGTTTCGTTTCTACTGATCAAAGACATTTCCTCGACAGAGAGGAGCCCCGTGGCCCTTGGGGGCGAAGTCCCTGAGGAAACTATTTCGCTGAGGAGGCGCAGGGCACGGCTCGCTGCAGGGGGATCGGAGCGAGTCAGGACACGATCCCCGCGAGGCCAGGAGCCGTCTGCAAGGCTGTTAATCCTTTTTTTCCCCCCCCAATTTATTTGACAGCCGAGAGACTCGCTGTTCACCTGCGTGCTGGCCAAACACAGCCCCTGAGAGTGTCTCGGGGCCGTTGCTGCTGGTGCTGCGTGCAGGCGGCAGCGCCGGTGCCGGGGCTGGGCGCCCTTGCTCGTGGGGACAAGACCCTGGAGCTCCGGGGGTGGACGCGGACGCGCGGGCGAGGGGCGGTGGCACGCGTCCTCCTCGGGGTAGCTCCCACCCGCCCCGAGGTTTGCGGGCGCAGCCCTGCCTGCGAGGGGGGCGAGCGCCTTCCCCTCTGCTGCACCCGGATCCTCTCTTCCCCAGCCGCTGCCGTGATGAGAGAGGCCTGTGGAGGGGCAGGGGCTCGGGGGCAGATATCTGCTGGATTTTGTTTACTTTCTCCGTAAGATTTCCCTAAACAGCGCTGGGAAACGCTCCTTCCACAAACCTCATCGTGGCCGGAACTGACTCAGCTTTCTGCACGGAGAGGGTTCTGCAGACGAGCTCACCGGCCTCGTTAGCTTGATGTCATGCGCGACCCTGCTTACGGCCGGCTGGCGTTTTATTTTTTCCATTTGCGCCTGACATCAGGGCGGCGCGCGCGGAGCCCCCGGCGCATCCCTGCGGCGTCCTCGGCTCCCCCAGCCCCTCCTGCCCAAACCCCCCCGGAGCGCAGCCGCTCGCGGGGCCAGCGCGCGCCGTTCTCACAGCAGCTCGTGATTTGAGGAGCAGCGGCGACCACCCGCACCCATGATAATACCCAAACCACAGAAGGGGCTTACCCACGAGGAAGATGAGGCCGTGGGCCAGCCCCATCAGGGTGATGATGAGGCAGAAGAAGATCTGGATGAAGGCCAGCACCACGCTACCGGGCAGGATGGTCACGGCCACCCCGGCCGCCACCTGTGCCCCGCGCTGGTGCTCCCTGCCTGCCCCATGTCCCTGTGCCACCCCGTGCACCCCAGGTCCCCCACCCCACGGGCCCCGCACCATGACGAGGGTGATGAGGGTTGTAGGGGACGTCCCAGGGGGCCATGGTGACCATGAGGACCATGGCGATGGTGACGATGGTGGCTGGAGCTGCCTTCACCCCTTCCCCTGCGTCTGCGCCTTTGCCAGCGACGCCCTCGCCTATGACGTCAGTGGTGGATGGGGGGTTTGGGGGGACCTACAGGTGTTGGGGGGCCACGTCGGGCTGATGCCACCCGCTCGTTCGCTGGCAGCTGCCTGGCTCTGCCTGTGCTGCCCTCACACCTGCTGCCTGCTGGTGCTTCCTTAGCTGGGGCTTGATTTCCTGCTGCCTCCCTCCCTGTGCCCCCTGGATCATCCCACCCTGTCTTCAGGCACCCGAAGGTCAAAAATATGCCCCAAGGGGAGCAACCAGGGTGTTGGGAGTGAATGACAATCACTGCTTGTCCCCATGTCGTGAGTCCCGTGCCATGTCCCCCCGACCCCCTGAGAAACACTTTTGCAGGGCAGGAGGGCTTGGGGGTTTCTCTGAGGGTGTTTGGAGCTCTCGGGGCGGGGGGGTCTTGGGGACGTGAGCGCCGGAGGAGGAGCGGGATGCGAGACCCCCATGTCCCCTCACCGCTGCTGCGTGTGGCTGAGNTGTCGTGAGTCCCATGCCATGTCCCCCCGACCCCCTGAGAAACACTTTTGCAGGGCAGGAGGGCTTGGGGGTTTCTCTGAGGGTGTTTGGAGCTCTCGGGGCGGGGGGGTCTTGGGGACGTGAGCGCCGGAGGAGGAGCGGGATGCGAGACCCCCATGTCCCCTCACCGCTGCTGCGTGTGGCTGAGATGCTTTAAAGGACGGAGGCTTGTTTGTCCCGGGTCTGAAAGGGATCGAGGTCGTGCGACTGGTTGGTGGCCCCGACTCCAGGGGCGGGGTGCGGGACGGGGGTGGCTGTGGTCTGAAGGGGACAGCCGTCGCCGGGCTGGTATCCTGCCGGCCTCGCACCTGTCCGTGGGCCGCATCCAGTGCCGGTGGGAACATGGGAGCCACGAGCTGGTTTCTGTTGCTTTCTTATCCCTGCGGGTGTTTGCAGCACCTCTTAATGTCCTGAGCTGCCGGGGGGACTTGTCGTGGCCAGAGCAGCTGGGGTTTAGGGGAAATCCTGGCTCAGAGGCACCGTCCGGGGTCCGGGGAACGTGCCAGCCGTGAAGGCGATGGGAACTCGGGTAATCCCCACCGCCTCGCGCAGATTGTCGTGGGTGCGACTGTAATAACAGCTGCTGTTTCTGATGGCTGTGTAGTTGTACGTGTGGTGGTTGTACGTGTTTTTGTGTGATATTTGGAGAGGGAAGGGTCAGTCCAGTGCCGTGATAACCTGTGAGTTTTCCCAGAGCCCTTTGGAGAACGCTGCGCTCTGTGCTGGTAATGGTCAGCGCCAGTTGCTCGGTGCTTTTGTTCCTCTTAGCTGAAGTTTTGGCCTAGAAAGTAAGTAAAAAAGTGGTACAAATCTCTTTTTTTTTCCCTTTTCCCTCCGGAGACGGAGTGCATCGAGCTCGTCTTGCAGCCTGCGCTGGTTTGTTTCGCTCCTGCAAATCCTCCGTGCGCCTCGGGGAGCGTGTTGGTGCGCTGCGGGGCGGTGAGGTCGTGCCAGGTCCTGCTCGCGGGGATGGTGGCAGGGGAAGAGACGATGGTGTAATGGCACTGCGGTGCCCGGGCTGCAGCTTTTGCGGAGAGCACACAGGGTTTTTAAGGGCAGGTGGCCGCCGATACATTTGCAAGCCCTGGGAGCGAGGTGCCCTGCTTCCCTGGGGGTGGCTGAGCACCTGCCTGCCCATGGGAAGCAGGGAATGAGTTCCTTGGTTTGCTTTGCTTGCGTGCCCGGCTTTCGCGTTACCTCTTAAACTTCTTTATCTCGACACACGAGTTTTCTCATTTTTACTCTTCTGATTCTCTCTGCCATCCCCCCGGGGCGGGGGCGAGCGAGCGGCTGCATGGGGCTGAGCTGCTGGCTGGGTTTAAACCACGCCACAGCGCTGCTGGGAGACTTACGCAGGCAAAACGGGGAATACGGGGCCGGGGCTGCGCCCGTGGGGCAGCTGGTGCGGGACAGGGACAGTCCCGGTTGTTCCTGCTGCCCACCTGTTCCTGCGTGCATCTTCGCGTGCGTGCCGATGCAATTCTGATTTCCCTTCCCTCTTTCTTGCTGCTGGACGAGCCGCAGGTCCCCTCTCCTTCCTTCCAGGACTGGCTGGCCAGCGTCACCTCACATCCCTCCCTCCCCAGTCTGAGGGTGCGTAAGTGCTCGGGGACCACTCTGGGAGAGCCCTGAGGCTCCCTCCCCTCCCCTCCTCTACCATTAAGCTCCTGGCAGCATTAAATAACCATCAGCCCCAAGGGAGGGGAGTGCTTTGCCTGGCTTGGAGCAAATGTTATTTTGCCCTGGGACGTTTCCATCAGCTTTGATTCATTTCCTGAACATGGGCTTAACGCTCATGGGCAGCTCGGTGTGGGTGTTTGTGCTGGGGAGGGGAGGAACTCCCCAGAGGTTATCAATGCTCGAATTCAAACCGCGTGGGGCTGTGCAGAGGTGGAGGGGGGAAGCGAGGCGAGAGGCCTGACATGGTATGAGGTCTCAAACACTGGAAATCCACTTCCCCTCCATGGCTGTCCAGGGTGCTCCATCCCCCCCCCCCCCAAAGGC
>VZSC01014901.1:71101-85947 GCA_013398225.1 Steatornis caripensis
CCTCCAGCACAGCCAGGGCAGAGCCAGCATCGCCTGCTGCCTTAGGAGAAGGGAACAGCCCCACCAGGATCCCCCCAGACCCACAGCCAGGAACAGAGCCCCCCACCCCAGCACGGCCCAGGAACCACACAGGTTTGCTCCCACGGGGCTCGCCTTGGCTGCAAAGCCCCTCATCCCATGTGCAGCAGGAGAGAAGACAAATCCAGCTCCGTCCCAACATCTCGGCCCCACAGGCACCCGCTGCCCTGAGCCCCCGCTCCCCCCCCCCCCCCCTCCTCCAAGCCCCCGAGAGGGCTGGGGAGCACAGCCCCGGCACTGGCACACCACAGGCCACAGGCCAGCGAAGGCAAGCCCACAGCTCCGCTCCTCCAGCAGCACAAGCGTCTGGAAAATAAAACTCCCTGCTGTCAGCACACAGGGGGGCTGCACCCTGGGACCCCCCGAGGCAGGGGGGCTCACACCAAGGGCAGCCCCAGGCCAGGGTTGAAGGGGGGACTTCAGCCAACAACCAGCACAGCCACAGCTTGGGGTGCTGGGGGAGCAGCACCCAGCCAGAGCCCTGGGGCTCCACTCCCTGGCAGGGCAGCCCCTGCTCGCGGCAGGACAGGGCTACAACACTCCCAAACTCACCTGGGGGGTAAGGGCACCCAACGACACTCTGCAGCCCCCTCAGCCCCACGCAGCACCCTCAGCAGCCTCCCCAAAGCCCCCAAGAACTCACAGCAGCCCCAAGAGGGGTTTAAGAAGCCCCATGAGTAGGCACTGCCCAGGACCCCAGTGGGGCCCAGCTGTGCCATGGAAGGGGCTCAGCACCCCAGCAGCTGGGGATCATTGCTTCGTTAGTACAGCTGGGCCCATTAGTGCCAGCCCCCCGCACCCACGCACCCTTCCCAGGATGGGGGGGTTGCTCTTTGTCCCCTTATCCGTCCCCACAGATGGCCCATCGCCATCCTGGCAAAGCCTTATCCTAGCACTGGGGACCCCCGACAGCATCAGGACCCCCCAGGGCACCGCAGGGCTGGGGGGGTCCTTCCCCAGGAGCAGCCCCCCAGCACCACGGGGGATGGGGTGGCAGGGGCACGGCTGCAGGCGGGTGGGATGGAGGGTGGAAGATGCGGGACGAAGGATGCGGGATGGAAGGTGCGGGTGCCGCCTGCCAGACGCTGGCTGCAGGGCGTCAGCTGCCAGAGATGGGATGCGCCAGGAAGGCTGCAGGATGCGGGATGCTGCCTGGAGTCAGCAGGTGCTCGGGCGAGTACGTGGGGTGTGATGGAGGGTGCAGGATGTGGCGCTGGGCAGAGCCTGCCTGTGGCTGCCTGCAAATCACACTGCTCCGCAGAGGAGCCGTGGCCGGATGCGGCCTGCAGAGAGCCCTGGTGGGGTGGATTCAGGGGTGCTGAGCACCAACACAGCTCGGTGCTGGCCCCATCAGCTGTGCCCATCCTGCGCCCTTTGCAATACAAGCAGCTGCCACGGCATCGGAGGTTGCAGCCAGGGATGGAATGGGAGCCCCCGCTCGCTCAGGGGCACCAGCACCCAAAACGAGAGCAGGACCTGCCCAGGCACCCTCGGCCATGGGACAAAACCCACTCGGGGGGAGGCCGGGGGCCCCGGACCCTTCCTGGCAGCGAAGCTCTATCCTGTCAGGTGCTGAAAGCAGCAGGATGGGGAAGGGCAGGATGGAGGCGGCTGCCCCCTCAAATAAAAGCAACTCCGACGAGGTGCGCGTGCCTCTGGGCTCTCCCTTCCCGGGGTGGGGGGGATCGGATGCCCTTCCGCCGGCGTCTCCCCTCTGGCCAACGTCCCTGGGAAGCTCCCGCTCGCTTCCCGAGGCAACGGCTGGCCCACGCTTCTCTTTCATCACAAAATAATTTATTTTCTAACATCAGTACAGAAATATCCATGCACCCAGCGAAGGTCTTCTAAAGCACGTAGTTTCTAAAAACGCATGTGCTAACCGCAACGAACAGCACCATCAGATGCTCTTGACGCAGGACCCAGAATGACAATGTGGCATTAACAGCAGGAGCCCAACGGCCGGACACAGAATTCGTATTCGCCCATACGCCGCTCCCCGGCTCTCGACTGCCCAAAATAAAACTGGCGCAGGAGCGAGTTCGCTTCTCAGGAAGCAAAAAGAAGAAATGAAAGGAAAAAAAGATGGAAAAGCGCAAATAAAACGTGTCAACCCCCTAACGCCCAGATGGTTCTGGCTCGGACGTTTTAGATAGCTCACGTGCCGCTGCGCTGGATAAATTAAGAGGACGCAACAAAGCTCACGGCTTTCGGCTGGCGCCGTGGCACAGCGAGGACGTGTCCGGTGTGCCACCTAATGAGACCCAAAAGGGAAACGGCGACAGGCGAAACAGCTTCTCACAGACCGAGAGAAGGCTTGCGATTGCTCCGTGAGGAATTCAACCTCGTCACGCCGGAGCTGCAACAGCCCTCGCAACAGGCGCTCTGCAGGCTCCCTCCTTCATCGGAGTGGCGCGGGCTGCCGGTGCTGCTCCAGCCGAGGTCCGCGGGAAGGCCGCCCGTGCTCTCCACGTCCACGTCTCTCTCTTCTGCAGGAGTTCTGACCCGTTTGTCTTTCAGGGTTTCTTGCGCAAGGATGGGGACACGACCGGAAGCAGCGTTGGGGCTCCCCCATCCACACCTAAAACACTTTGGGTGCCCACCAGCCTGCTCGGAGCGCTGATCCGGCCCATGCTGAGGACGCGAAGCAGCGACTCGGAACAAAGAAAGGAAACAGCCTCCGGTTGAGCCCAGCGCTGCCGCGTGAGCAGCCCGGAGCTCCAGCCCCGGCGAGAAACCAGTCGCCACGCTTGTCTGCGTGATTTGGACGGGGTTTTGCAGCTCTGTGACCTGCGGTAAGGACTCTGCAGTGCTTGTACAACAATTTCACCTCTTAAATATAGAGCGCAACCTACACGAAGATTTGTAGCTAAGCAGTCAGACTCATAAGACCTACTGGGCAGCTCGGAGGCCTTTCTCTCCCCGGACACCTTCCCCAAGCTGGAGCGGCGGCCGGTACTGGTGCCGGCTCCCACTTCGCTCAACGAGTCTCAGACAGACCCTCGCGACAGGTGGGTTTCTCTGCCGAAAGCAGGCACAAAGACAAATCCGATTTACTTCTCCTAGGCAGAGGCCGACAATTTCCGAGCACAGACTGCAGACCGGGTTGGCTCCTCGCTTGCCACCGAACTTCTGACGGATGAAGGCCAAAGCGGGAGGGGGCACGGCCCGCACGCTCAGTCGGCAGTTTGCTGCTCAGCCGCGTTTCCGACAGAGCGGCTGCAAAACGCTTTTTACCGTGCCTGTACACATCCACGCAGCATCATCTTTCTCCCCTCTCCGCCGCTCCTACGCAGAGCTGAAATAAACTTTGCAGCCCTAAAACTGTTCTTTTTCGTTTGAACTGCCTGCATAAATAACCCGATGCCGACAGACCAAAATACCCATGAAACCAGCGCCGACACTTGACAAGGATTCAAGGGCAGACCTCGAGAACAAAGACGACGCTCCCTTGTAAACAAGGCATCAGTCACTTGGATTATAACAATTAGGCAACGTGATTGTTGGGAAACATCTAGAAGGCATCGCTGCAAGAGCTAAACAAGTCTGAGAGCAGAGACTGCCGGCGGGCTGCTGCTCGGAAAGCCTCGGCGCGCTTCCACTCGGCGCCCGGACGGAGCAGGTCCGTGCCCCACTGCGCTCTCGAGGACTCAGGGCCTGCGGGCCTCGGCTGGGGCAGGCGACGCTGGGCGGCCGGGCCCCCGAAACTGCCAGCCTCACCTCTGTCCCGGAGATACGCTTTACAGCCCTGCTATTGCTCTTTGGAGTGGGAGCTGACACGCGCAGTCAACCGCAATTTACTGGGGAAAACAACCGCTGGCAGAAGTTCAGTAACCTGCTGTAACCCCAGGAACAGCCGCAGCGCTCCTGGGAGCAGCCCGAGCCCGGCTCCAGCGCCCGCACGGGTCTCAAACCTGTGCAACGCCTGTGCGAACCCATGCAACGTCTGCGCAAACCCATGAACGTCTGTGCAGCGCAGCTGCCGTCCCCCCAAAGCGGCAGGGCCGCGGCCAGCCCCGGACGCACCCTGAAGGGATCTGCAGCAGGGCCTTCGCGTGCCAAAACCACCTCCAAAAAACGGTACGCAATGACCAGCCCCCAGATCTGGCGGGCCGCTGCCATTGCTGCCGTCCGTAGGCAGGGTACAGGCAGGGCCCCGCGGCGGGTCCAGGCTCCGGTGGCACCCTGGTGACGGCAGCGGTGACGGGAGGAGCATTGCAGAAATTGCTTTTCTAGCAGCTACGAAGCGAAAGCTGTCAGGCCACGAGAGAGGGCGACGGCAGGCAGCCACCATCTGTTTTCTCCGAGGAACTCTTTTGTTACTGGAGGAACAAGCGACAAGGCTGATAACACCGCAATTTCAAGCTGACCTCCCACGCGATTTACGTATCCGTTGATTTCCTGATAAATCTCTGCAGGCACGGGCTGGGTCTTTCCCTCAGCTCTGATTATCAGTTGTCTTCTCCCAGCGTTACTCGGCTACGTGTGCCCAAGCCTCCACTGCACGCTGCTCCCAAACACACGCTGCTCTTCGAAAACTAAATGTGCAGGTTTCCTGCTAGCGAAGCCTGTCCCTCCGAACCAGCACCCGGCTCAGCTCCCTCCGCGCAAGGCGGGTGCTTCTGTTCCCGGACTGCTCGCAGAGCCGCAGCACGGCACTGAAGTCACCCAGGCTGTGCCCCGTGCCGTGGTCCCAGGCAGACCACCGGCACCAAGCCTTTGGTGAAGCACCGCCAAGCCCGGGAGCTCCTCTGCGCCGTCGCAGCCCTTACCGGGTACCGCAGATCAGCAGCTTAACACCCCCTAGACCCCTGCGCCGCCCCGTGACTGCGCGTTGCCGCCGTTCTGCCTCCACCCTGACCGCTGTGGGACCCCGCGCCCCGTGGGAGCCTCTGCCGTGCCATTTTGCGCATCTGGCTCCAGATCTGGCGCCGACCCCTGTACACCGCCCTGGGCTGCAGCCGCTGCGGCTCCGGGAGCGATGGGGGGCACCGAGGGCCCCCAGAAGCCGGCGCAGTACAAAGGCACGCATCCTGTCTGCCACCCCTTTTGCGGCAGAGGAAGCAGCTCGGCAGAGATTACAGCGCTGGAAGACCGGTACGTGTGCGTCTGGTGCTGTCGCCCGTGGGCTGGGCTGCGACAGTGACCCGAGCCAGCCCCGCGTCCCAGCCCCAAGGCAGGATTTCCCGTGAGCCTGTCCCCTCGGCACCAGACAATGAGCTGTCTGACAACTGGAGACAGCTCTGCCTTCGCCCTTCTCTAGCGAGGGGGACGCGGGGACCTTCAGGAAGATCAAACAGGAAATTCAGCAGCGAAAGAAAAAGGTTGTTCATGCTTGAAAGTCTAAACTTTCATTGCCACGCTCAGCCTCGCTGACCCGGGAGGAAGATGCTGAAGTCGGGATATTAAAACACCTTCCCCGACTCCCATGGCAATAGCAGGATGCAGCGAGCTGGTCTGCAAACACGATGGTTCGGTGCCATTTCGGGATGCCCGTCCTGCCGGGACGTGGCACCCATTCTGCTCGCCGCAGAAGCTTGCCCGGCTGTGGGGTCACCCCTCCGGCTGGGCCCCTGGCAGACCTGCTCGCTTCTATGCTGCCTGCGTGCTCCGAGCGCATCGTTTGCCTGCTGCTGCCCGCACCCCCGCGAGACGCGGCTTTTCTGTTTTGAACACGGCTTTCAGCAGTACCGCATGCTCTGGCCGGCAATCTGCCACCAGCCCCGCTCGCCGTTACCTCCCGCTACAAGCGGGGAGCACCACAGCTGCAGTCTCCCTGTGCAAGACGGCTTCGGGAAGCCTCAAGCAACGGGAGAAGCCACCCGTGGCCTCCGGACGCAGCCAGCCTCCGCTCCCCAGCCCCGGCCTCTCCAGCCCCACCGTGGCAGCAAGCGTTTCACGCCAGAAGTCGATGTGTCCTCAGCTCAGCTCTGCTGAACGCAGGGCTTCTTTAAAAGGGTACAGGCTCTTAAAAGTGCCAGAAGTTTCTGTTTCTGTTCTGTTTCTTAACAGGCGTGATTTACTTACTGTAACTGGCGATTCATTTTGTCCTGCACTGCATTATTAACTCGGCGATCGTACATTTAGCAGAGAATTTATGAGAAATGAGGAACATTCATTATCAGTAATACCACAAACTTTACTCTTATATGGTCTCCCTGCACGGAGCGATGCTCGGCTCCCAGCTGAGCTCGGCTCAGCTCCACAGCCAGGCCCGCGCGGGACGGTGCTGTTCTGCAAAGCTCCGAGGCCACAGTCGCCCTTGCTCGGGCCAGCCTGACCCGCACCCTTGGTGTCACCCCCCGGGCCAGAAAGCCGCAGCAGGACCAGCGAGGGGCAAGGCTGCGCTCTCACTCTGCACCCCTGACACTCTTCACCAGTCCCTCCAAAATTTATTATTTTCTTTAACTTCTCAGCAGCCGGCTGCTGCCGGTTTTCCCAGCAGAGGAAACGCGTGGGTCACCGGCGAAGGAGACGAGGCGCGGGGCGCAGGGAGCCCCACGGCATAGGTGCCGAGAGCCGCCGGCTGCAGCTGGGTGACAGACGTGAATAAAAAACACTCTTGCTCGCCTGGGCTGCGGGAGGCTGGAGCGCAGAATTAATGCCACGCAGACCATGCCTGATACAACGCCTGTCCTAGCAGCCCAGAAGCCAGCATCTAATTTAGTTTTCACAGGCAGGATAAACAAAAGTATTAAATAGACACGGTGCAATTTTTTTCCCCATTAAAAATTTTCCCAATAGAATTTCACCAGCTTAATTGCGTCTTCTGTTGTCTGAAAACAAATAGCTTTTTTTTCTGGTTTTTAGGCAGGCAGTTGCGTGAGCGGGATTGTCTGAGAGATGTCTTTACTTTCTGGCAACTGAGCTGCAGCAGAAACGCCGTTAAAATACATCCCACAGTACTGCAGGTCTGGATTGGGGACCGCAGCACAAGGCACAGGGAACGCGCGCAGCCGAATGAACTCCTCGGCTTCTGTAAGCCAAGGGCACGCAGCGTCCTGCCTTGAGATCTGGGACGAGCGTTCCCAGACGCTCCACTGAAGAAACAACAGCCACAGAAAACACCCGGCCAACAACCAAACAAACAGAAACACCCAGGTGGAGCGTGCGCTGTATGGAAAGAGGCACGCGAGCCGCAGCTGGAAGAAGCCGTGGGCAGGGAGGTTGGAGAGCCGGGGCAGGCGCTGCCATTCGCACGGCCTGGATGTCTGACAAATTCCCAGGAATCTGGATTCCACGAGGAACACGATGAACCCGTTCCTCTTTGACCTTACAGCCATCCCGCAGCTGTGTCTGCTGCAGAGCGCTCCAGATGCATTTCCCAGCAGAACAGGAGGAGCGGCATTTACGGCTCCCGAGAAGGGCTGGGACTCTCCAGCCTCCGCGGGCAGTGCGGGGAGCGAAGGCCGCAAGCGAGCCGGGGGTCGAACACACGCGGCGAGGGAGAGGGTGGGAAGAGGAGATGGTCTGAGGCTCCTGGGCATTTCGCATTCTCAGATTTTAGATACGCTGAAGACAAAGCACATAGGTATCTTTTTAAAGCAGTAATTTCCCTTTCCTCTCCTGTGCCAAAGCCTCCTAGACGCCCTTCCAAAGGCGCGGTTTCTGAACATTTTGCAGGCATCTGGGAAGGTCCCCGCAGCACCAGTGGTCTCCGAGGGGACCGCTGCATCTTTCGGTACCGACGCGGTATTACACGGCGTGCCGCCTTAGGCAGGCTAGTGAAAGGAAAGCTATGCAAAACATGCCCTGGCGAAACACAAAGGCATCCCAGATTACCTTCTTTGGAGTGATTCTGGATGGTTACATAAACGCAGAGTAAGTTCTCTGCAAGAGTTTGCGGGAAAGGCACTGGCTGCTCCGGCTGCCCCCGCTGCACAGGGCAGCCCTGGCCTTGCCTCCACCTCCTGCTCCGGGGGCTGCTGGCTCCTTGCAGGAGCCGGGGGCTTTCCAGCAGCCCCTGCAGCGGCTTTTGGCCCGGCAAGCACCCTGCTTTACCTGCCCCTCTCCTGCGACGGTGCAGTCGGGGCAGGCGGGATGCTCCGGCCGTTCTCAGCTCTGAGCCGGCGATCCCTCTGGGTGTTTCTAAACACACTTCACATCGCTTCGCATTGCCGGCGGAGCGCAGACTGGGCTGCTGAGTCACCATCCTTCCCCGGTCTTTCCCTCCGGCAACTGCTTGCTCCCATTTCAAGACCCCGGAGGCTCGGTTTAGCCTACGATAAATCACAAGCGCTTCAGCTTCAAAACCTTCATGGCCATGACCCGGGACGAGATGCCCGCGGGGCGCTCGGCAAGCTGCGCTGCCACGTGCCGCAGAAGGGCCCCCCGCGCCCTAAAGCTCAGCACAAACCTGCCCGCGCCCCCGACAATGCTCCAAGGCCGTCTGGTTGTGAGAAGCAGAGAGCAATTAGGGATGTGGCTGAGCTGCTCTGCAGAGATGGTGGGGATAGGAATTAATCCTCCCATTAATGCGTGAAATGGAGCGTTTGCGTTGCGCGAGGCAATTACAAATAATAGCAGGAGAGCTGTGATAGAAATCGCATCTTGTCTGAAGTTTCGCTCCAGTCCAACACATGAATAATTCCTCCTAGGCATTACGGGGAAAGCAGTATGAAAAGACCAATATAAACAAAAATTACTGGAGAAAGCAGATGAGGCATGCTTCACCTCCCAGTCAGAGTTGAGCGCAACTAAATTTATACAAAGTGGGCAGAGAAGCTCGAAGGGGCAAAGACATTTGTTACTGCTCAGCGCAAGATGAGCTCACAAGAAAACGCGTGCTTCGTCTTGGCAGCTTTCTGATGTCTTACTCCTAAGGCATCAGCTTTATTCTCGGTTTCCATGGCAGATACTTTTCTGAGCTTGAATCTTCGACAAATATTGCTAATTTATTCTCTCGCCGTGTCTCTGCAAATACCTGCAGAACGATTCCGTGTGGGCTAAGGGCGGTGAAAAGCAGGCGTACGTTAACCTGCCTCAGCTCCTGCTCTCCACGCGGGGAAACCAAAGAAGGGCTCATTTTCTGCAGCCACAAGATCGCGGCCGATCGTCTGGCACTACTTTTTGCCCCAAGTACTCTGAAACTGTATTACCTGCCCAGTGAAGCAAAGCACATTAAGCATTTCAGCCAGAGACTTTTTACAGGCAGGTTTCCCCCTCGGGCAGCGCTCCAGGCAGCGCTTTGCATCTGAGCAGGAGGGCACCAGGATGAGCACCGTCCTCCTCCCCGCTGCGCGCTCCCCCCCAAGTATTTCATGCCTGTAAAGGCATGTAAAGGCTCTTTCACCCACGAGCCAGGCGCATCAAAAGGATCCTATTTTCAGGGTGGGTTTACCAGCCCTGCAAATGTTGAGCAAACCGCGGTTGATGTGTAGTTCTCACAAATTCGGCGAGGCTACAGCGGAGTGAGAGGCTTTCAAGTCTTTCTGGCAGCAGGAGAGTCACAAGCTTTTGTAAAGTAGTTGTTTATACGCTAAAGCACATAGCAGCTAGCACATACAGAATAAATTCAGACAAACTTGTATAGTGTAACCCGCGCAATGACGGCGATGCAGAACCGGTGGGAGAAGATTGCAGGCACCGGCAGGGAGGGTTCGTGCCGGTAACAACAGCGCGGAGCAAAGTCCCGGCAGCCGCCGGGAAAGCCTGTCCTCGGGCAGGATGCGGGCGAACGCAGGGCGCCTGGCTGTGCCAGGGCGTGCCCAGCACGGAGGGAGGATTCCCCACATCCCAGATAGGAAAGCAGTCAAACACTGCAATGCAGCCCACTCCCTCTCCTCAAGATAAAAGCCTGGCAAGCCCTGGCCAGCTGGAAGTTCACGAGCGCTCGGATGGAGCTGGGGCTGCCGGGCGTCCTGGGGCCAGGCAGCAGCCTGCCTCGCTCGCTCGTGGTGGCTCGCGATGAATCCTGTTCTCTGCTCCATGCCGGCACAAACGCCTGGCACAGGGATTTCAGGTGCTCTTACCTCTCCCATGGCTCCCGCTGGCCGCAGGAGAGGGCGTTAGCGGGGGCTGCGCTCAGACACTGCGCTCCACTCTGCCCGAAGGAACTGAAGTTTTAAAGGGAATGTGAAATGACAAGCAACTGGGCGACATTCCTTTGGACCTGCTCATCGCCATGGTCAGAGATCACCTCCACAGCTCTCTGGTAAATAAGGGAGACCCCCCGGGACCGTGGTCAAACCGGCATGGGGACGGAGGCCATTTCTGGACTTCTTCAGTAGGGATGAGTAATGGGGTCATCAACAGAGCCAGTAAACAAGCCACTAATTTTCCAAACAGTGCCTCTGCAGCATCCGGCCGCTTTTAAGCCATTAACCAAAATACATTTCTCTCTGTCTCCCTGGCCTCAAGTGACTTTTGAGCCCACTGCCGTTCTGGGCCAGATTTAGGTGTGCTCAAGAATAGCAGATCTCTAAGCCCAGCAAGACACTCCAGCGGTCAGAGCCGGCCCCGCGCAGGCAGCCGTGCCCGGTCCATGTCCTCGGCAAGAGGGAGTCATAGAATCGTAGAAAATCTTGAGCTGGAAGGGACCCATAAGGACCGTCAAGCCCAACTCCCTGCTCCATGCAGGACTGCTGAACAAACACTAATCCATATGAGTAAGAGCAAGTCCTCCCAGCCCAAGGGCTTGGCGTTGGCCGAGGGTGGGGTGGAGAGCACAAACTCCTCTGGAGCAGAGGAACCGCGCCGGTGAGCTGGGAATTAAAGAAAAAGGCCACTCGAGGCAGGAGCAGGGCAACAAACGGCTCGGTGCTGTTGCTGCAGTGCAGCGTGCGTGGTGGGGCAGAGAGATTTTACCTGCTGCGAGCGTTGCCGTGTGCGGCTGGGCAGCCGCGGGCTGTAACATCCCTGGGGAAGTCACACCAGAGATTATGGATCAGCTGCCTTTAGTAAACCGCTTGCCACTTGGAAAATACAGCTTTGTGAGTGCTGAACATGACCTGGGAAGCAGCAGAAAGCATCCCATGCCCGGAGCCGAGCAGGTTTTGCTGCATTGCTGTCCTTCTGTCTGACCGAGCCGTAGACAAGTGCACGTCTGCATGCGCAGGCTGGCGGCTAGCACCTCCTGCTAGTATTGCAATAGTTCTCCCCTGGAGTTTTAACTGTTTATTATATCGTATATTCTGAACGTAGAGCTTTTCCACATGCAACAAAAGGCTGGGAGCAGAGTTTGAGCTGTCCTAGCTCAAAGTCCCGCGGTGGTGTCTGAAGCTGCACGAAGCCCGTCCTGCAGCGGGTCACAGAAAAGCCGTCCACAGCGCACGAACAGAAAACTTTTCGTCTTGGCTGCACGGCAGAGGAAAGTTGGCAACTTAACTGTTAAACTCGCCTACGGACTATTCCGGTTGACATCAGCGTGATCTCATCACTGTAACTTGAGCCCTCCGGCTTTTTCTCCGGACTGCCTTTAAATACCAGTCCTGGGAGCCGGCACAGCACCGATCCCTCTGACCGAGCCCCAGGGCAAACCCGGCAGCACCCCACCTAGACCAAAGCAAGGAGAAGCGACGAAACTCCAGCCATGTCCACATCCCTGCGAGTGAGCCCCTCGGTCCACGGCTACCGCTTTGACACAGCCCTGCGCAAGAAAGCCGTGGCCAACATCTTTGAAAGCGTCAACGAAGAGTCCCTCCAGAAACTCTTCAAAAACTCCGGGGACAAGAAGGCAGAGGAAAGAGCCAAGATAATCCTCGCCACCGACCAGGACATGGAGGAGAAAACGAGAGCGCTAATGGCGCTAAAGCAGAGGCGAAAAGACAAACTGCTCCAGTTCCTGACATTTCGGAAATACTCCATTAAAGTTCACTGAACGGCCGAAGGGAGCAGAAATGGATGAGAACATTTTGAGATGGGACTCTTTGTGACCTCCTACCACACACACGGCACGTTCCGCGGCCCCGCGAGCCGCTGGCGGGACGGGCGAGCGCACAGACTGCCCGCAGGGCTTCAGCCCCACCGCGCACGCAGCAAAGCACGGCGCCGGTGGCAGCACCGGTGCAGATGGCAGCATCGTTGCGGGCGGCAGCACCGTCGCGGGCAGCAGCATCGGTATGGACAGCAGCGTGGCGGCCAGCGGCTCCCAGAGGGAGGGCAGCTCCCGGCGGGAGGCAGCCAGGCTCCTCCGGGCAGTCATGAGACTGAGCCGTGGGGGGACCCCGCGCCTGGGCGCGACTCGAGACCTTCTGACGGACTCGGTGTTTACTGACTTCGCCCGTGTGCTTTGCCTTTTCAAACTTGTTTCCTTAAAGCCTGAGCCCTGCTAAGCCTCGCTGTCGTGGGCTAGGAGGGAGGCTCTCGAGACTGATCAGCTGCTGATCATGGATCACCTTGCATTTGTTAAAGTGCATGTAAGCGCGCCGTATGGGTGCAGTGAGTTCAGCCTTCAGGGAATGCATTTGCTCCAGGGACACACCACGTAACTGTACCTTTTCTTTCTCAAGCTGTATGTGCGCAGTATAAATTGTTGGCACAGAAGCAGTAATAACGACGTATTTCCCTGAATTTACTGTGAAGTTCCTTAGTATTTTGTTGGCTTCCCATTAACGCTAAAAATCTAACTATCAGAACTACAGTTCTTGCTTGTATAGATTACAATAGCTATTAGACGAGTACTTCATGGTAATATGACAATGTTATTATTATCTCGACTATAATTTATTGCATATGGCAATCTGAAATTTAATAAATTATGAAGTAAATATAAATTCTCTTGTCTGAAATGCTCAATTATCCTGGAGGAGTGGGGTTATGCTTTTCTGGTCATTTCGTATAGATTCTGTTTTAAGAGCAGGCTACCTGCACCTCTCGGTAATTCCCGAGCGCCGGTTTGGCAGCCTGTTACGGCTCTGCAGCAGCCCCGGGCTTCCCTGCGGTCCTGCCTTCCCGTCCAGCAGCACCGGAGTTTGACCCACGGTTCCTGTGGCGACTCCGGCATCCCCAGAAAGACCTCACCAAATCTAATCGTAAATCAGACCCAACTGTTGGTTTCCCCGTGTAATAAAGGAGAATTACATCTTTTGCAATAGCGGAACAGAAAAATCCGCTTAGAAAACGACCGGTACTGAGCCACAGCGAGCGGTGCGGCTCCTCACGCTCTTGGCATTCCTGCAAAGCAGACTGAGAACTCGGACTTGGCTCCCCACCATCCAAAGAAACAAAAGTGAGTTATGAATGCTCTGGCAGTGGAATTGCACTCAGTTTTCCTGCGGGTTATGCCATACCGTCATGATAGAGTATGTTGAAAATACTTAAAAATAGCCAAGACGGGTTATTTATAAGTATGTCCTCTAATAACCTGCTGGTTTAGAAAAAAACGTTCCCATGACTCTGCTTAGAGCAACAAGGATAAAACAATTCAGAAGAATGATAGACCAGCTGCAGGTTTTTTGCCTACAGTAAAACCGCCAAATTGCCTGTAAGTCACGGAAACTAGAAATAATCCTTTAAATGACTTAATAGAATGGATAATTGTAATTATTTATAGCACGGTGATGCACATCCAAGCATTCCCTAAGACCACCAGGCTGCGGAATGCAACGGCCGGCGTGCAGCGCAGCACCGGCTCCCCCGGGCATCCCCGGGGCCGTGTGGCACAGCACCGGCCTCCCGAGAGCAGGCGGTGGGAGAAGCGTCCGCAGCCTTCACCGCAGCCTGGAGGGCGAGAGGCAGGAGAGCACCTCCGGGCACCGCTGTCCTGGGCTCCCATCACTCCCGCGCTCCTCATCGGCTACAGAGACCTCGCCGGGGCTGGGCTGGGGGGGTGATGCACGGTGGTCTCTCCTCCCGGGAAGACCAGCGGGAGCTGGGATTGCGCCTCGTTCGGGATGGACCCTTTTGCGAGGACCTCCGAACGCCTTTCAGAAAAACCTGCCTCAGCGCAGGGATTTGCGCCAGAGGCAGCTGCTGGTTTTGCCGGCATTCGTCGCGATCCACTGCAGCGTCCCGCACTCGGCTGCGGCCGTTTCGCCCGCTCATGACACATGGCCACAGAACCTCCCGTAGCGACCCAAACTGCCTCAAACAGCTGTTTCCAAAAAAGGCCAAACGCGGCACAGGACGCTGCTGCACCGCCCCTCCCGCTGCCTCCACCCGGCATTGGGGGCAGCATCCCAAATGCCTGCAGCGCTTGGGATGCAGCTCCTTTCCTCCCCGTTCGGCAGGTTTTCCCGTCAGAGCCATTTCTTGTGTTACAAACGCTCCAAATAGAAACCAGCGGGGCGGTGCAGCCACCAAATCCACCTGCCTCTGGGGTGCGTTATGTGACCGGAGCCCGAGAGCCCTGCTGCAATGGGATGCTCTCAGAACCCTGCCGTGGGTACCACGTTAGCTTTGTGTTGTCCTGGTGCTTTCCAGTGCCCTGAGTGTGCTGCCGGGGCTCTGCTCGTCCCCTCTCCCCTGCTCCGGACTATCGAGCCTTCCACAGCGCACCTCCTGTGCCAGGGCAAGCTGTGCGTTTGTCACAGCCTCGCCACCCTCTTGGCCCCAATATCAAAGCAGCCGAGGCGTGCCCAGGGAAGGACTGACGCGTCGGCACCCCATGTGGTTTGGGGAGAGGGCGCCGGCGCTGCGAGACACGGCAGAGCCTCTGCCGGGCACGGGGCACAGCCTGCTGCAGGGGCTGGCGAGGCAGCTGGGCTCTGTGCCCTCACCATCCACGGCAGGACCCGTGGCCGCTCACACTGCTAGCCGCAATGAAAGCACGCACCCAGAAGCCGCCCACCACGAGGCACAGGTCTGCCAGGGGCTGACAGCCCCGCGCAGGG
>VZSC01014901.1:86005-113726 GCA_013398225.1 Steatornis caripensis
GGTGCCCGCCTTGTGCCTTGCTCCGCGATCCCGCCGCCGTCCGTGCAGAAGAGGTGCGGGAGGGCAGGTCACCGCATTGTGCCAGGCCCTTCCTGAGCGCTCGGTGCCGCCGACTCGGTGTCTGTCGGCACGCGTGTGCTGCTTTCATGAGACAGCCCGGCAGCGCTCCGGCCAGACGCAGAGCCCATTGTCAGCCTCCCCATGCAACAAACAGAGGAAAAGGCTGTTCAAGGTATTTCCTCCCTCCAGGAGCCGGGCGTTTCCATTAATTCTTCTCCATGAGTCAAACTGGCTGTACTGGGTGTCCCTCCGTCCCAGCATCCTGAGGAACATGCGTCCGAATAGCTAATTTTATCTACCTTTTCTAATGCTCCGCCACAGACAGGAGTACAGCGGAGGGGGCGGCTGAGCACCCCCAGCTCGAGCGGCCGTGCCCAGGCACATGCCGGTGGGCTCCCTGTTGCCGGCAGCTGAGGAGAAGCTGTGGGAAGCCGGGACAGAAAACAAGCAGAAGCCTTCTTTGCACAAGCTCTGTTTTGACAGACTGGGGAAGGTGGGGAGCAGCTCGCAGGGTGCCGGGAAGAAACAGCCCAGAGCAAAGCGGGGGTCGGTTACAGCAGACAGCACAGGGGTCCCACGATCTATCCGCCCATCAAAGAGCCATCCCCATCTCTCCAAAAAAAACCACTCTCGCAACCGTCCTGGTGATGGGAAGATGGGGTTGGAGCAGGTCAACAGCGTGGCTCAGCCTGTCCACCGTGCTCAGGAGGAGGTGGGGATGTTCCCCAGGGTCTGAACACCCAGTACCGCGACCTTCTCATTTCTGGTGAAATCAAATGCATGCAACACGAGCAGAGTCCAGCGCGGAGCTGGGCCAGACCTCACACGGCACTGTTTGTGTGCGGAGGGACAGGGTGCTCCGGTCAACGGCAACACCTCCCGGGCAAGTTTCCCTTCCACGCCATTGAGCAATGGGGCAGGTTAAAAATTGACTGTTCAGCTGAACTGCACAGCTGTTTTGCCCGCAGGTACACGCTCTCCTTTGCAAACAGGCGGTTCAGCACCTTGGGTGCACCCGGGGAAGCCGGCACTCACGGGCAAGCACCTGAGCACGACGCTGGCCCAGGGCAAGGCAAAAGCCCCCCCCTCCCCTGCCTGCCCACCCCCACGGACGGCTCGCGGAGGCTGGTAGCGGCGCTGCTCAGGAGCAACAGGGAGAAACAAGACTCTCCTGCTTGCACGGCTAAACTTCAGCAGGAACGACGCCTAGCCGGTGCCAGACCTGACCGGCTTCGCTGCGGCACCGTGGCACACGACCCGCTCCCAAAGGGCTAAGGGGAAACTGGAAAGGCACAGGAGTAGATAGGGGCTGGGACGGAGGTGGCCCAGCCTTGCAAGCGGGCAGAGGGCCCTATCCAGCCTCCCCCGGATGAGGAGGAGTGCGGGCGCAGCGGTGCCCAGAGGGCAGCCCTGTCTCAGCATCACAAGGTATCGCGTACGGTGGGACCGCCCGCTCGTAGAAACAGGCACGGATGAAGCGTATGTCATCTGTGGCTGCGAAAGGAAAACCTCCACTCTAAAGCANTGCAGCGGTGCCCAGCGGGCAGCCCTGTCTCAGCATCAGAGGGTATCGCATACGGTGGGACCGCCCGCTCGTAGAAACAGGCACGGATGAAGCGTATGTCATCTGTGGCTGCGAAAGGAAAACCTCCACTCTAAAGCACGTGAAACGTGAGTGAAGAGCTATAAAGCGGTGAGATTTATGGTTGGGTTAGTACGGTTTTCACGGAAAAGAGCTGGTCTGGGGTTTCAAAGCACAAATGCCTCCCACGCAGCAAAGCGATGCTGCAGTGTCACTTTGAAGCGACAGGCAACGCTACTGATGGGAACCAAGGCCTCCAAAATGCTGCAGCCAACAGGAGATGGCACAGTTGCCAGATATCTTTGCGAAAAAATACAAGTTAGGCTAGGACCAGAATCTTAATACACAGCCCTGAAGAAAACCCTTTTCCCACTGAGCTGTACGCCGGATCGGTGCGCACAGCACAGCACAGCACAACGACGCGCGCTGCTTTGGTAAGCAGTGAAGTCATCGCTGCCCGACAGTAAGCACTTCAGAAGCCACCGCTACAAGGGACGTCAGAGATGTCTCTAAAGCATCAAACCCTAAACGCCATCTCTTGCAGGATGGGTTACTCCGTGACGTTTATCTGCACCTCTGCTCTGCCCAGGGGGCTCGCGAGGGCTCTGCGGGAGGGCACAAAGGGGTTCAGAGCCGGGTGGGCTGGCACGGAGGAGGCCCGTGGGCTCCCTCGCGTGTCAAGAGGTTTTTAGGGTGCACGCCTCCCCAGCAGGCAGGAGCGGGTCCGGGCAGTGAATCAGAGCTGAGCCAGTGAGTTGTCACCTCCCGGACTCCGGCTCCTCCGGACGCCCACGCGCAGGGAGCATCATCGCGGAGCGGAGGCTCCAGTAACCGAGCAACAGTTGGGACTCAGCACCTCATCCTCCTCCGTGGAAAACCCGCTTCCTCCGAATGACCGAGCACGGGCCCAGGGCCAGGGGGGCTCGCTGACTCACGCTAAAGCGACTGGTTTGCAAAACACCCGGGCGGGAACAACGCAGAGCAGCTCCCCGGCCCTGCCTGCACAACGGGCAGCGGTGCTGGTCCTGTGGAGCCCTGCCTGCTTCCTGCCTCCCTCCCACCAGGCACCGCGCTGCCGACCGAGCCAGGGTCTGCCTCTGGAGCCAGGACTCCGTCGCTCCAGGAGGAAGATATTCCCCGTAGTATCAAGGAACGATGTGAATGCCCAGAAGGGGCTGAGCAGATGCAGCAGTGAAGCTTTCCAGGGGGAACGGGGGGGCTGAAAGCTCCCCAGCCTGCCCACCCATGGCAGAGCCCTTTCCAGGAGCTGCCCTGAGGGTGGGGTTCAGCGGGGCATGGGGTCCCTCGGCTGCTCCAGCCCCACACCGACCCCTCTATCCTGATCCCAGGGGTCAGGGATGTCCCACGTCCCTCAGGCAGCAGAGATGCACCCGGCTCTCGCCCGGGGAAGGGACGTCCCTTTTGCAGGCATCAGCCACGCTACAGCTCGGTGCTCCAGTGCCTGTGAGCAGGAGCAGGTCCCGGCACCGAGGCTCACGGGCCGGCTTCCATGGCACCGCGGTCCAGGCACGGCTCCAGCCTCCCGCGGCGCACAGCACCCTCCCGGGAAACGCACCCAACCGGACGGCTGCACCGGTTTCTCCTGCTCCGTTCCTGCTGCTCTCCCACAACATTGGAGAACAAGTCCAGTTTTTAAATGGCCATGCAGAAGGCAAAGTGGATTTCCATTGTCTTTGCAAAGTACAAGTGCTTTTATGCCTCAAGGAAGTAGACAAAAACGGGCGTATAAACACCTCACAGCACCGTGGCACAGTTCAAGGTGCCTTCCCCACCTGCTGCTGGTTCTGCTTTGACGTTGCGTAATCGAAAGGGAAGAGAAAATCGTCAAATTATGCTTCCCAGACTGGACGATTCTCCAACTGGCGTTCTACTTAAAATTCACCGTGACACCGTCCTGAACAGTAAAAAGTCCTAATCCAGACACGTTTTTCCCCCTCCCTCTCTCTGAACTGTAAAGTACGAGACACAATTCATCATTTCACAAACGTGCTCGTGAGCCGTCAGACCCTCTGCCTCTGCCAAACTTTTCGGGAGGCTCTGATTTACATCAAACCGCCCTCGCCCGAGTGCCATTTTCTGAGTCCGTTTGCGGAATGACTGCACAGGGCTGCCAGAGAGTTCAAGGGCAAACCTACAATTCAAAGGCATATCGAAATCTTGACCCGAGTGGAGTCCATGGAAAAAATCCGGGCGACTTGAAGGATTTTGTACGGAAGTAAAAACCTTGAATATATTCTGCAGAAAGCGCTGCCAAGCATATGCTGGTTTTATCCTGATTCAAGCAATAAGCCTCCTCCTAAGTACTGACTGGTTGAGCTGCAATAAAAACTACGCAAAAATGCCTTGTGGTGGTGGAGAGACATTTATCAAGGTCAAGCACCGGGTTTTCCCTGGCCAAGTGGCCAAAAAACAAAATAGCTTTTTTTTAAAAGAAGTGAATAAAACATTATCTGCCTCCTGCAATTAATTGTCTGCAGCGCAGGTAGAAAAAAATGCCTCATGCTACCTTGAACCCCCTTCCCCTTACCAAGATCCTCACACACAAACCCACATGGATCCACTTCTGCTTGCTGCAGCGTTGCAGGCCCCCTCGCCGTTCGCTGCGCCCACCGACAGCCATCGCAACCACGCTCCCTGCCGCAGCGCCCGGCGTCACTGCTGGCTCGATCCCTGCTGGCAAGGGGGTCTCAGCACCGACTGCTCGTGTTGGGACATTCGAACAGCCTCCTCCCATCTGCCTGCGTGAACCGGGACACGTTTATTTCCTCCTGATAAAGCTAAACCTTTTACATTTTCCCCCCTGTATTTTTTGGATAGCAAGCCGTACCAGTCACCTGCTCCGCCAAACGGCATGCCCTGCAAAACCGCGCGCGTGCCAAAGCAGAGCGAGCACGCAGCGCGGTGAAACTCAAGACCACGCTGCCTTCCAAGCGCGCGGCGGCCGCAGGGCAGACGCGGGAGCCTGCACGGTGCGGCGTGAGCGATGGGATGCAGAAGGTTTATTCCGCAGCCGGGCTTTGCATGGGCACGCGCCGTGCAGCCCCTGCCTCGGCTCTCCGAGCTCACGCAGGATGACAGCCGGTTTCGCTGGGCCCTGGTCAGGGACAGAGAGCGCCTCTGATTTTCAAGCAGGTGCCAGCAGCCAGGCACGAGCACGAGGAAGGCTTTGGGGGGGCTGAGGGGACGCTCGGCAATCTCCTTCGTCCCACACCACGGGTGGGAGCAGGCAAGGCTAAGGTAGCACAACTCTCCAGCACGCAGGAGCGCAGGACAAGCTGCCCACCGCTCGTCTGCCCGTGGCGGGCTGCAGCACTTCACGGGCTGCGTGGAGAGGCTGCGCGATTCCGGTCTCTGCAGCTGGGAGACCCCAGCTTTGCAGCGGTTAATCCCCGTCTGTGTCCCCTCGGAGCGAGCCGCAGTAAACCCCTCCGGCGCGCTGCCAGGCACGTCCCGTCGCTCCCACGAGCGCTTGTGTTATAAACCCTTACACGCTTGGCTGCGGGGCTTACAGTTTGCCATAAGTAAATAAATTAGGTATAATTTAATGTTTGATTGTAAGATTTACTGTTCTATTCTGTACAGCTTCTCAGGTGGATGCCCAGGAATTGAGCTAAATGAAGAGCCCCATTAATTCCCGGCAGCGAGGAGTGGCTCTGGCTGCAGCGGGCAGCGTGCGGCAGCGCCGGCTTGGGACACGTCCCACCACCTCCGGCCTGACCCCAGTCCCTGGCGTGGGGGGCGAGGAAGCTTTAAGGAGGGAATTATTGCTCTTTGCCTGCAATTAATGCACAGAGGCACATGCCCCCGCCCTGCCACAGAGCAGAGTCCAGAGTTGCCTCACAGAAACCCTGGTTATTTTGGCACAAAACCCAGGGGTGATTTGAGGTCAGCTGCTACAGACCCAAATTTAGCTTTGCTGTTACTTTTGAGACCCTTCCACTTTGAATAACGCGAACTATTTCTGTAAGATATTAAAGCTAACTCAAGGACTTGAACTTGAAGCGGTAGCCTCATATATTTTACCAGGCTCCCAGTGCTGAATCACGTTGCATACCGGCGAAGGCTGGCTTACCGGCTGGGTTTAACCTCGCTTCTGCTTTCCGCTAGGCATAGCGGGTTTTGCTTACTACAAAACTGAAAATTTCATCCTTTCGTGTGCTCTTTTAGGTCCAGTGCTCCTCTCAGCTCTCTAATGTTAACCGCTGTTGTGACACTATTCTCCGCATCCGTTGTGTAATGGGTGCGTTTGGGCCCTTCTTCAGAAGCAGCTCAAACACAGGCCCTCAGACTGATTACCCAAGGCCCCATCCTCCGGGAACTGCATTTGCAGCGTGGCCTCTTCCCACACAGCTTCCGATAGAAGTCCACGGATGTCAATGGCAAGGGAAAGCTAACAAAAGTCCGGTTTTGTCCTTGTTTCTTCAGGGTTTGGCTGGTTCGTTTTACCGAGTCCCAAGTGCTGCCCCTCGCCGCTCTGTGCCAATTCTCGGTTCTTGCTCTGGAGGACAGAGAGGGACGGGCTGGAGCCCCCGTGCCCCGCGGACGCCTCCCGCTCTCCCGGCTGCTCTCATGCGAGTCCCCGGCCCCGGGAGAGGCAGGGCTGAGCAGTGGGGCCGCTGCTGCTGCCGCTGCTGCCCTCGCGCCACGGCCACGCTTCCACAGGCGCGGGCGCTCCTCGCCTCGTGCCGCAGCCCCCGCGACCGACCTACTGCAGGGATCTTTCTCAGAAACACCCCACTTGAACTAACCAAACCAGCCTTCTTGGGAGATCGAGCCCTTGCTCTGTTGCTGATTGAGCTTCGACTAAGCAAACTGAAATTACCTTCAGCTGAGGAAAACGTCCCTGAATCTGCACTGGCCTGGACTTAGCCTTACACACCCCCTACACAGGCAAAGTCCCATTTACCTGAGCAGCAATTCGGGTTAAACATCAGCTGAGCGCTGAGAGCCGCAGAGCACAACAGCACCTGGCCACAGACTGCACGTTTTCATATCATTTATATCGTTTGCTCCAACAAAGCAGCCGCACCGTGCCCGAACGCCTCGGAGCCCAGCCCTGTGGGCTCCTCTGCCGCCGCTGGGGCATCCTCGAGCCCCTGCCCACCACCACGACAGCCGCACCACGGAGCCATCCACTGCCAGAGAGCCAGAGCCAGCTTCCGAAGCCCGCGGCACCCCCACACCCACACTGCGCTAGTTTTCTGTTGCAATTGTTTTTCAAGCTGCTGTAAACACACAAGCAAAGCAGCCAGCAGTTTAAATCTTTCCCCCTCCACAAGGGATATTTACAACGGAAGATACCTTTTGCATGTGAATAGTGCGTTAAGTCAGAGTGTCCCAAGGGCCCTGCAGTACACTCAGGTCACGGCAAGGTCCCAGAAATACCTGCTCCTAAATCCCACTGCCTTTCCAGCCCCTTCGGCCTTCAGAGGAAACGGCTCGCTCTCCTGCTAGATCACTTTGGGGGGGTCGACCTTCCTTTGATACTCAAAAACTGATTTAGTGGGATAAACCTTGGTTTGAAAACTAATTAACAGTTCCTGCTGGATTCATACTCCTAATGCAGCCCACGCAGCCCGCTGAGGAGGGCAAAGGCTGCGAGCGTCTCCTGGTAAGCCTCTGCGTCGGGCTCATCACTGCTTCCGCAGCGCCTGCAGCGATGTTTCGGTATCGTAACAGGAGATCAACCTCCTGAGCTGCGGGTGCTATCGCATCAACAGCCCACCTGGCCATAGCACCGGGCTGTTGCAGCAATAGCCAGGCCACAGCACCGGGCTATCGCACCGGGCTATCACAGCAACAGCCTCCCTGGCCACAGCACTGGTCCCAGCCGCCCATGCCGGCGCTCCGAAACCTCCGGAGCATCCCCGAATGCGGCAGCAAAAGCCGGGGAGCGGGGCCAAAAGGGATCAGCTGGCTTGGGCAGTGCTTTTCAGCAGCTTAGCCTGTGCGCGCATCCTGAGTGCCGTGGGCGGCTGTTTGAGGATTCCTGCCTTTCTTCCTTCCAGGCAGTTTTATTTTCCAACACCAGCAGCCCCGTGGGAAGCTGGAAGCGGCCTCGCAGGGCCCTCGGCGGTGCCGCCCTCCTGTGGCTGGAGAACCGCTCGAGTTGGAATAAAAACAGGTTAAAAATGTGATGTGGTAACATAATCGAGTAACTGAAACCTACAGTTATTGCGTTGCCTTCGGCCCGGCAACGCGAAATACTTCAGCTTGGCGTCTGAAGCCCCAGCACCTCACCAGTAACGCGAGAAAGAGGTTTATAAGCCGGCGGGGGTTTTATCCTCCGTTATTGTCAGGATCTTTTGGCTCAGCAACGTGACGCTGCTGCAGAGGGTGCGGACAGCGTTGAGAGAAAGGGCACGCTGGTGGGACGTGGGCCGCCTTGCGCCCGCCGCACCTCGCCGCCCTGGGGGGGTTTTACTCACCGCTGCGCTCTTACACTGCCACGGTGGAACTTATGCTCGAGTAGAAACAAAGCTTAATTTAAAAAGTCCGGTGAACAGCCTTTCTGCAGGCTGCGTTTGATGCAGACTGCAGCCGTCGCACGGAGGAGCTGCGAGGTCTCAGCGTCGCACACTGACACTGCCTGATTTGTCCCCGCCGAACGGGAAGGATCCCAGCGACAACATAAAAACTCATGGCCAGGCCCAGCGCCGCGGTGCCAAGCGGTGCAGCTTACTCACCCGGGGGGTGCCTGAAGACTTCGGTGAGCGCTAGCAACGCCAGCACATAGGGAATTCATTTGCTGGGCAGGATGAAGGAAATATATAACTGACATAAAGGAAAACATGGACTCCCAGCGCTGCCCTTGCTCTCCTTCCCAAGACACTCCACAGCCCAGCCACCGCCTCCAGGTCCCATCCGGGGACACAGCGGGGGTTTGCGGGGCTGGACGCAGCAGGATGGATGCCTGTCTCCTTATCGTGCGCTACGCTGTACCAGGGAGGGTTGAGCGCCCTCCCGGCACCCCCAGCTCTCCGGGTAAATGCACAGCCTGAAGGAGGCATCTCCTGATGGGCAAACCCTCCTCCTAGCGTCGGGGCTCGCACCAGAGGTGCAGGCAGGATTGAGGGGTGAGGGAAATTCCCCTGCTCCCTGCTTCGGTGCATCTGCCTAGCGAAGGCACCAGCTGCAGTTGCAGTTGATGTCTGAAAAACATCCATGTCCTCAGGAGGAAAGCTCTGAGATACCTGCACTCAGTGCTGGAATAACAGTTTGCCTTCAGAGATGAGTGGAAGCCGTTATTTTCAGTCCATTAAAACCTGCTGCCGCGGAGCCCTTCACCTTGTGAGGTGGCAGCTCTGCTGGGCTCAGCAGCAAGCGAGCAACTGGTCCACTGTTAACCACAGGCTGTTACTCCATCAAAAAACGTATCTGCTAGCAGCACTGACGATTTCCAAATTGCTTTGGGCCAGGTAACACCAGAGTAAGGCGGACACGACCAGCCTGGACGTGCTTGCTACTGGCTACGGGTTCTGTAAAGTTCATACACGCCAAAAGGTTTCCAGGACAGGGGGATCTGGGATAAAAGCTTCACGCCAGTGACTCACCAACTTCCACAACACGTTCTGGGCTTCCTACTTGTGCTATGGCAACAGCAAATGCAGCACATTTTTGTCGGGTGTTTCATAGGATAACCCTCTGCCGAAGCAACCGAAATTGGTGCAGAGACTGGGCGTGCCGCAGAAAAACCACCCCGGCCAGTGCCCCGGCGAGGGGCAGCAACCCACACAGCCGCAGAGCCGGGCTTTGGAATAACACACGGCCACACCAAACATTTTGCGAAGAAGCTGGCAAGATGCAGGTGCGAATGATGCTGCCGCACCTTGGGCACTGGTCCGAGCCTGCCGGCACTGCAGAGGCAGCTTTCGGCTGCAGAACCGTAATTGCCAGAGCGGAAGAAGGGCAGAGCTGGCGAACAGGCACACGTTAGTCCGAGGGCAGGGAGAGCGGCCGTGCCGGAGCGGTGGAGGAGCGCCGCTGAGCGCTGGGAGCCCACCGCTGCCGCCTGCCCCCAGCACTGGGCCTGGACTCTGCCATCGCTGCCACCAGCGTCTTGGGAGCGAACCCTGTGTTTCACAGCCTCATCGCCTCTGCGTCTCACGCAGCAGCCAAAAAAAGCTCTCTGGCAAAGTGGGTGACTGATGAGGCCAGGGACGCGGACGGGATGCTTTGTGTATTGTACGTAAAACCCCAAAATACACCGGGAAATGCTCAATCAATCAATAACCCAGCCAGGACTTCTCTCTGCATTCCTAAGGAAGGAGGCACAGACCCTTTCTTTCCTAATAACCCTTTCGGTTTTTTCTAAATTGCCTATGATATCAATGCAACTATAAATCAGCAACACACATCCAAAGGCAGCGACAGCCCGGGAACACNCTTGCTACTGGCTACGGGTTCTGTAAAGTTCATACACGCCAAAAGGTTTCCAGGACAGGGGGATCTGGGATAAAAGCTTCATGCCAGTGACTCACCAACTTCCACAACACGTTCTGGGCTTCCTACTTGTGCTATGGCAACAGCAAATGCAGCACATTTTTGTCGGGTGTTTCATAGGATAACCCTCTGCCGAAGCAACCGAAATAGGTGCAGAGACTGGGCGTGCCGCAGAAAAACCACCCCGGCCAGTGCCCCGGCGAGGGGCAGCAACCCACACAGCCGCAGAGCCGGGCTTTGGAATAACACACGGCCACACCAAACATTTTGCGAAGAAGCTGGCAAGATGCAGGTGCGAATGATGCTGCCGCACCTTGGGCACTGGTCCGAGCCTGCCGGCACTGCAGAGGCAGCTTTCGGCTGCAGAACCGTAATTGCCAGAGCGGAAGAAGGGCAGAGCTGGCGAACAGGCACACGTTAGTCCGAGGGCAGGGAGAGCGGCCGTGCCGGAGCGGTGGAGGAGCGCCGCTGAGCGCTGGGAGCCCACCGCTGCCGCCTGCCCCCAGCACTGGGCCTGGACTCTGCCATCGCTGCCACCAGCGTCTTGGGAGCGAACCCTGTGTTTCACAGCCTCATCGCCTCTGCGTCTCACGCAGCAGCCAAAAAAAGCTCTCTGGCAAAGTGGGTGACTGATGAGGCCAGGGACGCGGACGGGATGCTTTGTGTATTGTACGTAAAACCCCAAAATACACCGGGAAATGCTCAATCAATCAATAACCCAGCCAGGACTTCTCTCTGCATTCCTAAGGAAGGAGGCACAGACCCTTTCTTTCCTAATAACCCTTTCGGTTTTTTCTAAATTGCCTATGATATCAATGCAACTATAAATCAGCAACACACATCCAAAGGCAGCGACAGCCCGGGAACACGTCCTCATGCCCTTTCGACAGCACCACCCGCCACGTCCTCGCCAAGGCACAGCGCTCCCGACGCGCCGTACGAGAGGGGACCGTGCTCAGCACGAGCCAAGCCCCGGGTGTTTCCCAGCGACGGCGCGCTGGTCTCAGCCCCAGCGATTCCAGGGAGTTACTGGAGTCACTGGGGCAGCTCGAGACCTGGAGCCCTTCAGCACCGCCAGTTGCTGCCAGCATTGCCGGCCATAGCCACCCCCCGGGCCAGATGTAACCCTAGTTATTCTTTAAAAGTGACACCTGTGCTTTTATTAATCTCTTCCTCAGCTTTCCCTGCCTGACACCAGTTTCTCCCACTCCCAGCTCCTCCCTAGGGTGCACACAGTAGTCACCCCACAGAATGTCACCAGGCAGCAGTAAAAGCCGTGTAGCGTTCAGCTAAAGCCCCCTCAGCAGGAAACATCTCCCCGAGGTCCATGGAGGGCTCTTTGCTGGGTCAGTGCTTCAGCACTTCTCGGGGACTGGTTTCACACCAGCACCCCGCTGACAGGACTCGTGCGCTGGGGGACATCTCCCCCGGCGGGGTCAGGGGTGGGTGCTGTGCAGGGAGCAGCAAGGTCACCTGCACCGGCGTTGCTGGGAGCACCACGGAGGAACAGGGACAAGGCAGCAGGCAGGCACATTGCAATACACTTTACAGCAGAGGTTAACTCGTTGAGCACTACCCCATCGCGCGCTCGCTTCGTTGCTGTCGCCCCGGCTCACTGCGTGCCTTCCCAGCGATTATGCCACCCTGATCCTCGATGCGCAGCAGCCAACGCGTGCAGTGCTATGTCAGCGTGCGTGCAGTCCCTCATCGTGAACATGCTTCGTTAGCTTCCGCAGGCGAAAGGCCTCTGCGTCGAGCGCTGCTGGAAGCAACCAAAATTATGCAGCCGCTCCCCAAGAATGTGCATGTTTTATGAGCATTATGAATTGCAAGGGCCTTGCGTTGCATCAACCAAATCCTGCACGGATTCAGAATTAAAAACACCCTTGGTTCACTTAAAGGGACATGTCGAAGCCTCCCTTAATTGTGATAAATCCCATTCTTTCGTCTGAAGGTGACACTTCATGGCAAATAAGCCCAAGAAACCGAGTGGAACAAGGAAGAGCTTCCTGTTTTGTAAGTGATTTCCTATAGTGAACGAAGCTCAGCGTGAACACAGTAGGCTGCATGTCTGGTGCTCAGCTTTTTTAGGTCTTTGTTGATCCCAGGCAGGCAGATGGAATTCATCACAAGAAGCTAATCAGGGACACTGAGACCTAGTTGCATTTACAGGGAGAAAATCTCAGCTTGGGGAGTCATTAGAAACCCGCCTCTCATAAGCACACTGCTTGCAAATTTACGGACCATTTCCCAGCCAAACCGTTCTGCTCGGNCCTCTGCCGAAGCAACCGAAATAGGTGCAGAGACTGGGCGTGCCGCAGAAAAACCACCCCGGCCAGTGCCCCGGCGAGGGGCAGCAACCCACACAGCCGCAGAGCCGGGCTTTGGAATAACACACGGCCACACCAAACATTTTGCGAAGAAGCTGGCAAGATGCAGGTGCGAATGATGCTGCCGCACCTTGGGCACTGGTCCGAGCCTGCCGGCACTGCAGAGGCAGCTTTCGGCTGCAGAACCGTAATTGCCAGAGCGGAAGAAGGGCAGAGCTGGCGAACAGGCACACGTTAGTCCGAGGGCAGGGAGAGCGGCCGTGCCGGAGCGGTGGAGNGTCAGGGGTGGGTGCTGTGCAGGGAGCAGCAAGGTCACCTGCACCGGCGTTGCTGGGAGCACCATGGAGGAACAGGGACAAGGCAGCAGGCAGGCACATTGCAATACACTTTACAGCAGAGGTTAACTCGTTGAGCACTACCCCATCGCGCGCTCGCTTCGTTGCCGTCGCCCCGGCTCACTGCGTGCCTTCCCAGCGATTATGCCACCCTGATCCTCGATGCGCAGCAGCCAACGCGTGCAGTGCTATGTCAGCGTGCGTGCAGTCCCTCATCGTGAACATGCTTCGTTAGCTTCCGCAGGCGAAAGGCCTCTGCGTCGAGCGCTGCTGGAAGCAACCAAAATTATGCAGCCGCTCCCCAAGAATGTGCATGTTTTATGAGCATTATGAATTGCAAGGGCCTTGCGTTGCATCAACCAAATCCTGCACGGATTCAGAATTAAAAACACCCTTGGTTCACTTAAAGGGACATGTCGAAGCCTCCCTTAATTGTGATAAATCCCATTCTTTCGTCTGAAGGTGACACTTCATGGCAAATAAGCCCAAGAAACCGAGTGGAACAAGGAAGAGCTTCCTGTTTTGTAAGTGATTTCCTATAGTGAACGAAGCTCAGCATGAACACAGTAGGCTGCATGTCTGGTGCTCAGCTTTTTTAGGTCTTTGTTGATCCCAGGCAGGCAGATGGAATTCATCACAAGAAGCTAATCAGGGACACTGAGACCTAGTTGCATTTACAGGGAGAAAATCTCAGCTTGGGGAGTCATTAGAAACCCGCCTCTCATAAGCACACTGCTTGCAAATTTACGGACCATTTCCCAGCCAAACCGTTCTGCTCGGGCCTGGCAGTAAAGACCAAGAGGAGAGCGATGGGAGCTGTGCACGGCGCTCAGTTAACCTGGGTCTGTCCCTTCTCCTCCCAGAGCAAAGAGGAATTCCGTCATTCCCGCAGCCGGAGGCGTGCACGACCTGCGGAGAAGGCGAGCGAGCACTCAAGTAACCTGGCCTTTAAACTACCTGGCACTGCACCGGTCCCCCCCGGGGCAGACTCTTCCCCCAAGCTCCGGCAGTTTGGAGGGAAGGCGGAAAGTCCCCTCTCTTCCCTAGAGAAGGGAAGAAGCCCTGGAAGCCTCCAGGACCCCCCCAAACACCCAGCAGAGCCAACAACACCAGGGCTCTGCGCCAGGCAGCCTCTGCCCAAAGGACCAACGTGACCCCAGATGTTTTAGGGACAGAAAAGAGCGGGGCTCTGCTCCAGAGCTACTCACACCTCCTTGCCGCTTCCAAGACTCTGCCGAGCCTCCTCCTGCCCCAGCTTCCCCCTCACGAGAGCAGGCCGGTGTCTCTCGAGGAGCTGGTCTCCTTCCATTGCCCTGCAAGGACACCCTTAGCCCTTCGGTCCGGCCCTCCTGCCCCCTCCGTGCCCCTCCGCGAGGGTTCGGTGGCTCTGGCAACGGCTGGGGTGGTTCAGGCTACGCCGCGGCGGCTCTGGGTCCCCCCGGGTCCCCGCTGACCACGAGCTGTCTCACAGACATCCGCACGGCGTGTGCTGGGCGGCCAGGGCGCCTGCGGGGGTCTCGTCCCCGTGCAAGGAGAAACCCCCTTCTAAAGGGCTTCTGGAATCTGCTTTACAGCCAGCGAGGCAGAATCCTGCACGAACAGGGCTGCCTAAAAGTCCCCGTAGGGCGTCAACCAAACCCTGGCGTTCCGAACAAGCTCGTAGAAAGAGCCAAAATATGAGTGTCCTTGCTGGGGCCTGGAGTCCCCGACGGATCCTGGCCCTCCATCGCTGTGGCGCCAGCACCAGTCCCCTGAGGCGCACAGCTGGAGGCCGCGCGGGGCAGCCGCGATGCCGGCGCTGCAGCACGCGGGCGTTTGGAAACGCCGTCCTTGGGGCCGTGCATCCCCAGGAGCGCTGTGCCTTTGGGAAAGGCCTGGGAGAAGGGGAATGGCTTCCTAAAAGAGAGCTGGTGCCACAAATATTGCCTTTTACTCGGCCTGCAGGTTGCGTTCTGGCAGCCAGTGATATTTACTGTGAGCCGATAGATGGATTTCTGGGTAAGGCCTGATGTGCCGTGAGCAAGCTAAGCGCTGCCTGGAGGTGAGAAAACAGCGCTGCTGGGGTGCTTCCATCCCCTGAGCAGGTTCACTGTGAACACCTGCACAATCCTTGCACGGAGCTTGTGTTTCGCTAACGTTCCCCTCCGTACACGTGGATGCTTAAACCACCCCTGAGAACCAAACGCAGAAGGGAAAACAATTCACCAAGAAAGCCCATTTGCTTCAACGCTCAGACAACCGCTTCCAAATCCGTCTGGGCACAGCCTTCTCCCTCCTCCGCCTTTGCTCCAACGCCACTCCGGCGGGATGCACGCCAGGAGCCCCGCTGCCCTCCCGGTGGGACGGGCAGAGCTGCCCACGCCGCACTCTGGCCACGGGCTGCCAGCCCGGCACCCGGCCGCCTTCAGCGGAGCCTTTTTTGAGCTCTGGTAGGTGGAATTGCAAACAGGGAAGTGCTGAGCCAGCTGGGAACAAGCTGTTTGCCTGGCCCCAGGTCTCCCTCCCAGCAATATTTTAATTCCAGCTCAAACTGCCAAAAAAAGGAGCTCCTTAATCAGCAAAGCCGGGAGGAAGGGCAGCTCCCGTTCCCGCACGCTGCGGCAGGGCGTCCCTGCGGCCGCCCCTCTCCCTGGCCACCACCCTTCCTTCCCCTGCAGCCCCGTGGCCATGCCCGTGCAAAAAACCCTTGCCGTGTCCTCACGACGGCCGGCACACACCGAATCCGCCTGCTGCCGCTGCCGCTGCCGCTGCACTCTTTTCCCTTTTTTCCCCCAAAAAGACGTGCTGCTCTGGTGGAGCATCCAACGTCTCGTGAGACCTGCGGTTTCCCTGGTTTATGCTCTTCCATGAAACTCCTTCTTCATGGTTTATCAAACCCAGCGCGTTTCCAGATAGACGAAAACAAGGTAGCCCAATATGCCGCTTGTCTGACGTTTTCGTTACCCCCAATGCAGTGCCCATCAAATACGGTCTTGTACCGAAAGCCATTCCTGTCAAATTAAGTTAAAAAGAAGTAGCGGAGAACTAAAAGCTCCGCATCTAATCCTGCCACCTGGAAAATCAGCAGAGAAATATAAATTTGTAGCCTTTCAAATTAAATCAGATTCTGGGCTCTCCGCTGATGAGTTAATCCACTGCTGAGTGGAATAGCTCCGCTCAACCACGACTAGGTTGAGGCACGTTCAATTCACGGCAAAGCGGTTCCAGTTCAGAGACGCTGCTTTTAATTGTGTTCTCAACCTATTTCTTCTAATTTTATAATTTGCCTCAACCGTTCCCCATTAAGATGCTATCAGCAGGAGGCGGCCGTTAATTGCAGAGCTGCTGGCGCCGCCACAGAGAGCGGTGGCTGGGACTCGCAGTGGGGTCGTGACGCCGCTGTGCGTTTCGGGTGGCCTTTCCCTTCCTGGGCACCTGCAGCACCCACCGCTGCAGCCAGCTCCGCAGCGGCTCCCACCCGCCCGTCGGGGCAGGAGACCCCCATAAGCAAAGCAGCTCCAGATGTCTCCCAGCAAAACGAAGCGAGACCACGCTGGCGTGCCCCCCGGCAGCAACACAGCTGCAAGTCATTCTGCTTAACCTCTGCGGAAAGCTTAGCGTAAGGTAAGCCTCCTCTGCAGCCAGCCCGATTCTTCACGACGAGTAAAATCCCGAGCCCGTCTCCATCGACAGCGAGCGCGCTCAGCCTCCCCCCGCGCCTCGGTTCTCNTTAACCTCTGCGGAAAGCTCAGCGTAAGGTAAGCCTCCTCTGCAGCCAGCCCGATTCTTCACGACGAGTAAAATCCCGAGCCCGTCTCCATCGACAGCGAGCGCGCTCAGCCTCCCCCCGCGCCTCGGTTCTCCCCCAACCACGGCAGCATCTGCCTCCGAGCTCCGGCAGCGCGCGGACCCGGAGGACCCGCGAGCTTGCTGACCACCTGCCCTCAGGGGCTTACAGGGACCTTCAGGCTGAGCTGGGATTGCACCCTAGCAAGAATGTCTAAAAGAAAGAAACCATGAAGGAAACATCCACCGCACTAACACCCCTCCTCCCAATTAAACGTCAACCATCTTCCCCCACCATAAAAAAAAAAAAAATCCACATAAAAGAAAAAACTATTGTAAGAAAAATAAAAGTAAAATCTTTACCCAATACAGACATATTGAGTGGGGCTAGTAGGAACATTAGAAAAGTTTGAGCACTTCAGGAGTTGGTTTTGTTCTCTGCGACAGCAAAAATGAGACCCTTCGTTGCTCTTCCTTCAAAAAATGCGTGTGGGCACAAACCCCACAATGGCATCGCAGTGCCTTGGTACAAAATAATTCATTCGTCGCATGGGAAGCCAGACTCGAGTCCTTGGCCTGCCTCACGACTGGCTTTTTCCGTGGTTCGGCCCAAAACCCAGCCTGAATTTAAGAAAATTTCAGCGATTTACCAGTGCTAAAGCATGTTTTCCTTTTTTCCACTGTTTTTCCATTACTTTACAAAACAGCTGCCTCTTGTGGCACATGTCGGCCAGGCTCCTGACCGGACCAGCTACAGGAGCTCAATATTCACTAAGTCCAGGGCTTACGAAGGCTTCTGCCACCCCCTCCGCGCGCAGGCAGAGCCCGGCGGTTGTGCGGTCGCTTCCCACCGCGGGAACGACAGCTCCCGGAGATGGGAGCTGCTCCCCGTCGTGCGCTACGCAGGTTTCCCCCTCGTGCGTGAGCGCACGGACGCCCCTCACACGAACGTCCCCGGTATTTTCGCTCGGCTCCCGGGCCGCTGCTCCGCTGCGCCGGCAGGCCCCGTGAGCAGTCGCTCCCACCCCTCTTTGACGTTTTGTGTAATATCGACCTGCACGTGCTTTTGTGTCTCCCTATTCTCCTTCAGGCACATGAAGTATAACCAGAAGCCTCCCTCGTGCTTTATTTTATTCTAATTTTTTATTCTAATTTTTTTCCCCCCAATCGCTTTTCATAGGAGAAGTCCAGAATGTCACGTCTGTTCTTCCCTGGTTTTCCTACAGGTCTTTTGGGAAATCTTTAGACCAGTTGTATTAGAAGCAAGCGTGAAGGTGCTGAACAGTTAGCCAGGGCTTCCTTTCCCTTTAGCGTTCGCCTTTAAAGTTAGAGCCGCCTTACCGCCAGCTGCTGGACGAGCCCGCCCGCGCGGCTCTCGGCTCCCACACGCTCTCGGTGACGGCACCGTGCCACCGCACCAGGCAAGAAAACCTACCTGGGTCGCTGAGGTTGCTGCGAGCGCCGTTTCAAGTTTCAAATTTAGCAAGTTTAAGGATCGCGAAATGTTGTTGCTTTTCTTTGCCAGTTTGCCACAATGCCGCGACACCTGCGCTAAGACTGCAAAAAGCTACCTGGAAACCTGGCAAAAGCATCAGTAACCTTCAAGACTCAACGGCCCCGTCGGAGGGACGCTGCCACGGTTGCTCACTGCCGGGCTCTTCTACGCCGTGCTCTCCCTGCGCGTGTCTGCTCCGGCGCTGAACACGGCGCTCCGCTGCTACGCCGGTGCACGGGCTGACCTTTGCAGACACGCGGGAGCCATGTGCGGCGCTCCGGAGCGGCCTGTCTGCTCTTCTTGGCCTGGAACCGGCGTCTTCTCCCGGAGCCAGGGCTCTGCCTGTGACTGCTGCCCGCTGCGGGCAGCAAGGCAAGGCCGCGGAGATGCTTCTAAGGACAATGGCTATTTTCGTAGAAAAGCAGAAATGTGATCATTTCTTCAAATCACAATTAAAAGAACAACAAAGGTAAACACGAATGAGGTGGTTCCTTCTGAGAAGCTTTCCTGCTATCGACAGAAACGATCTTAGCACAATATGGTGTTTTGGTTTGCTTTCTGGTTTGTTTTCCTAATTTACAACGTGTTTAACATCTACACAAAATATCCCTCAGGCTGCCAATGGCAACAGGACCCAGAGCGGTGACTTAATGTAAGAGATTATCTTCTTTTACACCATTTTTCCAAACTCTCCCCTTCGCGCTGAGATGTCATTGAGCGGCTTTAAGCCNACATCTACACAAAATATCCCTCAGGCTGCCAATGGCAACAGGACCCAGAGCGGTGACTTAACGTAAGAGATTATCTTCTTTTACACCATTTTTCCAAACTCTCCCCTTCGCGCTGAGATGTCATTGAGCGGCTTTAAGCCAGGTCCAAAGGCCGGACCTGCACAGCGCGCCTGCTCAGGCGGAGGCAGAGGAGCGGTCCCGCTGCCGCGCACCTGCAGACCGCTGCGCCTCGCTGCTCCCTGCAAACGCCACCTGGCAGCTCGCAGAGTGCCCGTCCCTCCCGGGCCGCCCCGCCAGCCTGCCCGCCGAGACGAGGAGGACGGTCTCCCCTGGGAAGCATCGCCCTGGGACGGCGCCCGCGCCTCGTGGTTACCCCAAGACATTTCGCGCCTGAGGACAGCGACATTCATCGGGCCAAGCGGCGCGTGCCAGCAAGGACGCACAAATATCGCTCGGGTGGACACACGCTGCTTCTCTAGAGAACTAACAACCCATCATCATAACGAATCTAAAGCAAAGGTTGGAAAGCAAGCAGGCAATAATTCCTGCCAGGCATCGCAGCTGTAGCTGCACAGCGGGAAGGGAGCTGCTGGGGGCGCAGCCTGACTCAAATGAATCGTGACAGGCGGCGAACGCGAGTCTGAAAGCTGCTCCTTGACCTAAGCCTGGCTTTTTTTCGCGTGCAGGGAAAAACAATTTGCACTGCTGCTCCTCCTGCAATCGCGCTGGGTGCTCGAGAAGACGACAAAGAATTTATCACTCCTCTCTGGGCAGGTGGTGAGAGGTTGTCCGTGGAGCTGCGGAATTTCCCCAGACCCGATACGAAATCAGTCCCCTGGAAATGTTCCGCTGGCCATAGAGAGCGCTATCTGGAAACTGCACGGTCCTCTGGTGGACGGCTTCACCTGCAACCGTTCGGGCTGCAGCCTTTTAATTTGTTTCCTTTAAAAAGCCTCAAGGGTACCATAAGAGGCAGCTTCCAGGGTTCAAAGGAGGCAGCAGGATTAGACCTCTTTCCATGGCCTCGTATGTAATTACTGGAAAGAGTGAGGCAGGCAATGCAGACTCAAAGCCGCAGCGCCGCCCTAGCGTAGAAGCCCGCTCTAGAAGAGTGATGGTGCCCAGGGCATCCCGTGGAGAAGACGACGAAGGGATCGTCAGGAAGCGAAGTGGAGGGGACGTAGCGCTGCCATCCGGGCATTAAGATAATTTTCAAACCACTTTAGTTCCTCCTCGTGAGCAGCGAAACGAGCCCGCCCGTAGCGACCGCGGACAGACGAGCCCTGCGGGTGCTTCGGCAGCACGCTCCGCTCGCGGATCACCGCCCAGCCAAGGGGCCTGGCTGCCTCGCGAGGTGTTTCTTTGCACTGTGTGATTGCATTAGCTACGCAACTTGTGGCACTTACAACACCCCAAAGCAGTTTGTTTCTCTCCTTTTTTAACCGCGCCCTGCCCCAGGGCATGACCTTCAGCGCCGCTGGTGGCGGAGAAACCATTTCAGGCTCTCGGCGATAGCAAGCTCATCCGTCTCTAACTTCGCAGCTCCGTATCTTAACAGAATAAGCGACTCCTCAGCACGGCCGCTTTGAGAGAATTTGTTACATCTAGTTTTAGTGCTATTCTATTTCATTTGCTACCTTGGCTTAATCACTTTTTAACGCTCTTTCAGTTTGCGTTCCTCTCCCTTTTCATCTTCTGTTCCTGATAGTTTATTTTTCCAATAAACTAAGTAATGTAATGGCCCGGATCCCAAGCCTCCTGTTTACAGCATGGACGTGGAGGCTGCAGAAAGAAGCCCCAACTTAAACCTGTCAGTCAAGCAGAATTTAATCCATCATCTTCTTTACACATAAAACTGCTCCATGGGAAGGAAACCACAACTGGGATTCGGTTTACCTTTAAATCATCCAGCTTCCTAGTGCTTTTCTTAGGCACAGGCTATAAGAAAATGACAAAGTTCTATAGACTTCGGACCACACAAACTGTTTAGGTCCAGAGCGATTGCACAGGCTTTTTGAGAGCCTGAGGCCGTATCCACACCGCCATCGCCGCAGCACGTGGACTGCGTCGGAGCTGCGGCTGCTGCAGGGCAGTGCTTTTCTACTCTTTCTCCATTTCTGGGCCTCTCAAAAAAGTCCAGGGAATGAAACATTCTGAAGATAACTGCTCAGACAGCCCGCGGACTGTGGATCAGCTGAAGCGCAGCGGATGTCTGGGCCACTTCTGTCCTGCAGACGCATCTCCGCAGTCCGCATGCGCTGCGCTGGAAAGGAAGAGGCTGCCTTCATCTGCCTGCCGGTGATGAGATCAGATGGGAGAAAGCATTCGCTGCGCTGGCATTTCGTAAAGGCTGCCAAACTCAGGGGGCGAGGGGAGCGTCTCCTTGCATCAGTTTCGGAGTTGCGCACTCCGAGGGGTGCGACAGTCACGTCCCGCGCGCTGATCCTGCTGGAAGACCCTGGCAGCCCGGTCCATGGGCTGGCGCAGCCGCGGGACAGGGCTGCTCTGCCCGGTCCCACCCCGGCACCCGCCCCTTACCGAAACAGCTCAAGTGTGCCGACGAGGGTCCTGGGCTTTCTCAGAGCGAACGCCGACAAAGGACGGCCAAACCCTGCGTCGGCCACGCGCCCCAGACACGTGTGGACGGAGAGTGAAGACTGAACGGGAAACACTCTTCCCATCCCTTGCCTTGGCTCCAGCTCCTCCGTCCCGTTTCAGCAGCGCACGATGCTCACCTTTAGAAATCAGCCCCAGGTCACACGCTGTGCCTGGAGATCCACCTGGTGAGAGCGGCAGAAATGCATGTCTCACTGGCAGCCGCAACGTGTCTTTAATTACCCTCCCTGCTCAGGGCCTGTACGAGGAGCAGTATCAGGCAGCAACCGAGAATGTTGACAAGACTGGCTGCACAAGGCACGAGCTCCTGAAATGAATCCACGTGGGAGAGAGCAGCTAACCAGCGCACAAGCGCGTGGCACGCTTCTCAAGCCCGGCTCCCAAGTCCCCAGGGGTTACCGACGGGGAAAGGGTTTTTCGGCGGCTCGAGCACCTCGGCTCAGTAGGCTGCTGCGGGCTTCCAGCGCTGCCCAGGCTCCTCTGCCGCGTTCGGTTTTGGCACTTTAGCCTGATTTACGTTTTCCAGTTTCACTAGGATCACAGGCTGCAACATGTCCACCCCCGGCATTAACAGCGAGGACCCTCAACGCAGCCGGGCTGCGTCAGAGCTGCTGCGTCCTGCTGCGAGGACGGCCCCGAGCGCAGAGCCACGGGCCGGGAGGAGCGCTGAATCCCGGCTGGGGAGGACGGCCCAGGAAAGCAGAGCCCTCGGGACGGCTGGTGGTCAGCACCCTCTGGGAAGAGAGCCGGGGTGTCGGAGCCGCCCCGCATCCACCCCGAATGCCGTTCCCTGAGGGACCCTAGGGTATCTCTGGGTTCCTCGGGTTCGAACCAGGGGCGCCCACGCAGCGGGATGGCTTTGGACTTGGGTGTGTCGCGACCTGTACAAACAAATCCTCCCGTCTTCTTCTACGGGCGAGCTCAGAGGCTGGGAAGAAGGCTTGCAGTGCGAGGAGAACCCACACCCTGCACCGTCGAGCGCTAAACGACTGCACTCCACCCGTGAGACGAGTTGTAACGGAGATGCCATTCTTCATGAATAATTAAGGACTCTGCATACAAATTTTACCAGCAGCTGGATACTAAACAGGTGGGTGAGGGATGCTTGCTGCCTCCAAAGCTGGCAGCAGAGCGGTACGTGGCACGACCACAAACACAACGGCACAGGACCGTGAGTCCCAGTGCCCCAGCGCTGGTCGTGACTTCTGCCAAGCATCTCTGCTCTTCTGCAGAAGTGAAAACGCCTGGATATATCTCAGGGTAAATCTGCAAAAACCGGACCAAATAATTGCCTCTTCTAGACAGTTCTTAGTGATTGCTCTTCATTTATTTTCACGTAGTCCATCACTGCTGGCTCTGCAAGAGCAGCTTTGAGCCAGGGCTATTAAGGCCCAGAGAAGTCACCGCCTGATTTTCACCCGAGCTGGAGCATTCAAAAGCCGCGACAGTCAATGTGTCGTCGGCTGCAGTAAACAGCCTGACAGTCGGGCGCAGCAGCCATTTAGCAGATGACCACATTTTCTGCTGGCCCTTATTTCATTCTGCAGCAATTAGCCAAGACAAAAGGGCCTCGTCACACTGTCACTTCAGCGTTATATGTTCCAGCGTGTTTAGGGAGACAGAACCTAGGGGTTCCATCTGGATCTTGGATAAAAATGCTATGAATGTCTGCCAGCGCACATCGGGGTTTTCACAACCACAGCACGAGGTAACAGCTCCTCATCCCTGCTGGGTTTCAGCCATCTCAGGACAGGACTTTGACAAATCTGAGGCAATCCTGAAAACGCGTGCCCACGCGGAGGGCGAGGGCACGCGGAAGGGTTTTGCGCACGGGATCAAACCATCCCGACGGCACGAGAGCACTGCGCTGCGCTAAGCGCTCTTGCAGGACCAGCAGCTGCTTCTCACGCCGATTCGAGCCTGCATCCCAAAAGACTGGGAACAGAAAACTGGGATTTCCCACCGCCAGGCTTTTTACTGCCTATCAGATTGTCCACGCGAACACGGACGCCTGCCCTGTGCCATCTCCTGCTCCCGAACAGCGAACCCCACCTCTGGGCTCCCTCCTGCTCCTGCCGCAGGAGCTGCACGGCCGAGCCGCCGCGCACCTCGCCGAGGGCAGGGAGCGTCACGGCAGCGGGTGCTGCGAGGAGGCGGCTGCGCCCCCGGCAGCGCAGGGCACCCCCCTCACCCCGTGCTTCGCCCGAAGCGGGGAAGAGCCCCACGCCAGCACTCACACATTTAATGGATGTTAGGTCCTTCCCCTTTGCTCCACCTCGAAATAAAAACATAAATCTGATGCCAGTGTTCTAGTTTTCTGCAGTAATATCCTCCCCATAAATATCTTCTACACAGTCCCAACCTAACAGCTAGCTAGGAAAAGCACTCTTTATGGTTATTAGACAAGTGAAACGTCCCCGGACTGAACAATTACCTTCAAATATCTGTTCAGAACTGGCTGGGAGTGGAAATCAGTTCCTTCCTCCCCAGGTACACATCCATAATGAAGATTTGTTTCTGAGGCGGTGGGAACGAGGTAATCCCTCTCCTTCCTGAGGTGAGATAAGGAAGGGGAAAAAAAAAAAAGAAATGAAAGGGTGCAAGTTAATACTGAGGTATCTGGAAAAGCAAATGATTTGCAGGAGGAAGGGGCAGGAGGTCAATAGCATAGGAAAACTTTCAGTAATAAGAGGGACAAATGACTGGTTTGCCTAACGCTGTCCTGCGACAGGGCCAAGGCAGGAGAGGCTGGCGTGGACGCGCTGCCAGCCCGGCGGAAAGCTGGGCAGCGATGAGTGGAGCGCAGGAGAACCAGACCTGGGGCCTCCGAACCACGCGCTGCAGCACAACCCCCTCCTGCTCTCCACCGGCGGGTTTCGGTCTGGCGCCGCCGATCTCTGTCCCACCGAAGAACCGGGCTTTCAAAAGCACCACGAACGGGCACTCTGCGATTCAAAGGCACCCAAGCTTGGTCACGCTGCCCCGTGACATTAATTGATTGAGCAACGAACGGCCCCAAAGCCCCCATGCCAGAACAGTCTGGGTTTCGATACGGGACTTTGGGTACAGATTGCAAACCCCCTCCTTGGGCAGGAGCCTTGAGCCCCCCCAGGGGAGAAGGAGTCCTGCGAGCAGGCGACAACCCGGGCGCAGGTGTCAGCCCCCCAGGTCCCCTCGGGACCCCCCGGGACCCCAGCCCTCCAGAAAGCTTCGATTTCCAGCGCCATGCCCTGCACCGGGAGCTATGCCCCGGTCTCCATGTCTTAAGGACTCCAGACCACACAGACAAGGTTCCTTCCTTCCTTCCTTCCTTCCTTCCTTCTTTCCTTCCTTCCTTCTTTCTTTCTTTCCTTCCTTCCTTCTTTCTTTCTTTCCTTCCTTCCTTCTTTCTTTCTTTCCTTCCTTCCTTCTTTCTTTCTTTCCCGTACTATTTTATCTCACTCTCTCCCACGAGACGAGCGATTATCAGCAACAAATACGTGCTCAGCAGAGGAGGGAAGACAAATATGCTTTTAGTCCTGGAATATGCAGCTACTTATTACAAATATTTGACAATGTTAGGACAGTTACTGTCAGTCTCTCTGTTACTCCCCACTCCTCTAACATCCACCAAAAATAAATGCAGTGCCTACGTCACCTGTGAGAGCACCGAGGCGCGATCTGCTGTTCTGGCCCTGCCAGGTGACAGACAAACACCCAGGACACACGGACACCGAGCTACACGGCGGCCCCGTAACAAGCTGGGGTTGCTCTGACATCACAAAAACCCGACGTCGTGCAGGGTTCGTGCCAGCTCTCTGCTGGGCTAGAGCCGAGACGCGGCAGCCGTCCTGCTCACGTCTCTCCCGGCGAGGGGCTGGATTGCTGCCTGGAGACCCCGGCCGAAAACGACCCGACGTGTTGCGTTTTGCGGGGACGGCTTCTTTCCGTCTGTTTCAGCAAAACTGTTACTACAATAACCCTACTTCCAGACGTAAAACCGCCATAAACCGAGGCAGAAGAGAAGAAATTCTGCCATCGGGGAGACAGAACCGCTGCCCAGACTCTGCTCTCCGGCAAAGCCGCAGCGTATTTGTAAAACTGCCCCGTGCAAATGGGATAACCTGAGAAACGGCGTAGATTAGGCTAACGGTGTGTATTTATGGGAAGCAATTGAGGAAAAATGCCTTGGCACTCTCCTGGGATTTGTGCGCGGCGTCTGCGGATCGGCTTTGTTTTCTGCTGAACCCCCTGGTAGTTCTGTAGTAGGCAGACGAGGAATTTGTTGATGCTACAGAAAATGAAGTCCTGCACAGCAGTCAACAGGAAATAACGGGTATCAATTACGCAGCTGGAACTGCTGACTTGATCAGATTTTATAACTCTTTACTCTAGGAGTCCTCTTAATAAATCCACCGAGAGAAGTGTCCTATCTTTTATAGCAATATGTTTCAGCGGTTTATTTTCTATGAAGGAGCAACTGGCAGTTTTACAAAACGCTCCTCGGAGTCTCCCACAGCCTCGTGAAGGTATCAAAATTGATGGGAGATAGACGTGAGCTATTTGTTCTCTAATGCAGTTACCAGTTTGCCATCACGTCCGGAAATCGCCGCTGGAAACCAGACGGGTGCCTTCCCTTCTGCTTCAATCCTGTTTACGGCACAGGGGGAGGGCTCCCGACGAGTCGTTTAAAGAAGAGCCGCGCGGCAAGGTGCTACAAGACGAGGTCACCTCAAAGCAAACGGCCCCTTGAGGAGTACCCCAGATTTGGCTGCAGCCTGAAAACAGCATCGTCCCACGGGTGCGCGAGCAGCCACCCGGCCCCGCGAGGAGACGCTGCAGGGCATCGGCGGACACGTCCCTTCAAACGAGACCGAAAAATTATACGGCACAGGGAAAACGAGCTCACCTTCGTCTATTACTTGCAGTCTTTTATCTGTGTTTTTATTTAATCCAGCTACCACCCCAAGCACTGAAAGCAGAAATGCAGCCTTCGTACACGGCATCTTCCCTTTGGTAAATCTAATTAAACAGCCATTAAAATGTGTGTTAGCTTGATTATATCAAGGTGACCTGGAGCTCCTGCTAAATGTTAATAACAGCATTCCCCACTAACTGGCATTCAACAGGGATCAGGCAGCACTATTTCTAGTGATGTGGCCTTTAGATGAATACGGTTATTAAAGTGCTTTGTGTACTACAGATTCCCAAATAAACACATACCTAATTTTCTGGCCGCTGAAGCGTTTTGTGTGCCCCTCCGGCGCTCCCGGCCAAGGCTGGCATCCCCGAGAGCACCCCGGCTGAGCTCCCGCTCCCGCAGCACGTCAAGCAAGACCGCAGCGGCGGCCGCGGATGCTCGCACGGACAAAAAACGCACAAGCAGCATCTCTAAAACCCCAGCCAGAGGAAAACTGCGAAAACGTAAGACAGGGGAGCAGAGAGGTCAGACCCTTACCTGCAAACAGCAAGGGCCGCTGCCCAGCCTCGCAGCAGCCCATGGCAGCCTCTCGGAGCAGGTCAGTCCCTCCACCTGTAGACGATGAGGTTCGTTGTTCCCCAGCCAAAGTGAACGCCCATGAATACCTTTAAATTGCTAAGCCTCAAGTCAGGTCAAAATCCGGAATAACTAACTTCCCTGTTTTACACTGGCCTGACCTGCCATCTCAGAATCACGTATAGCTCACGTTTGCAGAACTCTACGGACCGATTTCCACATCCCTATCCAGAACTAGACCTGCGGAGAAATACCTTTTTCATAAGCAGGCAGTTTATGCTGTGAAGGTTAACGATAGCAAAACGCTAATGATGAGACTGATAACCGAGCACAGTGTCTGTCCGTTGCCGCAGGCTTTGATCATGCACTCTAGGAAATGTCATTATGCTAAAGAAAATCTTCACCACGTACTAAATCAAAGTCAGATAAATCTGCGACTCAAAAGTTGCGTCCTTTCGTTGTCACCTTACGTCTGACTCACGCTGCGAGTTTATTCCTTCAACGGCAGCCACAGTTGAAAATAGGAAATATCCCACCACGCTGCAAAAGAGCTGAACAGGTGGGAAATGTCTCACTTCCCTCTTGCGTGCGTCAGCAGCGACGATTTGGACACTCGGGCTACAGGACTGCGTAAACGCCCCCCCCCCCCNGGAGGTAAAGCGCAGCTTCAAGTCATGTACTACGGGGGATGCTGCTGCGCTCCCGGCGCCAGGCGCTCCCTCTTTCCCAGGCTCTCCACCTCCCTTCGTGGAGCGGGAGTCACCACGTCCATTTTCTGGACTTGANGTCTCACTTCCCTCTTGCGTGCGTCAGCAGCGACGATTTGGACACTCGGGCTACAGGACTGCGTAAACGCCCCCCCCCCCCC
>VZSC01014901.1:123856-162355 GCA_013398225.1 Steatornis caripensis
AAAAAAAAAAAAAAAAAAAAAAAAAAGATGTATCCCGGGAAGATAAAACCGCGCGCTGGCGATCAACAGCACATCGACTTGATAATAGGTGCACCCAAAACGGCAACAGGGCACTTGTTTCAGGCTGGATTTCCTCGTACCTTGTTTTCTGCTGGCTGGGTAGCCAAGCAATGCTTTAAAAATGTGTTTAAGAGGTTGCTAAATGGTGCGGTTTATTAGCTTCCTGCAATTTTGCCTTTTCGCCTGCACTGCCCTTCTGCGGACAGCGGCAAAGCAGCGCGCCCGCTGCAGCGCAGACCCCTGCGCCTGTCCCTGGGGGTACCTTCTCGAGCCGTTCCCCAGCAGAAAGGGGGCAGATGAGGGACCACCCCGGACACCCTCAGAAGCGGTTATACTGGATGACGGCTTGAATGGCCTCAAGATCTCGAGGCTATAAAAGCTTTTTTGAAAGTTGCCCTTAACTCTCTGCGTAACTGAATGGAATCAGGAAAAGACCCTGTTGGTGCAAGGGACTGACGCTTAGCTTTGAGCAGGAACGAACCCCTGGACAAGCGCTCCTCTGCACAATTAACCAGGCAGCTCGGGCTGACGGGCAGCTCACGCCGCGTGTCTGTGCCCGGGGTCTCGGGCATGGAGCAGACGCAGCGTGTCAGTGACGCTGCTTCTCCGCGCTGCCGCAGGGCCCCGGGCGGAAGCGTGACCCACCCCAGAAAGCGTCCTACAAGACCTTGCTGGGGACAGCCTGGAAAGCACCCCCGGCATGTGACTGTACTGTCAGCTGGCTGGCACCGTGTCGTCCCCAGCCTTAATAGTGAGAGATTTCCCTCTGCTCCCTGGGCCCCGCACCAGTTCTCACTTTGCACGCGATGCTAATTAGCAGCGTGGCCCGATAAGCAAAATTAGAACTGGGAAAGTAGCGAGGTATTACAAGGGACTCCTTATCAAAGAAGTACAATTCTTCAACCTTTGATGTGGAGAATTTTATAGAATTAGTAATGAACTTTGTCTAAATGCATCAGAATTTGACCAGCCAGCGCTGCACCTCTGCAGGCAGAGGACACCAGCAGGAGCAAACCCTCCCGAGATCAGCCCTGGGATGAGCTCATTGGAAACGCACGCCCTGGCCTCCGCTCACACAAAGCACGGCCAGGAAAGACAAGGGACGGACAAGACATTTCTTTATCTCCCTGTTTTGTGCCTCGTCCCTGCCCAGAGACACCTCTCCAGGGAATAAACTCGCTTGCAAGCAGACGAGAGCGCAATGGGGAGACAGACAGGAACGCAGGAGTCGGTTCCCGCAGCAGCGTTGCATCTGAATAGTAATTAAAGCCGTGAAAAAGTTGCTGCTAATAAAAGAGCTGAAGCTTCCAGTGTCAACCCCCCCATACTGACCCAGTGACAAGCAGCTTTCATCCTCTTCATTCAAGAGCACCATGGAAAAAATTTGTTTTCCTGCTTTGAAGTACGTCGACTTTAACAAGTGCACTTTCCCCATTACAACCTCTAAAGGGGCTAAATTCAGTTAAGCAGAAGGTAATAAAGGGCTCGCTCTGGCAGCGCAAGGACACCAGGAGAGCGTTCACACAGCGCCACAGGGCACTGCGGAGAGCGCACAGCTGATTTGCATCTTCCATTCTGTACGCGCCCAGGTGTTGGCAGGGTTCGGGGCTGGCCCCCGCCTGTGTGCCAGCACGGGGCTAAGCAAGCTGCATCCCTCGGTTTAGTCCCCGAGGAACACAGATCCGCACAGCCCCGACTCCCACAACAAGAAACTTCCCCTCCAGATCTCGCATATTCTCCTGAGCGAGAGTTCGATGCGATAACTTAAACGGGTACGCTTTTTCCAGCACGACTGGGCTTTTATTCCTCAGTAACTATTATTGAAGTGTTCCCCCCTTTCACGCTTTTTTCAGGGAAAGGCACGACTTCAGCGAGGCAGCCATGCTCTTCTCACCTTCTGCAGAGACGAGCAACCAGACCGAGCCATCGCGGCAGAGCACACGATTTGTTGGCTAAATCACTAATGCATGCGGATGCTCTTATAGAATAATTGCGGCGCATTTGCTCTGAGGTTACCGAGCCCACGATGCTATCAGCAACGCTGACGCGTGGCCCATTTTTTACGAGAGAAATGTAACGTTGGTGTAAATCCCGGAGAAGGTGTGCCGTAATGAACGAGCTCGGCCTTCGGCAGCGGCCTCTGCACAAGGCAGGGTATTGATTTCAACATGATGAGAAAATGAAGAAGGATTATGTGCTTCGTATTATTGATCCTATCTATTAGCAATGACGGCAGGGTCACTCCATCCTCCCCAGCTGCCTCCCCCTTCCCCTGCACGAGCTCCCGCGGGGCGCATGGGGGAGGGCAGGCAGCCTTGGGAGAGGTTTATTCCAAGATGCACTCGCTTGTGGCCAGCGTGGACACTTGAGGTGGCGCGTGACTCCCTCCGAGAAGCGATGGGCCTCCCCGCAAACAGCGGCTAAGGGGACCGACTCGAAGCAGACCGTTGCCACCACTTTTTGCAGGCAGAGCTTTACTCCAAAAGGTTTCTCACGGCCGCCCAGGAGCAATTCCTCCAGGGTCACCGGGACAGGGGACAGTGTCAGTGGAAGGGTCTGCATCCCTGGAGAACAGAGCGGTTAAACATGCCCTAAATCTACAGTTATCTGTAATTATTTGGCAACTAACATGTTGTGTTTGAAGAAGCTAGAGCTTGAAGAAGCTAGAGCTGGCCTGGGAAGTGGACTCTTTAAGGTCTCAGCTTTAATTGAAATCCTTTTACCATTTTGAAGTTAAGTTGAAGAGTAACTTTAACACAATTATTAGTCAATGCATTCAGCCAAGAGCACAGAGAGCGAGCCCTTAGCAGAGGCGTCCATAGCACGTTTATCTTGATAACCCTTGGTGCCGGATACAAGAGGGAGCTGCTCCGTGCTCACGCACAGCTGGGCTCCCCAGTCAGAACACGCAGAGAAGCCATGAGGAGTGAAGGTGTGTGCGGCTTTACCGCTGGATTTCGGCTCTCAGCTAGCCAGAGCCCAGGGCCCCTGCCCCAAGCAGCGCTGCCAAGTGCTGGCCAGAGCCGGGGCGATGGCAGGGGCATGCAGGACCCACACCCAGCCCGGGCTCCGCACGACGCATCCGCTGTGACCGCGTGTCCCTGAACGCCACTCCCGGGGTCCCAGCCCGGCCCCCGCCACGAGGCCGCGTGCACACCACGTGGGTGCTTCTGCAGGCGCCTCTCCCGGAGCATCGCTCCATGGCCGCGAGCTGCACCTCCACACATCCGAGCCGTGTTTCCCTTCCATGACACAAATACGTTCAGTCTATTCCCCCGCAGTCCTCTGTGACCTGGTCTCATTTGTTCCGATCATGCGAACGGACACTTAGACTTATGATGGAGTCCAGATGAGAAAACAAGTCATTTGAATGGCAAGGTGATTTTTTTTTCCCCAAACATATTACAAGTTACAGTTGATGCACCACAGTTCAGCTGCATTTGTCCTCCAGCCCTTCAATTAAAAAAATAAGAGAGAAACCCGCGCTTTCAGAATGGAAATGAGAATGAGAACAAATTCTCATAAAGAAGCAAATGCTGTGTTTGGAGAGAAAGAATGATTATTGCCAAAGATATAATACCGAGGGAAGGACTACCCCTGTTACATCCAGGGGCCAAGGGTAAGTTATTCAGACCTGTCCAAATTGGGTCACACCATAACCAGAGGCAGAAAGGAAAACCGCAGATTACTGCAGAGCTCCTGGATCGCGTTGTTTTACCTGAAATTCTGACACGCGACAGTGAAAGCTCTGAGCTGGGAAGAATTCAAATTAACGACTTCAGGGTACCTTCCCTGCAATTCCGCTCCGCGACGTCGCTGCCACCGAACAGGGAACCCATCAGGAGCCGCCGTGCCTGGCTGCTGCCCAGCCCTGGCCCTCGGCGATCGGGCGCAGCAGACGCCGACCCCAGCACCCGCCGCGGTTTCCAGAAAGGGGGTGCGGAAGGCCCTGCCGAGGGCACCGAGAAGGGGCAGCGGCGCCGAGCGAACTCACGCCCGCGCAGACGTTTTGCAGCGTCTGACGGCACGGCAAGCAGCCTTCGCCGGCTGCCGTAGGAACGCACGTTGCGGCACCCCGCAGCCCGCCGCGTACGCAGCAATACGCTCCGTTAGAGTGCACCCGTGGTCAAGAGGCGTGGCTGTACGGCCGGGCTACGGAAATGAACATCTTCATGACAGGTAATGAATAAATACCAGTGGTGAATAAACAACCTACTGCTATTTCCCAAGGGACCTTCGACTTATTCTTGCCTCAAAATTCTACTGTAGTAAAACAAACCCACAGAGAGCTCAGGATAAAAATACCAAATACTTCTTACTCTAGGTTGTCTCTAGTTCCTTTCTACTACCTCACTTGGCAAGACATTGATTTCCGATTAGTGTTTGCTTTTCCCCTGTATTACTGCCACTGCTGTGCATGCCTCCCACGTAAAGAGCCCTTCTTTCATCCCCCGATCTGCTCTTCCCCTGCCTCCCCAGCCGGGCCCCCACGTCCTCGGAGAGGCTCTGCGGTGGCTCATGGATTAACCGCAGCACCGGAATTCATCTCCTTCCCTCACACACACAGCTCATCCTGCTCGCGCGCCCGCTGCGTCAGCCACTGAGTTCTGGAGCGGAGTGGAAAGGAGACGCGGCTAACCCAGCCTATAACCCAGCCTATAACCCAGTCTATAACCCAGGCTATAACCCAGCCTATAACCCGCGCCTTCGTTTGCTCTGCCCCCATCCCGGACGCCTTCACAAGCCACGAGCTCATGGCAGAGTCTGAGCAGGGACCCGGTGAAACGCCACCACCTCTCCGTCAGGAAGCCAGCGCTGGAGAACCCTTTCTAGCCTGGCTCGGGTGCCCTGGGTGACAGCCGCGGGCTGTGCCTGCGTGCCTGGGCGCTCGGGACTGCAGCTCTCGCCTCGTGCTGCGGGAAATCATTGCCGCCCAAAACCTCGGGGGGTTGAGGCCCTGAGTATTAACCACTGCAGTTCCCACTCGCTACNCAAGGGACCTTCGACTTATTCTTGCCTCAAAATTCTACTGTAGTAAAACAAACCCACAGAGAGCTCAGGATAAAAATACCAAATACTTCTTACTCTAGGTTGTCTCTAGTTCCTTTCTACTACCTCATTTGGCAAGACATTGATTTCCGATTAGTGTTTGCTTTTCCCCTGTATTACTGCCACTGCTGTGCATGCCTCCCACGTAAAGAGCCCTTCTTTCATCCCCCGATCTGCTCTTCCCCTGCCTCCCCAGCCGGGCCCCCACGTCCTCGGAGAGGCTCTGCGGTGGCTCATGGATTAACCGCAGCACCGGAATTCATCTCCTTCCCTCACACACACAGCTCATCCTGCTCGCGCGCCCGCTGCGTCAGCCACTGAGTTCTGGAGCGGAGTGGAAAGGAGACGCGGCTAACCCAGCCTATAACCCAGCCTATAACCCAGTCTATAACCCAGGCTATAACCCAGCCTATAACCCGCGCCTTCGTTTGCTCTGCCCCCATCCCGGACGCCTTCACAAGCCACGAGCTCATGGCAGAGTCTGAGCAGGGACCCGGTGAAACGCCACCACCTCTCCGTCAGGAAGCCAGCGCTGGAGAACCCTTTCTAGCCTGGCTGGGGTGCCCTGGGTGACAGCCGCGGGCTGTGCCTGCGTGCCTGGGCGCTCGGGACTGCAGCTCTCGCCTCGTGCTGCGGGAAATCATTGCCGCCCAAAACCTCGGGGGGTTGAGGCCCTGAGTATTAACCACTGCAGTTCCCACTCGCTACAGCTCTGGAATACTTTAAAAATTCCGATGGTACCTTCAGATAAATTAAATCATGCTTTCTGCAGAGCTATGAATAGAAGATATCTCATAAGAAATCCAGGAGGGAAGACACCCATCCTCGCTGTATGAATAAAATATGTCATCCCAAACCTAGACCTTGCGGAAATAAGTCACCGCACACCGACTCAGAGTACTCATCTCATACAAACGACCTTCTAATCGCCCTCTCCAGCCTGTATCCAATTTTGCTCTCGCTAAATATCTTCAAAGGCATTAACTGGGGACTTCTTTGCACCGATAAAGCAGACACCTGGAGGGATGCTCCCATCCAGCCGCGGGGCTCTTCCCACGCTCCAGCTGGGCCGAGCTGCACGGGGACCCTGCGGCTTCTCCACGCGAAGGTCTCCACAGCAAAGGGAAGGCTCAGAGGTCCCACGCTTCCCGGAAGAAGCACTGCGAGGAGCACTAAGGAGCAGGGAGCCCGCTGGAAGCAGAGCTGGCATTCCTCACCAGGCAGCAGCTTCCTTGTGTCGGCCTTGATTTATCCTCGAGGTTTCTCCCAGCCTGCCCACGACCTGCGCCGCACCGACAGCTCCGCAGCTCGTCGCCGCAGCCCGGGGCCTGACATTATCCCAGCTCCTTCCCAACCTTCCGGGATCTGCTCCACTTTCGGTTGGCATTGCTGTCAACAGGCTCATGCTGAGTACGTCCTCTGCCTATTTTTAATGTTTTTCCTGCATTAACAGAGCAGCTAAGGGGTCAAACGGGAGGAACCCGGGAAATGCAGACATCTGGGATCTGCTCTCCATCCAGACAGAAAAAGGCCGACCAGGCAATCCAGCGCCAGCCGTCCGCCCCAGCACCTCCACCCTGGTGCTGACGAGGTGGGAGCAGGCGGCACCACCGCTCCAGGACACTCCGCATCCTCCCGCCCCAGTCCCCCTCGCCGCGAGAAAGCGCGAGCGTGAGGGCACCAGCAGCGCCTGGAGAACCGACAGCCGCTCGCCAAACTGGGCTCTCATCTAGCAAAGCGTGGTTAATTACCACAGGAGGTTTAATTAGCTAGTATTTCTCAGGAGCTCTGATAGCCCGAGGTGAAAAGCACCAGAAAACCGCGAAGTGTTATCATTACATTTCGCCAGAAGTGGTTTATGGCCATGAGCTTTCCGCGCTGCCTCTCCCCTTCTCTCGCTGCTTCCCCGTTTTATTGCATCTCCCTAACGCAAGAACCTTCCTCTTCTTCCCCTCAAACTCAGCGGTTGTCCTTCACTCCTCCTCCAAATGCAGCTGTTTGCATTCAGCAGCGATCTCCCTGCCGGGCACCGTGCACAGCGCCGGCACAGCCCTGGAGCTGGTGGGTGCAAGGGCTGGCGCTCTCGTGGTGAGCCACACCGGGGGGGTCAGCGGCACGGGAGCTCGCTGGGCGGCTGGGGAAGCGCGGGCGCAGTAGCACGGGCCCCCCCCCCCGAGAAGCGTCCCGGGGATTCGCACGGCAGCAGCGGAGATCTCGAAGTTGGTTTGGGTTTTTTTGCTGCCGTTAATAAGCGCTTAAGCCCCTGGGAGCTTCTGAAGACAAACTAACTCAGTTTCTGCTTGTGACGTGGCGCGTTTGTTAAGCGCACGCTTTTCCTTTCCTCCCGATGCCCCGCCGGCACCCATATGGGCTGCGTTTCAGACCACTTGCCTGTAAAGGAGACACCAGACTTGATGAGAGCAAAACAAAAGGCAGCAGCTTTCTGCACAGCCGGATGAGAAGTTAAGGGGGGACAGGGAGCATTAGTTTTAATGGATTGCAGGGGCACCGATCACACCAGCCCGCAGAAAGCCGTTTCGCTGCGTGGACGGGTTTTAGGCCGCAGATTTGCAAACTTTGGTGCCTAGAAACCAGTGAGCATTAACGTCGCTTCTCACAGCCCAGCTCAGCTCAAATGAAAGAGCAACCAGCAGCCTTCAGCTGGTGCGTCCGCTCAAATACGCATTCTGAGTTCCTACAGCACTCGAGGCAGTAGTGATGTGCAGAAAACATGGCTAGAAGTCCGCTTCCATGAAAAAACCCCCAAACATCAATAAAAAACGCGCCAGAAGCAAGAGTCTCCGCTGCTGTGGAGCAACAAGCAGTGCGCGTTGGCAAACAAACAGATCCATTTCAGAAGGAAAACAAGTGAGATAACTTAGCAAACGTTAAAGACGTCTCAGCAAAGCACTTCTCATTGCGGAGGAGAGGCCAAAAGGAGACACAGGCAACTCCCTGCACGGAGGATACCTGAAACGTGCGCAGGTTTGCCATTTAAGATACTTATTTTTCCTGCAGAAGGCACGTTACAGAGGGATACAGCACTGGACCTTTTCAGCGCATCACGTCACCTGCCTGTCACCCCAGGGAGCGGAGCAACGCATCCAGCCTAAGGCAGTCGCACACCTGGGACCCGCACCCTCCCGAGTGCTCTGATTGTCTTGTCCTGAATGGGAACTTCGGTCTGGAGAAGGGAAGAGGAGACGCGCTAAATCCTCGAATACATAAAAGGATGAAGCAAAAAAAATAAAACTACCTCCACTCTCCACGCGCATCTTGGCGAGCGTATAGACTCAGCTTGCAGCAAAGGCCGCTCGGGTTAGACACAGGGAAAACGGCATTAAGGGAAAGAACAAAGCAGCTCCGCAACGGACCCTCTGCAGAGGTTGTGTAGTTTCTGTCACTGCAAATTTAAGGCCGTTTCAGACAACAGGCGTTAAGGGACGTGGATTTGATGACCCTGCAGCCCTGCCAGTCCCAGCCTTCCGGATTGTGCCCGTACGGCGGGTAGCACGGGCCTGCCCCGCACCGCTGCGCCGCGGCCTCGCCGCAGGACGGCCATGCCCAGGGCTCCGCTGCGCCCTGTGCCTGCCGGCGGTGCCTGGGTGGGCCTCCCCGGCACTGCTTCCTCCGGGGCTGCCGCCGTAACCTTTATAAATTTGCTGCATTGCTGTCACCTGACTTGTTACACAAATACCCACTGGTTCAATTTATGGCTGGAGGTAATTAACGCCAGAGAGCCTGGCTGCCAGGCAGCACGGATAGTTCCAGCTAACGAGTCCTGTATCTTACAATCAAACGAGGTGTTTGATTTTATTTGCCCAAGGCTAAAGCTGTTGCAAAGTTGCTGCTTCAGACTGCAGGACAGAACCCTGGAGTATTTCTAAAACCCCACTTCTGGACATTGTTCCGGGCGTTACAGAGAAGGATACGCTGCACCCCGGGGCAGGCCAACGAGGCTCAGCCTCTCTGGTGTGATTTCCCTCCCGCTCCCACGTGCTTGCCGACACGGCATCTCAGCTTGCCCTGCTGCGCCGTGCCGCCTGCCCCACGCCAACCCTCGGTTTCCGCTCGAGGACTTCGCCATTTCAGCGCAGCCGTGCGCACCACCTCCCCTCACACGTGAAACTCCCTCCTCCTATTTCTCACCTCGCCTACACACCGAGTTGGTCAGCGGCAGAGAAAAAAAGAGCCCGGTTCTCCCAACCTTCAGTCCCCCCTCGCACGCTGCCTCTTGAGAGGCGATCGCCGCAAGCATCGGGAGGCTTGGGCTTACAGGGGTGTAGGAACAGGCGAGCACTGCTCGGAGTGAAGAGCAGGAGCCCAGCCCGCTGAGCGGGTCGCAGCAGGAGCCACCCACAGAACGCACGAACCCGCAGCAGCCGGGAGAGACCAGAAGCAATCAGGTATTCTGCCTCTTCTTGCAGTGGGATTTCCCTAGCCATTCTGTAATTCTTCCTTAATTAACTCGCGGTGCTATCAGCCGCGCTCTCCTGGCTGAGCCGCAGCGCCTGTCAGGTTCTGCAGCGCATTTGCTCATGGAGAAGACAGACAAATTAATAAGCGCTCCATACAGGAGTTTCCAAAGGGCTTATTCTGTGCCTTTCCAGCACGAGCCCAGCAGAATTGCCCGTGCCAACGAGTGCCTGGCAGAAAAACCGCTCTGCGCGCTCCGGGGAGATAAGCGAGTTAATGAGCATTTCTTCTCACAGCTATGACCGTTGCAGCAATCCCTTGTGAACCCCGCGTGTCTCTCTCCTGTAATGAAAGCAGAAACCGACTTTAGAACGTTGCCACTTACACCGCTTCGGGCAGAGATTTTTGGCTGATTGGGATCGTAAACGCCGTCGCAACTATCACAGCGATGTTCGACACACAACATAGTTTTCATGGTTTTAAAGCAAAAGCTCCCGAGGTGGCTTGCAGCCCGGAAAGCGTGCGCCTGCGTGGTTTATTCCTTGCGGTGACGCTGGCGGAATCTTGACCGCTGTAGAGGGCCCACGTCGCGGGTGCGCTCTCACAAGGTACAGCTCACTAGCGCGCAGACCGAGAAAAGCCCCTCTTGAGGAACGGAGAGCACCTCTCCTGTCTTTACCTCTATCCCAAGCACTAACACACAACGCAAAGGCTGTCCAGGCACCTGGGCGAGCATCCTTAGCCCCTCCATGGACAGCAAACCACAGCACGAGCAGACGGTGGGCGTCGGGCATTTTTATTTGGTTTTATTTCGTCGCATCACCCAGCGTGCCATAGGCACGACAGAGCCAAGGCCACCACTCTCGCCGCGTCCTGTCTGCAGCCAGGACCCGCTTTTCTCGCGCGTGGTTTTTATTTCGGCACCCGTACGCTGAAGCCACCAGACAAGGGCACCACGAGGCTGGTTTACGTGGCCAACGCTCCCCGCAGCGCGGCACTTGCAGCCGCTCCCACTTAACGCCCTGCAGAGCTACCTCACACCCTGCCCGTCAAGCATCTACCTTGTTCTGAAGGGTGCAGAACATTGTGCCCCCTGCCAGCAATGCTAACTGAGCACAGAGCCAATGGCTGCAAGTTTTGTGCAGCAAACCCCTAAATAAGCTGAATGGTGAACGCTGCTGAGAAATCCTAAATTGCGAGTAAGCCAGCTCAAGCGCAAGTTGTTTGTGGACATGAGAATAATATGAAAAACAGCAGCAGCAGCAAAAAAAAAAAATAATTTCAGTTACTCACCAGGCCTCGTCTGCTCGCGTGCAGCCGCAGCCCTCGTGCCTGTATCTGCCCAGGACCTCCAGGCTTCCGTCCCCTCTGCTCTCCCCAGCGGGTCTCTGGTGCCTCTCGCTGCCGATCCCATCCCATCCCCAGCTCCATCAGCGTATTCCGGTCAGGTACACGCTGAGCCGCGGCACCACGCCGCCCCAATTGCTCAGGTCCAGGTCAGGCAGTGCTTCCAGCCCTAAAAGCATTTGGCTGCAGCACCTGGAATTTAATACACAGACCCTGGAGTCACCACTCGAAGAGCTATTTACGGCTCGACTTGTACTGAGCACAGAACGATCGCAGGTCTCGCAGCAAAGTTATGTACCGCTGGCTTATTAATAAACCCCTGAAAGGGCAATGCCAGCTCGTTTAGCTCAGCGCCAGGGCCACCGCTGGCAGCTGGACAGCCCGCATTGACAGGCACGACATCCGTCCCGGAAGTCGCAGCGCTGTGAACTGGACCTGGGCCACTGCCCCGCAGGGGTCCTGCGGCACCGTCTGCCTGCACTGACGGCAGCGATGGCAAACGCGCTTTTAAGAAAATAGCCCGTCTTGGTCCTCTCCTGCTCCGCGGCCTTCCCAGTCCCAGCAGACCAAAGGCTCCCTGGGCCCCCTTCCCTGTCACCCTCACCCAGCGCCCTGGTTCTCCCTCGGGGTGAGCCAGGTGCCGCAGCAGGATCATCGCTGGTGCCCACGAGCGTGAGCAGCCAGGGGCTGGGCTGGGCGAGACGGTTCCCTCCGCCACCGCCCAGAGCTGAGCTCCTGGCAAACTGTGGGACGGCGGTGGGGTCCCCATCCCTGGAGGAGGGGGTCTGCAGCCACTGCTTCTTCCCCGGGGGAATGCTCTGCTTGGGCTCAGCAAGAGACAGAGCTTGTTGGTCACCTGCTCTTCCCAGGGCACTACACCCTGGAGTCGCAGGTGGGAAGGAGCCTCCAAGGCCACAGTTTTAGGACTCTCCGTGCTCCGCTGATCTAAGCGTGGTCTTTCAGCTCTCCTTGCATCACGGGCTCTGGCTCTGCTCGCTGCAGGGTCTTGCTCCCCCTCCCCAGCCATGCACGGCCTGCTTCCTCCTCCCCAGAGGCACCAGTTGCTCCCCACAGCCCCAGAGCTGGATCCATCCTCCCGGCAGCAAAGCCCAGATGCTCGGGGGGGGGGCGATTGGCTCCGCTGGGGCCAGCACTGTGCCCACAGCCCATCACCGCCGCCCCCGCGCGCTCCCACGCAGCCCTGCATCACCTGCCGCAGCACTGCCGGGCTCCCAGCCCCACACACAGCCCCCCAGAGCCCTGCCAGCCAGGGTGCGTGCTCAGCGCTGGTGGTAACAAGCCTGGCTCATCAGGGCCCCGCTGAGCTCCAAGGCGCGGGCAATCCCTCACCAGGGACCCACTAACAAGCACGAACCTGGCTTTGCTTGTGAGCGACGCGCAGTCCTCAGCGCGCGAAATGAAAACCGAGCAGAGCTGCCGAGGGTAGCAGAAACCGTTCTGCAGCTCAGGCAGTCTCTGCTAGACAACCGGGAACGTTAACGTCATGAGCTAATGAAGGGGAAAATACTAAATATCTACAAAGTCTGCTTTTTTTGTTTGAGGCACAAATAAACGCTAGCACAGACAACAAGTAAAAGCCAGCACATTTTGCACTCTGGATAGATTCATTCCATGGCCAATATTTTCTTCACAGAAGTCACTCGAGCTAATACGTAGGAAGCATAAAAGCACTATTTCTGCGTTACTGATTAGCAAATGGGTTTGCAGTAGCCAAGGTCGTAGTGGGTAGGCATTGCAGAGGAGAAGCAAGCGCAGCGAATCTGCAAGACCGCAGGATAGCAATGAGTTAAACGGTTCTGCAGCAGATCTGGCAAAAAACCACGCGGTTAGCCAGTCCGGTTCACTGTCACCCTGCCTGGCACTAGTCTGTGTTGAAGTTTCAGGGACGGCGACCTCCGGCATCCGTGTTGCGGACGTGAAAGCACCAGCAGCAGTACGCTGAATCTCCACAGTGCCCGTCATCACACAGCCACCTTCCCCGCTTTGCAGCGGGTCCTGATGTGTGGCCGTGGCTGCTCTGTGAGGAAACGAGTAAGGAAAGACAGCAAGTGAAAAACCACGCAGTGCCCCACTGAAGCTGCAGGAAGAATTACCTGGCCAAGACAAATGAGGTAAAGTTTGAGGGGCGAAGAGTCAGGAGATATTTAACAGCCCAGACTGGCTGTCTGATACCGCGTCAGGACGAACAGCACATCCAGCCCACGGAAATGCCGTGCCGCCGTACGGCGTGACACAGACGGAGGTGCGTCATCTGCACTCTGTCACGGGAATAAATCTTTCCAAAAAGGCCAAATGACTTAATAAGCCTTGGGTCCTTCTCTGTACCAGCTCTTTGGCTGCTGAGTGTCAAACACGTTTTTTTAAACAAGCGGTGTACGTGGGAGCCAAGATCCATCGCACTGTGCCTGGCACCGGCGCAAACAGTGTGAAGATGTGGCAATACGCCTCGGGGTATCGTATTCCCGCTGCACGGTCCCAGCTGCGGATGTTGCAAATGATCAAACAGCATCGAAAACAAATGCAACGCGTGCCGGCGCAGCTGAGAATGCACGCAGCGAGGCGCGCGGCCAGGGGCACGGACACAGGTGCGCAGTGAGGTGCGCGGCGAGGCACGCGGTGAGGTGCGCGGTGAGGCACGCGGCAAGCCTCACGGCAGGGCACGCGGCGAGGTGCGTGGCGAAGCGCACGGCGCACAGGCTCAGGGAGATCAGCATGTTCTCCTGCAGCCCCCTCACAGTCTAAGGTGACGTTGCAGAAAACCAGATGCTGAAACCATGTGTCCGGTTTCCATCTAGCCACCCGTTTCTTGCAAACGATGGTCCCGGTGGTGCCAGGACAGCCAGACTGGCTGGAAACACCGCAGGCAGGACACCGGCCCGCGGCAGAGGGGGGTCAGGGCAGGTCTTTCACCGCCAGCACAGCCCCTCCGGGCCCACGGGCAGCGTGAGGCGGCTGTGCCTCGGTGCAAGGCAGCCAGTTCACGGGGCAGCCAGCAAGAGAGCCCGAGTGCCGGGGCTACAAGAGCTCAGACGGCTGCCGAGCAGCCTCGGCTCGGGCCAAGAAGGGCAGCCGCCCTCTTCTACCCTCGCAAGAATTTCATCCAAGTGGGTTTGATGTGAAAAAGCCCAGCTGACCTGGGCGCGCCTCAGACTCAGGGCTGCCTTTGCCTCGCAGCAAAACGCAGGGCTCAGTGCCTGCCTTGCCTGGGGTGGGTGTTTGGTGACCCCCCCTCCCCGCACCCCTTCACTGCTCTCCCCTCCGGCTGCTGCTGGCCTGGTGCTGCCCGCGGCGGCTCCTGCGCTTGTGCCCGCTGTGCTGGAAGCATGCGGAGCCCTTCCCACACACCCCCCCCCCCGCTCTTTTTGGTTCTAAAACCTCGCCCTTTGGCTCGGTGGCTGTTTCAGACCCACTCTCCTAACCGTGACTCTTCCCTCTTTGCTTTTCCTCCCCTTGCACACCTGCCCTAACCCAGACTCTCCTCTTCACAGCCCTGCCTACAGGCGCCTCCGCCCCCCCGCTCTGTCAGGGTCCCAGCACTCTCCCGCTGGAACGCCCTTGACGTTCTGTTTCTCCATAGACCATTAATATTTACATCAATAATTATAACGGGAACTTGGATAGTGACTGGGTAATAAAGCAGAGTTACTGAAGTGGTGCCCAGCAGGTGACAAGGTTTTGGAGACAGGTCTCCTTTATGTCTATGATAAATCACCGGCTCCCTGATTCCTGCCGGTGCCGGCCCCGGGGACCTGCACCACTTCCCCGTGCCCAGGCCACCTGAAGCCCTTGGGCCGTCTGCCACCGGGCAGGACCGCGTGTGGGTGCCCTGAAGCAGGCAGCGCCGGTGCCCACGCCCGGGGCCACGGAGCCAGGGCAAGTGACGCAGCTCCGGGGACTAGTGCTGTCCCTGAGGGTGCTGCTCGGGCTGCCTGGTCTGCCGGAGCCGCTGCCTGCTCATTGCTCAGGGAGTAGGAGAGCAACACCCTGGTGACCTGTTGAGGCGCCGAGGGGCCGCAGAGCATCCCTCTGCACGTTATATGTATTCTTGGACTGCATCTTTAATTAAACGAATACTTGTGCTTTATATTAAAATCACACTGACAATTTAAAACACAGGGACTGAAGCCCGCCAACACGGGAGCGGCTCCAGAGCTGTCCTCTGGATCAGCTTCCAAGAGAAAACACTGCTAAATTTCTCTGAGGCCTTTCCAAATGACTCTCCTGGGACCGACAGCCTGGTGTTGCTATGCAAAGAGAAATGGGTCACAGCCGTCGCTTTTGAATTTAAAGGATTACTTCGTTGCTCACCATGAATACGCGGAGGACGCTGGCAGGCAGACTGGAGGCAGTGCCGGGCAGGCGGGTTGCTGTCTCGGTGCGTTTGCCACACTGCCCTCGGCGCTGGGAGGGTGATGGATAAATCCCTGAGATCCGCTTGTTATTCCCAGCACTGCTTTCCCGTCTCTCCTCCCAGGGGAAAGGTGCCGTGGGCTCTGCCCTCGCCAGACGGTGACTCAGTGAGCCGCCGGCACTGCTGCCGGCTCCTGCGCACCGCTGTGCCTCGGCGGGGTTTGCCAGTGCCGCGGCACTGCCGAGCCCTACGCCAGGTCTTGCTCCCGCTCCCCATGGAGACACCATGGGGGAGCAACCGGCACTCGCTAGGATCGCTTCTGNGCGGAGGACGCTGGCAGGCAGACCGGAGGCAGTGCCGGGCAGGCGGGTTGCTGTCTCGGTGCGTTTGCCACACTGCCCTCGGCGCTGGGAGGGTGATGGATAAATCCCTGAGATCCGCTTGTTATTCCCAGCACTGCTTTCCCGTCTCTCCTCCCAGGGGAAAGGTGCCGTGGGCTCTGCCCTCGCCAGACAGTGACTCAGTGAGCCGCCGGCACTGCTGCCGGCTCCTGCGCACTGCTGTGCCTCGGCGGGGTTTGCCAGTGCTGCGGCACTGCTGAGCCCTACGCCAGGTCTTGCTCCCGCTCCGCATGGAGACACCATGGGGGAGCAACCGGCACTCGCTAGGATCGCTTCTGCAGCAGTTAGCAAACTGGCCGGACCATCGCACCGCACAGACCAGCAGCACGGTGCTGGGGTCGCGGCCCTGGCACTGGTGGTGCTCCCGGCAGTGCCTCAGGAAGGCAGCCCACGCGGAAGGGACCCGGGGTCATTTATTCAAGGTTTTCATCTTCTAGCCCCCCCAAATGACTGCTGGGTTCATTAAAGCGGTGAAAGAGCCCGCGTGATGAGGCCTGGATGTTGAATCCCCAGCAGGGCGAGCAGGTCCAAACGCAGCTGCTGTTGGCAGGAGCGGGTTGTACCGGAGCCTGGGCTGGGTGTCCCTTATTAGTGGCTGAACCCGGGCTGAAAGATTAATGTGTTTTTCCAAATTCCTTCGGAAAGCTACCATCGAACCATTCTGTGATTCTGTGAACCATTCGGAGGGAACGGCAAGGGAGGGCAAGAGGGAACAGGCTGCTGTTCCGGCAGGCGGCGAGGAGCATTCCTGGTGTGGGTGTGAATGTAAACCGACCAGAGCGCGCAGGTGCTCAGGGTCGGGGTCTCAGTTGGTGAACGGACGCAGAGCTGGGGGATGAAACCGTCCAGGCCAGTCAGGTAGACAGCAGCCCCAGTTAGCACCGGTTATTCCACTGCCGCCGCACCCCACACCTCCCGTCCCGGGCGCTGCTCCCTGCTCCCAGACTGAAGCGCCGTGCAGGGAACGCGGTGCGATGTTGCCCGGAGCACGACAGGTCTCCTCGGGCGTGACGGCACCCGACCGTACGGGGGACGCACTGCTCCGCTGCCAGATGTGAACCCCGCGGGCAGGGCTCCTCGGTTCTCCCGTCGAGTGCTCCCCGCAGAGCTGGGGTACCAGTGGAGCTCCCGTTTACGCACAGAGGAAACATCAGCGGCGCGCGGTGGGAGAGGGAAAGGCTGGCGACTACGAGGTGTCCGTGTGAACCAAACGGGCATCCCACTGCCCCAGAGCACCTCCGAGGTGAGCAGCGTTTGGCTGGCAGAAAAAAGCTACAACTGAAATAAATCCTCAAAAAAAAAAAAAATTCCATCTACGCAGCACAGACTTCAAGATCTTTATTTTTTAACATTCCTTTTAAAATACATGTCTATGATTGTGCTCACTTTAGAAACGGTACACACACAAATACCCTGTTCTCAGAACAGAAATTACTGGGCTGGGCATTCTCACGTACAAAACACACGGCGCTGATGGCGACGGAGCGGATTGTACAAAAAACGCCCAAACACGAACCGCCATGTGTGCAATTCACATCTGTCAAGCGGCAGTTCCAATTTCCCGTCCAATGCCAAACAATACATTTATTTAAAAGCCTGTGAAAGTAGGTGACGGTTGTAACACTACTTAAAGCTCTCAAATTCGAAATAATACATGATGTTTACAATACTTAATTTTACAGGTGCTTCCTACCTTTTTCCTCCAAGCTGCCTAATTTGTTGCCATAATTACATTAAACTAAAGCTGAAATGTTTTCCAGTCTGCGTCTGGCTTGAAGCTTGTTGTTTCTGTTTCAGACCCAAAGAAGAATCCGTGGGCCCTAAAGCTTGTCCGTTTTCTAACTATATTGGATACTCTAATAAAAAAGCAGTACATTTCACTATAAACTTTAATTAGCCTGTATCCTTGGATCACCACTACTACAACACTAACACTAAATTACATAGACCCGATTATGAGGGTGGAAGTCAACGGGAACTCTAGCAGACATCGCTATTGCTATTATTATAGCCAGAAAGAAATGGGTAAGTAGAAAGCAGTGTCCCAAAGGCAGCCGGGGATCTGCCGAGCCAGCACCGCCCCGCCTCGCTGTGTCGCAGGGACGGGCAATGTCTGCTCCCGTCCGGCCACGGGTTTATTTCTGCGCTCCGCTGCGGAGGCCGTTCGCTCTGCGTCCGTCACGGGGGCATGTGTAGCCGGTTACCGGTTGAGCCAGTGCGAGAGCACGGACAGATCTGACCTGGAGCTAGTAAGAAGCAGCTGGGTCTCTGGAAGCATCCCTGCTGCAGAACTGCATGCGGTGTTTTTAATTAGCAGGAGGAGCAGGCTTTCTGCAGAGCGTCCTATTCCCCAGCCGAGCGCAGTGCCACAGGCATGAATAATCACCAGCTGGTGCCTTTCCTGCTGCTGCTGTCACCGTCCTGCGCCCGCTGAGCCCCGGGATGCAGCGGCAGGCAGCACCAGCAGTGCCAGGTGAGCAGTGGGTGCTGCCCCCACCCCACGGCGCGGCCGCCTGCACGGACCCGGCTTTGTCCTGCCCATAACCAGCCCTGGCGTGGCTGCACAGTCCAGGCTCTGGAGGCTTCACGTGAGTCCCAGAAAGAAACGCTCAGCATGTGATGCTGTCGTTGTTTCCCTTGCGCTGCCCTCACCGCGCTGTCGGTGATTATAATCGCTGCCCTTCTCCAAGAGCGGTACCAAAAATGCCTGGGGCAGTTCCCGCAGCCAAAGTCAAGTGTGAAACACCAGACGTCCCGTGGGCAACATCTTTGGATCAAGCAGTGTTTTATTAGCGTGCTGTCCTCCTAAACAAACCAAAAGAAACCTCGCCCCGACACAGAAGCCAGGAGGGCTTTCTCAGCCCAGCCCCAGCCCTGCCAGGCCCGAGGGGCTGAGGTTGGAAGGGACGCCCGGAGTGGCCTTGTCCGGGCCCCGTGCTCAAGCAGGGCTCCTAGAGCCCGGGGCTTTTGAATCCCTCCAAGGATGCGGACTTCACCACGTCCCCGGGCAGCCTGTGTTATTGCTGAGGGTGGTTTTTGTGGCGGGAGCGACGGCCGTTCCCCCAGACTAGGCTGGGAGGCCTTCATTCACCAGCATCCTTCGAAGGAGAAGTATTATGCAAGTGCAAAGCACGGCTCGCTGTTACTGCCCTGCGCGGGCGTTCGCAGCGTGTGCGGGTGTGCTGGGCAAGGGCCCTGGGCCAGTCCCCTGTCCCTGCCCCCGGGACCAGCGGTGGCTTTGGGTCAGCTCAGCGGGGACCGGGCAGCACCGCGCCGGTGAGCACGGAGGGGTGCTGCCCAGAGCGGCCTCCGCAGAGCTCGCTGCTAAGAAAACATCAGCGGGGTCTTCCCCAAGAAGAGCTGGGGCATTCTGGTATTTGGAGAAGGAAACAAACAGGTCTTTGGTCACAAGAGCAGAAAGCCTGTGATTTTGCCTTCCTGTTTTCAGAGCGTGTAGGCACTTACTGCGAAGCGGCCACACTTGTAATGACCAGGGCAACATTCAAACTAAAGACGAGTTATACCAAAGTGCTCGTTCGCACGGCGAAAGCAGGGCTTGCCTGCTTTTTCTCGTGCAAATGATTTAATAGCTTGGCTTCAGGAGCTTTCCAGGTCACATCAGGGCCCGCTGGGCTGTATCAGAGACTTCGCTGATTTATACTGCCCTGCTCATCAGCTGTGCTTCACTGCCCACTGAGTAAAATCATTAGAAAAGAGCTCATCATCTCGCCTTTTAGCTCTATTCTGTAAGGTTTTTGCTCAGTGGTGAGTTTGGTTGCCTCTACAAGTTGCTTCGCTTTAGCCCTTGCCAGCCGAGAAGGCGTATTTGTCCTCGCTTTTACGTTGCCTTCTCCTCAGTGGAGTAACGCGCCACAAATCACCACCGCGCCCCATCAGTGCTGAAGCAAAACGCGGTGGGCATTCAGTCACCTTTCGGTCTTGTTCCGCACAAGGGATCCTGAAGTCAGCGCAGCACCAACGCCGCATACAGCCCTCAGGGCTTGACACAGGACTGCACGGGGCACGGCTGACTGCACACGGCTTGAGCGACCGCAGCCTAAGGCAAGGAAGTTCTACGGGGGGCTCCCTCCCGGGACCAGCGTAGGCAGGAGCCCCTGGGCTCGGCGTACGGAAGCCGTTCGGCTGTGCCAAGCTCCAGCCGGGATCCGGACGGAATTGTGCAGAACATTGGCGCTTCCGTCTGCCCACGTCAAGGCAAAAACGAACCTGAGAATTTGGGGCGGGGGGTGGGTGGAGGCTGGGAATTGTTGGTGGTTTTTTTAAACTAGCGTTGCCTCTTTACTGAGATTCATTTTAATGCATCACCGCACTCATGAACTAAAGATCTGCATTAGGAAGTGACTCACACGGGAGGGGGAAGCAATCGAGACGGCACTCCTGGTGATTTAAAGATGCACGATCTAAGCTGGACTCCGACCAGACCTCTCTAAAGGTACACGCTGCCTAAACCTGCAGAAACTGTGGAAGGCATGGACGTGAGCAGCCTGCGCCTCACACCGCTTTCGAGGGCAGGCTCAAGGAAGAACCCGCCCTGGTACCTATTAAAACAAGGCTGCCCCTCCCGGCAGCCTAACCAAAATGCCCGGTGGCACAAGCAGCTCCGTCTTTGCGCTCTGCAAGGCCAAGCGTTAAGGACTCATCCTTGCAGAGTCCATCTGAGGGCCCCACTCATCCCTGGCACTGCACCTCATCTCCCTGCCACTAGCAAAGTTGCTTTTTCGTTGTATAACACGCTCCTGCTAGAGTCCACGTTCCCTAAAAAAGATAATAACTTCCTCGTTAAGAGGAACTATGGAATCAATAGCACAGAGCTGTGAGTGAGTTGAGGTCATTTGTCTCTTAAGACCAGCACTAGTCTCATTAAAAAGTCTGTGCGAGTGAGACTTTTCAGAAGACGCTATTCCGAACGGGCTTTTCACTATTTCTTCCTTTCTGCATGGAGAGGCTTGTTCTGATCTATTTCTGAACGCTGCTTATCTCCAGACCTTTGAAAATCCCCTTCCAACCCCCAAGGTGTTCATCTCACCTCCCGGAGCAGCATTTTTCCACCACAGCCCACCCGCACGGAGCCTGGAGGCCGTGGCGGGGTAGGCATTTTGCTGCCGCAAAGGGAGCAGCCCCATCGCAGCAGAGCACAGGGCACGGCCGGGCCAGACCGCGCGGGCTCTGTCATTCTCCGGCCCCACGAGATGCTGCTGGAGCAGGCTTTGCGGGGGCCCTGGCCGACGTGGCGGGGCTGCTCCAGCTCCCGCCTGCCTCGCGTCGCGAGGGTCCCCCTTCCAGCACCCGCGGAGGCGCAGAGTGGGGATCCGGATGGAGACTTGAAGTCGCCGTCAGACTCAGCCCTGAGCCAAACCTCCGGAAGCAACGGTGCCGCGCAGGCTGCTGCCCTGCGAGGGTAAGAGCCCGCCACCGGTGCCGGTCGAAGGGACGCCTCCCGAGCCGCGTGAGGCCGGTCGTCGCTCTGGCACCTGGCTCGGAAGCCGCTGAGGGTTGAGAGCTGCTGCATCCTATGAAAAATCAACTACGGTTAGCCTGGATATTTGTTCCCTTGGGCTGACAAGGTGCAAAACAGCTTTTTTGTATTTTCACCGTAACGTTATTGCAATTGTTACAGGCTATAGCGATGCGGTAAGAGGCAAGCTGCCAAACTGCCACATTTTTTGATTCAGGCAATTTCTTAACACATGAACTTGTAGGAGGCTTTATGCTTTAGAGACTACAGCCCTCATTTCCAGGAGTGAGAAAAATCAGAAAATACGGGCCTCGCTAAATGCCTAAAGGATTATTTAAAATATTGTTAGATTGTCTGATGAAATAAAGGCTTTCCACAAGAATTCAGTGTGTACTCACAAAGAGCCAGTGTTGTCGAATCCTAAATTTGAACTCATTCAGTTATTTACATTCGCTATGATAACAACTATGATTATATAAATAGATTGAAGCTCTGGAGTGAAACATCATCCCACGCCTTCGCTTGGTCTCAATCCTCCAGCCACTTTCTTTATAGCAAATGCTCGCGGGGTTTTTTCCTACCTCACACGGTTCCTTTTGTCCCGCATTGTGCGAGTGGGTGGCTGCGGAAGCTGCAGACTGATTTCAGATCAGCAGCCGCATTCCTTTTCTCCCGGAGCCGGTGTGATTGAAAACCCCTAATTCTGCACTGCCTCCCCGCTCGCAGATCGCTGAGAGGTTCCCCTTTCAAAATATTGCCACTCAATATTTACGCAGCGTTTACATGAGCGGTGCCTCTTCTGGTCTGCAGTCACGCGCCTGCTGCTGTCATTTTGCACAGCAAACGGGGATGCTCCGGAGAGGACCGGCAGTGCCTTTCCCCGTCTCTGCTCTGCTCTTTCCCGAGCGATAGCAGGCAGGAGCAGGGGGCCCTTGTTTCCTGCTGTAGGAGCTTCGTGCTCCCCCCTTGCTCCTGGCTACGATCAGCAAGGGCAGCCTTGTTGGCAGAGGAGAACGGAGGAAAAATGTATCCGCGTATGTTCCGCCTTCTGAACGCCTGTTACTGCCTGCGTCCGTTGATCCCAGATTAGGACGGCGTGCTTAAAATTTAGCGATGCTAAACCTGAACTTGGCTTAAAGCTGGCCCCGTCTCCCCAGCAGCACTCGGCACGCTCCCCGCCGCCCACCCTCGCTGGCCAAGAGGGTTTGCTTTTCTCCAGCCCCCTTCTCTGCCAGACAGCAATTACTGGAGTCAGGCTGCTGGGGACGGGCTTCTTCCTCTGGATTTTATTTTTTTCCCATTTCTTTAGTTTCTCTTTTCGTCTCTCCCCTTTCAGCCTCGGCTTTTTGCCTCCAGGTCATTCCGCTGCTGAGACACGGCGGGGAGGGAAGGTGGGAGTGCAAAACCAGAGCGCAGAAAATCGCCTCCCAAAGCTGAAAACGGGGAGACGCCCGGGAAGCGGCTGTGCTGAAGGTCTGTGCATTTGAAACAGCAGGGAAGAGCCAAGGAAGAGGATAGGAAAAGCAGAAAGAAAACAAGATGAACAATCTCCTTGTGCTGCGATCCGCAGAAAAGCTATGGGCACGGCCTGGGATTAAGCACTGACAGCAAGGGATGCGAGCCGGCGGCGCTCAGCTCCCGAGGCACCCAGTCACACGTCAAAACATTCCCCTTCCTCAGCCCCGGGGACCTGGGACAAGGGCATTGCTGCTTCTGCGGCCTTACAAAGCGAAGGCGTGGAAAACGCTGTCAGCATGAGGAGTTTGTTCTCAGGGCTTGGCCTGAGCCGTTCTGCGAGCCCCCGCTCCTCACGCTCCTCCCCGCACCACGTGCGGTGCACGCGGTGCTCCACAGTGCGTGCTCCGTCCATCCCCAGTGCCCCAGGCACCGCCACTGCCCGACGGACGGTGGGAGACGGCTCTGCTGCTGCATCCCAGTCACTGGCACCCAGCTGACGAAGCCAACGCCTACGGCGGCTGTGAATGCCGAAACCTGGAGAGCGAGCAGTGCCGTTGTTCATCTCTGGCATTCGAGTTATTCTGCTGGGGTCAGCTGAAGCAAACGGCCTCTCAGACTGGGTCAACCTTCTGCCATTTTACAATGGCAAAAACACTCAGCAAAAATGAGACATTTAGGCTAGCCCGGAGCTGTCACAACAAGCACAAAATCCTGTCTTACTCTACTGTTAAATGATCCTTGTTCTAAAGAAAAAAAATTAATTAATGCATCCGTATGCGCTATTAAGAGAAAAATAAAGGCAGAGATTAAGAAAAATAGAGGCAGAGAATGGTTGATCCTAAAACATGTGTCTTCTGCAGTGTCATTTTTTACACAATAGATGCTGTTTCTTTCTTTCCTCAGACTGGAAAGATAGGCTTGACAACCATCTCATCAACAGCAGCGTATAATAACATCTCCTTGCTATTAATATGCAAATGGAAATGCACACACCGATTAAAAATGTATTAGACAAAGGCTATTGTCAAAGACCCACGAGCACGCTCTGAGGCTCGATTAGCCGGCAGCGGCCCACGGAGGAGATGCTGCTTCCACTGCTCCCTTTCACGCACTGGCACGGCAAACCAGCCCACGGCACGGAGGCGAGCGAGCTGCCGCCGTCACTGCTGCACCAGCAGCGGCGAAACCTCCGGGAAAGTATTTGCAAATAGAGTCCTCCTGTCCAGGCTTCTTCCGGAGACTGATCAAAATTCACCCAGCTCTGCGTTTAAGCTCAGGTGCTGCCGTGGCAGGACGTGCTACCGCCACGGGCCCCGCTCGGGTTCCGCCCTGTGCCTTCAGCAAAGCCCAGCCTGCAACCCGTCTGTTGCAGGGTGTGAATTGAGGTCCTGCCAGGAGCACCAGCCAGCTGCACTCAGGAATGATTTTTAGCAGTACAGGCAGGATTACGAGATGCACAAAGGTGCTGGGAAAATGAGTATATGATAGAGAGAAGGAATTTTATAGAGTTCGCTTTAGATCTCCTGTGACTCAGGGTACAGGTAATACGTAAGAACGCGGTATGAAAGTGCAATATGTCGCTCTGGCTTGAAACGTTCTGCAGCCGTCTCCTGAGCCAGCTCCTCAAAGCCAGAACACCGCACGTGGCGAAGATAAACCCCACGGGGTCACAGGACCGGCTCCATCACCCCTATTGACACTGGAAACAGAAATTAGGCTAGAAAATTTATCCTCAAGTCTTGCAGCTGAGCTCAGTGCAGTAATTTAAGTGGGCAACACTTTGCAATGCTAATGGATATTTGCTTTCTCTCTCGTGAGATCCTGAACACTTAACCACCAAACCCAGCCCTCCCTGCCCCGCAGAGCCGCAACGGACCTGGAGGTTCCCAACCGCCTCCGGCTGGAGGGAGACGGCTTTCAGCTGGCCACGCGCCCGAGGCGTTCACGCGAACCCAGGCGGGCGCAGAAAGCCGCTCGCACAGCCAGGAGGAGGAATGCGGACTTTCGCATACATAATTTGAAGATGATGGAAGGCGGTTTTAAAGGTCAGGGCTTGCTAATTACGTTGATGCAACAGGAACTTGAGAAAGCAAGCACCGCTTGCGTACGAGGAGCATTCTTCTCCCGTGTTTAATTTGTTTGTATTAAGTAGCGTGTCTCAGGGTAGAGTCACTTTACACACTGTTGCCATAGAGCTCTATTGCCTTAGCAGAAGAAGCCGGTCAAAAACCATGTATTATTTGTGCTGTATTATGTCTGGGCACAAGACACTACAGGAAGTTCACCTCACCTCCCAAAACATAACCTAATGTATATGCACCAGAGCCTGCAGAGCTGTATCAGTACGTGCTACAGAACTCTAATGAAACGCGTCTAGAAGATCACCGCTTTGGTGTTAATAATCACATTTCCAGCCATGTCCCAGTGCCAGCAGCATTCCAGTCAGCACTGCTCCTTAGAAGCGTGCGTGTGGCAAGACACCACCGCGCTGACAATTATTGAGATTTACTTTCTTAACAGAACGTCTTGCACAGAATTTGAAGCTGGGAAAACATTTGGCCGGAACAGACAAAATTAAATTCTGTAGCATACAGATGTTCTGCATGAAAAATGCGGAGCGTGTTTCGGGGTATTTTTAATGAACAAAAATATATGCAAATGTTTTCACCCTTCAATTTAAAGTAACCTTGGGGGATGCAATGGTTGCACTGCATCCATTTTCAAAGATCTCTAATATATCTGCACACAGCGTTTAAGCCTGGGGTGTTGTTCTCGTCTCGACATCAGAGAAGAGCGTGCAATCTGGAGGCATTTCTGCAGGGATCACTGACTTCCCACCAGGAGATTTGTCTTTTTATGTCTTGCTTTGAAGGCCTAATGAACTTAGGAAAAGCAAGAGATTAGAAGGATTTAGGGACCAAAGCCTGATTGACTGGACCAGGACGGTACTGGCAACAAATGCAAATACTGTGCTGCTCTAGTTACTCCAGACTGAAACAGGACAGAGCAGGGGCTGTGATGCACCGGCTCATTCTCGCCTCACGTGTCCATGCTCACGAGGGCCGGGCGACGTGGGACGCGGCACTCGGCTGCAGCGCTGACCTCCCGCTCCATGTGCACGTACGTCTTTGCACCACCCCTGCAGCGTCACGGGACAAACCGTCTACCTGAAAGCTGCCAGAGTGGCATCCAGTTTATCTTTCTACATTAGAGACAGGTCCTCTGGCTTTGGCCGTTCTCTTAGAGCAAGCAAGACACCTACTCCAGGACCACCAGGGCAGAAGGGTGCACAGACTTGGGTGAGCTGGGTACCGGAGCCTGAGTTCAACCCAGCTCGCTGCAGCAGCAGCAGAGCCATTGACACACTTGCCTAGGGAAAGAAATTGTGTTTGTGCTATAATTAATTTGCTGCAATTAGCTTGTAGTGATTAGTTGAGCACACAAGTTAGAAGATTTTTTTTTTCTCTCCTGACAAAATCGCCCCTGCGGCACCCGCGGTGCAGCTCGGAGGAAGGCGCGCAGGCTGCAGGGAGGAAAAATTTTAGGGGAAGGAGGCTCAAAAAAGTCAGGCTGCACACGCATGAATGATGTGCCCTATTTCCGTAAATCATTCTCTCTGTAAAGAGGCAGTTTAGCTTCAGAAACACTGGCGTCTTGGGTTATTACCCAAAACACAGTAAGTGCAACAGCCCCACAGCTATGAAACCTCAGGAGATGCTTACTCATCTGTGAACAGCCCATTCTCCTCCACACATGAAAGGCATCGATGCAAGAGCACAAATTAATGCCATAGAGCTTCTTCAGTCTCTTTTGCTGTCCCCAGAGAGTAAACAATCAGATTCCACGGTGCATCTGACCCTTCCCTTCGCAGCACGGAAGGCACAAGCGCGCCGCGCAGCCCAGCCGGGGCCCAGGCTCCCGACGAGCGGAGCTCCAGGCAGCCTCTGGGATGCGCAAGAGCAAAGGTCTCTCTTCCGACTTGGTTCCTTCTCTCTGTTTAGATCCCCTCAGCGAGGAAGAGGCAACGAGACGCTGCCGGCTGGTGCAGCGCAAAGCACAGACCTGGAGCGCAATGCAGGGGACAACTCGCTTCTGCAGGCACCTCCCCTCTGCCGCGGGCTTTGAGATGGGAGAAAGCGGGAGGTGCGGGAGCCTCGCAACACCCCTGCAACGTAGAGCACAGAACAACCAACGCCAGTGTGGCACACGTGAAGAGAGGCACGCAAGTCACCCCACCGGTCCGTAACGTATTTTTTAAACGCGTAACACGAAATCGGCGGGTTCGCAAAGAGGGCAGCGCAGCGCCGGAGGGCCGGCGTTCTGTGATGAGCTCCATGGGTTCCCACTCCCCCTCCCAGCAGCAGCAGAAGGGAGCAAAGGGAAGGGAAAAATCACTTGCAGACAGACTGTACGCTAGAAGCATTCGTCACTCTCTTCATTTGTCCCTTTTGTGAGCGGCCGATATTCTTCAAGTGCATAACAGTATCCTGTGCGTTTATTTGAAACAAACCTCAGCCCCGCTCTGAGCCTTCCTAAGGCCAGAAGCCGCGTCTGTGCCTGCCGTTCCCTGGGTTACGTGGCCAAAGCTCTGCAAGCGTCCCCGGGGCCACAGTCTGCCACCGCTCACCACGCGCACGAGCGGGGAAGCTTTTAAAAGCATTAAACGCTCAGTTCGAATAGGACGGGTGCTTCTCTCTTTNGTAACAGCATCCTGTGCGTTTATTTGAAACAAACCTCAGCCCTGCTCTGAGCCTTCCTAAGGCCAGAAGCCGCGTCTGTGCCTGCCGTTCCCTGGGTTACGTGGCCAAAGCTCTGCAAGCGTCCCCGGGGCCACAGTCTGCCACCGCTCACCACGCGCACGAGCGGGGAAGCTTTTAAAAGCATTAAACGCTCAGTTCGAATAGGACGGGTGCTTCTCTCTTTTCCTGCGCCGCTTACGCTAAACTAAACCAAGCACAAACCAAACGCAACAGGAAAGCTTCTCAAAGCAGACCAAGACAAGCTTTAAAATTCAACGTGAATTTTGCGTCTGTGGCTCCTACCTGTCACAGCTAAAACGTACGAGTTTGCCCCGCGCTGGCTGTCGCCTCGACCGTCACACGCGACGGTATCGATACTCATGTCGCCGAACAGGAAGAGGACCCACAGGACTGCGCGCTTCTGTCACGCCAATTAGCCCAGCTATTACACAGGCGTCGCATGCCCCTTTGATTAAACGGCAAATGAAGATAAAGCGCTGAGCGTTGCCTAGTAGGTGTATTTGCCCACAGATTTCATACGTTATGGCAAAAAAAAAAACCCCAAAACCAACCCAAACCCAAATCATGGGAGTCTCATTTCTTCTTAGACCGGAAGGGGTCTATGTAGGCTTCGCTGCTGGCAGGCAAAATAACATGTGCTTCTGTGGAGCGACATTTATCATTGACCTTCTTCCTTGTTTAGGGGAATTATTTCGCTTCTCTCCTGAAGATTTGGAAAGGGTCTGTTAGCAATACATCTGTGCAGTTTGGGCTTTTAACTGCCTTTGCAAAGTAAAAGAATCATTTCCACCAACAAAAACAGGGTTCGTTTTCATCCGAAGGGTGACCCGAGCAGCCACGTAGCGAGGGATTTCGGAGTCCCAGGTGAGGTGGTAATCAAGCAGCCAGTTACACAGCACCATGGCGAGGGAAAGCTGAGGCAGCCTCCCGTGGCAGCGCTCCCCGCAGCACAGCACGGGCTGCAGCAGGAACGCCCAGCGGCCACGGAAGATGAATTTCTTCCCGTGGTAGGGACAGATATGAAAACCAGAACACTGTCAGCAGCAGATTAAGACTATTTTTCTTCCTCTGGCATCACCAGGTCCCCTCCACAAAAAGCCTGCTCCTGCTTCATGCCACGGGCTCGCTCACAAGTAGAACTGCTTGCAGTGATGGAGTCCTACAGGTACCAGCACCAGCTCCAGGCCNCAGATATGAAAAACCGAACACTGTCAGCAGCAGATTAAGACTATTTTTCTTCCTCTGGCATCACCAGGTCCCCTCCACAAAAAGCCTGCTCCTGCTTCATGCCACGGGCTCGCTCACAAGTAGAACTGCTTGCAGTGATGGAGTCCTACAGGTACCAGCACCAGCTCCAGGCCAATTGCTTCTTAGCACGTGTTGCCTTGTGACTTAATGCCTTGAGGTATTGCCTTTCCCCCCAAAATGGTTCAGCATAGGTTTACAGTGAAGCTGCCTTCATTTCTCACGCACATCTGCCGCTCAAGACTGCTCTGCTGTACAAACCCCTCAAAGTGAGACTGAGCAGTGCCTACAGCATCCTCCGCCGCAGAGCTTGCTATCCTATGGGCTACCATACCATAAATATACAATAATAGCAATAATTCTATGGCTATATAAAATGACATTCGCATCGCAAGTGCAGTTTTCCAGGTGATGTGCCCAAACACCTCTCACCTGAAACATACAGCGCTCCTCAACCCCAAAACGCAGAGCGATACGCTTTGCTTCGCTTTGGTTTATTACGGTGCGGAGAAGCGGATCGGGGACGCAGATTAATCATCTCTGTACGATTTCTTCACTTGGCAGAAAACCCACAAACCTGCAGGCCACAGTGGTGAGCCGTGGATTAATTTAAAAGTTTCCCCAGTGCAGAGCCAGTGGCGGCAGGTCACCGCTCTTCCTCGAGATGCCGGAGGAGTGGATTTGCACCTTGCCGGGATTCCTGGCAAATGAACGGATGGATCCGCACACATCGCTGCTCGCTTCCAAAGACACAGGAGAGCCTCCAGCCGAGCGTGCACAGAACGGAAATGTCAGAGCCTGTTATTTCAGAGCCGCAGAAGCAGGGAAACGGCCACCGTCTCTGAAGAATTGTGCTACTACACGTACCTAAAACAATCAGATCGCTCGTTAAAAAGGTGGTGCTTAATCTCTAGCAGCATTCACAAGACAGGTTCTCTGCATGCAAAGCGCACTCACCGAGCTTGTGTAACAGGGCACAGCGAGGTTTGGTTTGCATTGCTCGCAGTGCCTGTGCGAAACTGGATTGTGTTTATTGCAGCTCTTTGCATTGCAGTGGGTTAGCCAAGAAACCCGGTCTCTTTGTGCTGACTGCAGTAGAAAAACTAAAACCCTTGTGAGCTCCCCCTTTCCAGCAGAGTTACTTTTGATTCCACTCCCTGCAAAGCCAGGGAGGGGAAAAACACCCTCCCCACAGACGAGCACCAAACTGATGCAGACTGGGACCCGGCTGGGGTCTGCACAAACAGCGTTCCTCTTAGTTAAGGCTGGGTTTCCATCAATTTTTTTTTCTCCTTTCAGACCCTTTTAGTTTTTCCCTCCCTGTGAGCAAGGACCCCCAGGCCACGGTCCCTGCCTTGGGGCATCCTGGCCGCGGAGCCGTCAGACAGGGGTCCTGCACGGCGCTGGGACCCTGGCAGGAGGGGCTGCCAGGGGCACCCGGAGGGTCGCTGACACATCCAGCTCCTAGCACTCCCTGTAGACCTGACCTGCTGAGCGCTTCGCCTCCCGCAGTGCAAATACAGCTGCAATACACAGGGTTTTCTGATGCAGGGAAAGCCCTCAGGTCCGAACCCTCTGCCCGCGCCAAGCGAAGCACCAGAGCTCGGCAGGAGACCCACGGCTTGGCAGTGCTGGGCTCCGACAGCGAGCGGCTGGGGAGGCTGTGCGGTGCCGGACGGCGCCTCGGCAGAGCTCTGCCGTCGGCGTGGCTCTGGGAGTGCTGGACTCGCCATCCCGAGTCGTGGAGGATTTAAGCCCCAGTGCAAAACTGGTGCGGCAGCACTGGAATCGCCCAGACGCTGGCAAGGGCTTTTCATAGCGCAGCTCCCAGCCCAGCACCCGCCGCGCGGCGAGGGCACTCCGGCGACACGCGACGGTCGGCCTCGGTGTCCTGAAGCCAGCCTCCACGCGTCGCTTCTCCACCGTCCCCGTCACCGGTCCCCGACGCCTCTCCCTGCAGATGCGCAGGTAACACGCTTGCAGCCAGCGTTAGCCACGCAGGACGGCCCGGCAAGCTCAGCCGCTGCCGCCGTTCCGGTGCCGCGGTCCTTCCTGCAGCTCTCCCGGAGGGCTGCCTGCTCCCAGGAACGGCAGGCGGGCAGAGTGACGTTGGGCTTTGGGCATGGATCAGCGAAGTCGATGATAAAGCGAACAGCTTCTGTCTAGCCTGCAGGAATCCTACCAGCAGGAAAAGGATTTTACGCTTTCATTTTAGTTTTCTTTGCTCAGTGAACCATTTGTTTCTCTGAAGACAAAGAGGAAAGGAAAAAATTCATCCGTTACACAATCCCTGTGATTCATTTTTTGCTGCTCTTTATGTGTTGACACAAACCATGCTGGAGAAGGTGAAGGAAGTATGTTTATTTCTGGTTGAAGACTGATTACATCACTATCATGGATAATGTAATAGAATAATTTTATACTCTTGGGAGAAATCTAGGAATAAATATGGAAAAGTAAAATATTTTGTTTCCACTGTCTCTGAAGATGAGTGACGATTAAGTGCTGTATTTACAGGACAGTTATCATACTCTAGACTCTGTGCTGAATAAATATTATCTTGAAAGGGTAAAAAAATCCATTGAAATATTTTAACTCACCACAAAATTAAAAAAAAAAAAATCATCCCAAGTATTTGTCCAAAGCGAAGGTTAGTTACATGTAAATTGCCGAATCCACACAGGATCATTGTCCAAGAACACATCCTCTCCCTGCTGACCAGAAGAAGCCTCGGTGGTTTTCCTTGTCTCGACGGACGAACTACTACTGGTTCTTCAGGCTGCAAGACAGAAACGAAGCAGAAGTCGCTCTCCGCCCCGCCGTTGCTCATTCAGAGCGGGTTTCTGCGCACCTCCCGCGGGCTGTGCGGGCGTCTGATCCCACCCGCGCCCAGGCAGCCCCCGGAGCCCCTCGGGTCCCCTTCCCCGGCGCACGGTGCCCACCCCCTGGCCGCCTCCTTCAGCGGCCGAAGCTCCAGCGAGATTCGGCTCTGGAAGCAGATCCTGGGCGAACCTGTCCCGGGCAGAGCTGCAGCTTTTCCTTTCGTGATCACGACTAGAAATGGTTTTTATGTGAGCGACGAGGAGATTTCAATTCTAAAAAAAAATATAAATAAACTCTTTCTCCCCAAAACACATAGTTGCAATTTTAAGGACAGTTTTGTATTTTATGGAAGAAAACTGCTGTAACAATTTGAAAAAAAAAAAAAGAAGCGTACTTTCTTCAGGTCCTCAATTCCAATTTGTTGAAGAGCCTAGCAAACCCTGCAGAACTTGCCTTGCTCGTGACCCAACACGTTTTGGGCCGATGAGGGAGTTTCTCATTCAGCAAGCGCTGGCGATCTCAGGTTTACACTTTGAGAAACCAGCCCAGTGTTCGTGCTTTGCATTAAAATAAGTAATCCGTACACCTGATGCCATGAAACAAAGCCATTCTGGGGCTTTCAGGTCATGATCAAAATAGAAGATATCAGAGGTACCTTTATTTCCAGTTACATTAAAAGGGAAGGGAGACAATTTAATCCTGTAATGAGAGAAAATATTACGCGCTCTCTCTTCATAGGCAGCGTAATTATTCAGCTGCTCTCTGGAACTGAAATAAAGACAAATTAAAATGCCTTTCAATTCCATCTACCTTCTATAACTATTCATCTTCTGGAGTTATTATCACCCTAAGGGTTTCTTTACATTTTAGGCATCAGCCACAATACGTTACACAAAGCACATGGAAAACGTTACTGCTACCGATAAAAGTTGCAGTCATCAAGGTAGGAACAAAATGGTTTGGCTTTGCTGTAAAGTATATGGCACGAGTCAAGTATTTATATAATTTCCTGAAATTTATTGGAAATCCTACCCCAAAGAGTGCGTTCGTTCTGGGTGAGGATGCACAGGAGGGAGCTCAACCTCCGAGCGCCGGGGACGGTGGCAGGAAAAACCCAGGGGAAGCAAATAACATTTTGCATAAAACCCGACACAAATGAAATCAGGCCGGGAACGGCCAAAGCCTTCCTCCGGCCCCGTCTCCTGCTTTTTGGCACGTCACAAACGTCCAAAGCCCCCGGAGCAGGGACACCAGCCGCAAACGGCGGCCGCGCAGGGCACCCACCCAGCCAACGCCAGGTCCTGCCTCGCAGCGCGGGGCCGGGCGCGCGGTGGGACGGCGCTGCCCTGCGCCCGTGCCGCGGCAGGTACCGCAACGAGGAACGTGCCTCAGCCACAGCGGGCTGTAAGTATTTGTTTACACTTCCTTAAGTAGATTGGAAAAAAATATGGAAACGCAGTCACGGTGAAGGGTGACATTTCTCCAGGCGCGATATTTACAATATTTTGATTAGCTCCGATTTCTGAATAGCCAAGCAGCTTATGTTAATAAATACCCTATTCCAATTAGACATCTGTGTTTTCAGTCAGAAAAAAAAAAACCCCAAAACCCAAAGCCTGCTGTCATTTGCTCCTCAGCAGGCCGTTGCATCATCTGCAGCCCAACGAGGAGGTAAAGGGCTGTGCAGGAAGGTCTTCAGAGCACACCTTCCAAACCAGAAATGGCCATTCTCAACCCCCAGGCACCCGGCGGAATACCGAGCTCCTCCGGTACGTTTAGGTTCCTGTAGAATCGATTTTACCCCGATGGCAGCTGCAGGATCGGGTCCCCTCTCTGCAAAAATCCTAAGATTAATCAGAAAGCATGGGTTTGAAAGGGAAACCTACACATGTATTAGCATCTATGAATGTGCAAATGAGTGGTTATAAAAGCCCAGAATACATTCGTGAGCTCTAGATGTGGCAGAGAGGTCTGGCTGATCAAAGAGACAAAATAAAGGCGAGAAGACAAAATTCTTCTTTACGGAATCATTACCCCCATATATTCAGACTCTTAATTACTAGGGCTGGGTCTCAGCCTCCGATCGCTGACAGCNTGCAGCCCAAAGAGGAGGTAAAGGGCTGTGCAGGAAGGTCTTCAGAGCACACCTTCCAAACCAGAAATGGCCATTCTCAACCCCCAGGCACCCGGCGGAATACCGAGCTCCTCCGGTACGTTTAGGTTCCTGTAGAATCGATTTTACCCCGATGGCAGCTGCAGGATCGGGTCCCCTCTCTGCAAAAATCCTAAGATTAATCAGAAAGCATGGGTTTGAAAGGGAAACCTACACATGTATTAGCATCTATGAATGTGCAAATGAGTGGTTATAAAAGCCCAGAATACATTCGTGAGCTCTAGATGTGGCAGAGAGGTCTGGCTGATCAAAGAGACAAAATAAAGGCGAGAAGACAAAATTCTTCTTTACGGAATCATTACCCCCATATATTCAGACTCTTAATTACTAGGGCTGGGTCTCAGCCTCCGATCGCTGACAGCCTGAAGGGCGGAGGATAGCTCACAGCTCTCGCTATCCGGCGCGTCGCTATAGCGTTTGACATATTTGCAACCGGCCCAGAGACGGCACTGCCATCAGACGCGGGGCTGGGCTCCGGTGCTCTGCCAACAGCATCTTCGGTCCTTTCCTCCGCACGCCCCTGAGGAGCTGCTGCGGACCCGGAACCAGGCCCTCCGGTGCGTCCTCCCCGAACACAGCTACTTTCTCCTGGACGCAGCGATGAACACAGAACCATGCCCCCAATCCCGCTGCCCACATGGGTTAATTAAAGGAGGGACGCGCTTTCTGAAAAGCCCTCTGTTAATATTCCGCACGAGCGTTTCTTTGACCCAGAATCTGAATCTCCTCTGGCTTCTTTCACAACTCCCCAGGACTTTGATTCTCTGTTGTTTGTTGCAAATCACTTTTAGCAGTGATTCTTCATCTTTGCGGGCTACGTGAACCAGAAAAGAGGGGAGTTTTGACTCTTCCAGCCTACGGTAAGCAGTAAGGAGCAAGGCTGGCATGTGATTCTCTCCCAATATTTCAGAGATAACGTGCCCTCATCCCTGCAGCTCCTCACGTGCCGGGTGTTTCGGCTGCCACCGGTCCCCATAGAAACCAAGCTGCTGGTGCTGACTGGGGTCCAGCCGAAGCGGGCACCGGCACCGCCGCCTGCCTTGCGCCTTTCTCGTCCTTCTGCTGCTCTTCTGCTCGTCATGGGGAGGAGGAAGGGAGAAGGGGAGATTAAAAAAACCACACATCTATTTCTGGAAAGCAAGTCAAACAATGACTCAATCATCTCTACACAGTTCATAAATCCCTAATTAAAGGTTTAGTGCTCCTCCCCGCTGCAGATGTTCCAGAGTCCGGCCACATCTCAAAACCTGCCTCTGTGCCGGCATGTGCGCACGCAGGCGCCAGCGTCGCTCAGCAGAGAGAGCCCCGAGCTGGAGCTCTACTTCCCTGAGACACTTAAAAGCAGCCCCTGCTCAGCTGCTCTGCGCGAACGCACGTTCCCATCAGAGCTGCGATGAACACTGCCTGACCCCTGACGTAGGCAGACCGGACGCCAGATTTGTGACGCCTTAAAATCAGTGTTCGCCCGTCTCTGAGTCTAGCCTCAATTCTCGACTTTATGATCGGATCAAAAAAGGATGCATTTTTTCTTTATTTTCAAATATACAGCTTAAAGTACCTGCACCCCGGAGAAAAACTGGGAGCTAGTAGACGTTATCTTGCTTTGCATATTCATCGGCCAGAGGGATGAGGACTAGCTCAGTATTAGCTACCTCCTCCTGTGTCTTTTATTCAACACCAAAATACCAGCCAAGACGCTTTCAGCCTCCGCACCCCCAACCTCCTGGTCTCCCCGTCTTTTGGCCAAACAAATTCCATCGGAAGCACGCAGGCGAGCCCCTGGAATTCCTGTAAGTACCCAGCTAGGCTCTCCCCACCAGAAGGCCCCAAAGGAAGCACGGGTCAGCCGCAGGGTACGCAGCCTTCCATCCCCGCTTTGCCGATGGAGTCCCAGCACCGTCAGCACCGCGCGAAGTGACCGAGGTCCAAACACCACGGCCTGCTAAGCAGCAGCTCACGGGCTCCTGTACCGTGGGTTATTTAAAGCAACTCTAGCAGGGGCTCGGTTGTGTGTAGCTCACTGGAGGGCTCTCAAGAACTATAATAAATATCCACAACTTGACTCATTCCTCGTAGAAGTTCTTCCCTCCTAAAGCAGCTTTTCAGAAGACTCATCTGCCCGGTATTTTTTGGGTGCTACCAGCTTCCAGCCTGCAATCGCCTTCCCTGCTAACCTGGCCCTGAGCAAAATCCCTTTCCTTCCAATCTCCCTCTCCCCCTTTTTTTTTTTTTTTAATTATATGAAGTATGACAGCTACATAAAATGTTTTGTTGCCTTGGCAACTGCAATCCACTGGCTTCAGACTGAGTTGTGAGGAAGAGGACAGGCTTGACACTAACCAACAATAATGAGAACAGCAAAAACCAGTGGGCAAAGCACTCGCCGAGGAGGGCTGCACGAGGGATGGCTTCCTCGCCTGGCAGCCCAACGCGGAGCACGTTGGCTTCCCCTGCGCTTGAGAGCCAAGGTGCTGCGATGACCCCGCCCTGCTCTGGGACAAAGCGGCAGAAGTACCAGCTCTGGTTTTCAAAAATAACCTTCTCTGCCTAGGAGAGGTAATCGCTTGTAGAAAGCTCCGAAGCCACAGGTGCAGCCCTGCCAAAATCTGTTGTGTTTCCGCTGCCCCGCACACCCGTCTGCGCCGGAAACGGCCGAGCCGAGGGCATGCGTCCCTCCAGGCACTCGTACGATAGTCGAGGCACCGTGTGGAGTAACTTTTCACAATGTATTCTCTTGCAGCCCTAGAAATGAAGACTTCTTCGTCTTTGCCTGCACTATAGACGATTTCTGTAGCCAGGCACACGAGCTGTATGAACTGCTTCACCTTCCTGAACTCTTTTGCTACCTGCTATTGACACGAGCGCCCGACCTGTGCAGCCGGCTCTGTATCAGCACCGTGTACAAGGTCACCTCTGGGTACACGGCCAATAAAAGAACTACGTCCGTGAGACCCCCAGACTCATTCTGGGGCTGTGTCTCTGGGTTCGGCCACCTTTAACAGCGCACATGGCTGTTACAGACCCCTTAGACTACGGGGGGGTGGGGGGAGAACTGGTTCAGGATAAAAGATACGGGTAACTCATTCCCTCGGTCCCATGCAGAGGACTATGAAGCTGCAAAACCAGCTTTAAACAAGGAGAGTGAAATCCAGTTACGTACTAATTGCAGGGTGGGAAGAGCTTTTGTTGTGCACAAGCCCAAGCTGCCAATCTATTGTCTCCCATGCTTCTGCACTTTCCTATAAGCGCCACAGAGATCTGTGCTGCTCTGGGATACTCAGCCTCAAAGAAAATTGTGTAAGAATGAACAATGGATGGAGGAAATAGAATAATCAGAGCAATTTCCCATAGAAATTGGTGAGACGAATGTCTCTAATTGTCATTCCATTATTACATTTGTAACATACTTTCTTTCGAATGTATTACTGTGTTTCCTCTTGCACTGCATGCCCATGAAAATCTCTTGGGACCAGATTTAAGCCATTATGAATAAACGATAAGAAACTACTTTTAGAAAGACCAGTAAGAATATTAATTTGCAAAAGACGAAGGTCCTTAAAAAAAAAAGCCATAGTCCTCTGCTCCACTCCGGTGCTCCCTGCACACGCTGGCTTGATCCTCACCGACATGAGAGAGAAATGGGCCTTCGTACCAATAATTCACGTGCTCTCAGAGCTCTGGAAAGCTCTGGGAACAACCGCGAGTACCACCGAGCCTTGACACTACAGCAGCACAATGCCGCTGGGCTTGCTGGCGCCGCGGTGAGATGGGCCGGGACATCAGGAGTCCCCGTAACCCAAAGCCAGCCCTCGCCACGCCGCGCGCTGCTCCCTCCTCGCCCGCCTCACGTGCTTCCTTACCGCCCCCCGGGGTGCCCTGGCGCTTCTGCTCTGGAGGAATCACTCTCGAGACTTTGAGCAACTGCAGGAGATTCTTCTGCCGAGCAGCAGCGAGCCTGCCCACCATGGGACCGGGATTCCTCCACTCGCCCGTCCTACAGCCCGGCCTCCTGCCACACATGCTCAGCTGGGGAGCTGAGGGTCTTCTCCCCGACGGGCAGCAGTAAAGGAACGCGAGCAATAGAGGAATGTGAATGTCAGTTAATGTCTCAACTCCTACCCAGAGGCTCCCTTCAATCCCGAACTCTGCAGTGAACACACTCCCTCAGGCTCCTACTCCAGCTACAGAGCAAGAGATGAGCCAGAAAGGTTCTTGGTCTTTGCCATTTTTGTCAGAGTAGGTCAGAAGAAAACGGGTGGGAAAGCAATAGATGCAGAAGGAATTGTCTTTCTGCAGAAACTGTCTAAGCATGGAGATGACACTCTGCTAACTGCAGGTGATTGAGAAACAAAAGCAGAAGGCGCGGGTATAAAACAGAGGATGTGAGGCACCCTCCTGATACTGAAAAGCAGCAGCACATCTTTTCTGCACATCTCTATTTCCCGTCCACGAGGCTGCTCTGATTTGAAATGAACTCCTTTATCCTTTGCAGTAACACCAGCAACGGCAATAATACAAGCTCAGAAGGAGTGGCAGGGGAAGGATAAATTACAGCTCTGTGCCCAGGCAGCATATCACAGCTGCTCCCATTCCTGGTTTCCGACGGGAAGAGCCGTCGGCCATACTTCCCAGCAGTGGGATTTTGTTGCACTGGGTACGGACCCGGACCCCGTCTGCACTGCCCTGCACGCTGTGCACATAACCTGGTGGAGCAGGGGCGCACCATCAGTCAGACATACGAACGGACAAAGGGAGACGGAGCAAAGGACTTGCTGAAGGTCTCAGCTCGCAGCACAGCCTAAAACCACGTCTCCCTTGCNCCTGCACGCTGTGCACATAACCTGGTGGAGCAGGGGCGCACCATCAGTCAGACATACGAACGGACAAAGGGAGACGGAGCAAAGGACTTGCTGAAGGTC
>VZSC01014902.1:0-56612 GCA_013398225.1 Steatornis caripensis
GAAAGGGGCTCCAGATAGTGTGCACAGTATAGGGCGGAATTGGGTGCTTTCCTCTGTACTCTCTCGGAAAAGTTACTGTCTCCGTACGCCACGTGAGCGTTGCGTCAGGTCTTACGGACTAGGTTTTAGGAAGCTCTTCTCTCCTGTTCATTTATTTTTGAAGTTCTGCTCTCCTAAGTAGTCTGAGACAAGTGTTTGTGTTTCTTGGAGACTAAGGTCCTGACCCAGGAGGTGTTTCAGTTGTGAGGAACGATTTCGCTCTGTGCAAAACCTGCCACTCTGTGCCTCTGGGGTAGAACAGAACAGTTCACAAGCGTGCCTTCCTGGGCTGGCAAAGGCGGCTGTCAGAGCATCACCCGCGGGAGGGTGTGGGTCTCCTGGAATTGCCACGTTTCAGGTTGTGCCTGAAAGCTTAGCTTCTGTCCCTGGAGCCAAATCCCACGCTGTGCTGCTGAGATTGCAGCACAGAAGTGGGTGAGGGGCCCCAAAGCGCCCGTCTTAGGTGGGTGGGAAGACACCGGCATCAGCAAAGCCTTTCTCTTGGCTGGGCCTGGGGATTTCTCTGATGCCCAGAACGCCCTGACTTCCCTCCCTGTTGTTGGTGTTGACATCTGCAGGAGTCTGACCGAACACGTGGCTTTGGACTCAACTGCGCTAGGTTTTTAGAGGTCATAGAGCGTTAGTGTTACAGAGACAACCTTCAACTGCTGTCAGTTGTCAGGGAATTTATTGTGCATCTGTTTTTTTCTGGATATTCCCTACAGTTTTCAGATACAAATGGAAGCAAAGCCACAACTTGGCTGCTACCTTTGGTACGGCAAAGGTCGAGGGCAGTAGCATTCGATTATTTTTGCAAGCTTTTCATTCTTATTTTCCGAGACAGTTGTGTACCACCATATGGCGTGCTTTAACTGTACAAGGAACAGAGTTGTGTTTTGTTGGTTGCCTCTGAATTTCAGAGCCTGTGGATTCTGCAGGCCGTCAGATCATAATAACCAGAGTAGGATATGTTGATTTCAAGATAGCTGTTCATGTGATGGCACACGCTGAATGGCTTTGCCGTGACGGAGCCGCAGCATGCAGCCCCTTGCAGGATTGAACTTCTTGTAATTTGCAGCTTTTTATTCCAGCAGCTTATTATCTGTTAAAGTGGCAACCCCACACATGGTCAGTTTAAATGTTACCGGGTTAGATTTAAATAAAAATAATAATAAAAAACCCTCACTGCTGAGAGCTGTAGGGCTCATGGAGGTGTAATGATTTTATTGAAGACTGTGGCTAACTTAACTGTTTTCAGGTCAGTCCGTGCTTCCCCATGCTGTTTGCCAAGGGAGCGGTTGCAGGAGTTACTGTCCCGACAGGTTAGAGAGGTTTGCACGGAGTTTCCTAACCTGCCCCCACCTTAACAGAGTGACTCAAACCTCCTGACCAGGCAGGCTTTGCCTGAAGTATTTTATGTGAGCATCTTTATGCCAGTTGAACTGCAGAAAAAAACAAGCACGGGGTGGGAATGTTTTGGGGTAGCAACGCTGCTAGCAAGGTGCCTCTGTGTCCGCAGAGACACAGACTGTCGGAGGTAACCCGGGATTTTCCTCTGCTGTGTTATGGCTGGGCACGTGCTCCATTTGTTGCGCACAGACCATATATACGTGCTGTATTGATAACGTGCATACACAGAGACTGTTATACATCATGGCGTATTGTAGTACCTTGCAGAGCACTGACGAGTGAAAGTGAGAATTCGTAGCCACTGGTCAGCGTGAGCGCCGATCTCCGTGACGAAATCCTTCCCTCTGCGCTAGGCAGGCCTCCAATAAAAGCCGATGACATGGCTTTTGCTGGTATCTTCACTAAGGGAACAGAAACTCATTTAGGACAAAAANCCTGTTGTTGGTGTTGACATCTGCAGGAGTCTGACCGAACACGTGGCTTTGGACTCAACTGCGCTAGGTTTTTAGAGGTCATAGAGCGTTAGTGTTACAGAGACAACCTTCAACTGCTGTCAGTTGTCAGGGAATTTATTGTGCATCTGTTTTTTTCTGGATATTCCCTACAGTTTTCAGATACAAATGGAAGCAAAGCCACAACTTGGCTGCTACCTTTGGTACGGCAAAGGTCGAGGGCAGTAGCATTCGATTATTTTTGCAAGCTATTCATTCTTATTTTCCGAGACAGTTGTGTACCACCATATGGCGTGCTTTAACTGTACAAGGAACAGAGTTGTGTTTTGTTGGTTACCTCTGAATTTCAGAGCCTGTGGATTCTGCAGGCCGTCAGATCATAATAACCAGAGTAGGATATGTTGATTTCAAGATAGCTGTTCATGTGATGGCACACGCTGAATGGCTTTGCCGTGACGGAGCCGCAGCATGCAGCCCCTTGCAGGATTGAACTTCTTGTAATTTGCAGCTTTTTATTCCAGCAGCTTATTATCTGTTAAAGTGGCAACCCCACACGTGGTCAGTTTAAATGTTACCGGGTTAGATTTAAATAAAAATAATAATAAAAAACCCTCACTGCTGAGAGCTGTAGGGCTCATGGAGGTGTAATGATTTTATTGAAGACTGTGGCTAACTTAACTGTTTTCAGGTCAGTCCGTGCTTCCCCATGCTGTTTGCCAAGGGAGCGGTTGCAGGAGTTACTGTCCCGACAGGTTAGAGAGGTTTGCACGGAGTTTCCTAACCTGCCCCCACCTTAACAGAGTGACTCAAACCTCCTGACCAGGCAGGCTTTGCCTGAAGTATTTTATGTGAGCATCTTTATGCCAGTTGAACTGCAGAAAAAAACAAGCACGGGGTGGGAATGTTTTGGGGTAGCAACGCTGCTAGCAAGGTGTCTCTGTGTCCGCAGAGACACAGACTGTCAGAGGTAACCCGGGATTTTCCTCTGCTGTGTTATGGCTGGGCACGTGCTCCATTTGTTGCGCACAGACCATATATACGTGCTGTATTGATAACGTGCATACACAGAGACTGTTATACATCATGGCGTATTGTAGTACCTTGCAGAGCACTTGACGAGTGAAAGTGAGAATTCGTAGCCACTGGTCAGCGTGAGCGCCGATCTCCGTGACGAAATCCTTCCCTCTGCGCTAGGCAGGCCTCCAATAAAAGCCGATGACATGGCTTTTGCTGGTATCTTCACTAAGGGAACAGAAACTCATTTAGGACAAAAATCATTTTTCCACTTGCTACCTGATGAGCTGTGAAGTTCTGCTTCAGCTGAGCAGTGTGACATTATTACCTTGAAACTGCTGATTAGACTGAGCTCTGTTTTTCATTGCAGGCCCTTTGATAACAGAGAAAATGGACACGTCTTCTGGATCTGGTCTCAGGAAATGCTCGGAAGCTGATGCCTGTCGATGTAGCACTCTTCTCCTTGTAGGTCAGCAACATTTAGCTCAGCCACAAGTTGTTTCTCTGTTGGCCTTAAATCAATCAGCAGCAGGAGCCCGGATCTCCATTAAGTTACTTTCCTTTGCTTTCTGACAGTCCAAGTAAATATTGGTTCTGCACACTCACGCAGCTGTGTTTTAATTGTTAAGTTTGAAATTTGTTGGCAGTCTCATGCTTGATCTTACCATTCGCTCCTCTCCTCATTAATTAACTCTCAGGTCAATGACAATTAGCTTAGGAGCCTTTCTCTCTGCATTTCGTAGCAGGGAGTTGATGCAGTTCTGGAACGTGACTACACTTTCCTGTACTTTATTCTAACGTGTTTAAATGATAGGCAGGGATTGCTTAGTAAATACTTAGAATGCGAATATATCACACGGCACCAGAGGAATATGTAAGGAGTTTTTCTGTACTGCTTATTTACAGCTTTAATGGAACCAGCAGTCGTTAATGCAGTGACTTGGCTCGGGCGTTGAGAAATTCATTTGTATTCTCAGTAACAACTACAGGCTTGCTTCATTTAAATCCTTACGTTTACTTTAAAGGTTTGCTTCTACATTGCGTCTGATTTTACGCAATTTTCAGTAGCTATGGAAAATCAGCTTAGTCCTACCCCACCACCCCCTCTCTGCCCTTCCACTGCAGGCAGCGGGCTTTTTTAATTCACGTGCTCCTGCTGCTTTTCTTTCTGTTGTGGCCAGGGCTGATGTGCCCTTAGAATCAGCCTGTTCGGAAAGGTGGCCCGGCAAAAACCAACCCCACCAAAAACCCCCAAATATTTATTCTGATAGCAGCTTGCTGAATCTGTTTGCTTTCAAGGGGTGTCGTTAGTTCTGCGGCTGAAAGGACCGGCCCTCTCTGCGACTGCACTAGAACAAGGTACAGGTCAGACTCGGCCCCGTCCCCCAGTTTACTCACAGTGAGATGTTCAGAAGGGACTGAGTTACGACTTTGCTAATAGTAAGAAAAAGCTTGGTTCGGTGCTAGGTTGGTGGTTTTTTAAATCCGAATTTTATCTTCTGAAGCTAGGATGTCTTTATTTTGTGTTCTCACTGTATACTTAACGTCTTTTTTGGCTTTGGACATGTTAGTATGGTCGCATGGCGTTGCCCTTACATGAAGGAATAAGGAATTCTCTGCATTGGATTTTATCTTCTAAACAAACGCTTAGAAATGCTGAGCTGCTCAGGAGCTGCCTGTGTGCTGTTAGGGGTCACCCCCTAGCGTGACCTTGGGCTACGTTTGTGGGAGTTCTTTCCCCCCCAAGCTTCACAGTGGAGCTGGATGGTATCGTGTGGAGCAAGCCTTTAAATGGATGGCGCCTCACGCATTCCCAAGAAGCTGTTTCGCTGTCACAGAGCTCCATTGCAAGGGCAGGAGAAGATGGGAGCTGGTGGATCGTATGGTTTGTGTGGGTGTTCAATTTTTGTAATAATTTCAAACACTGAAAATGCTCGCAAGTTGTGGCTCCGAAAGCCTGAATGCCAGAGGCGGTATTCTGTACGGGCCTTTCTTACCAAAGCGCTGGCGCCTTGATTCATGGCTCCTGGCAGCTCTCCGAACTGAAATCAGCAACTGACTACTTCCATGTTTGCTTTTCTCTGAAAATGACTTAATATTTTTATTACTTTATAGGTTTGAACTAGTCTATGCATACGGTTCTTAGCTACCATTCAGAAAAAGACCAAGTGTAATAAATTTATAAATACTCCCTGGGCCGTACAGACAGACAAAATTCATGTGGTGTGACTGTGGATACATTATTCATTGCGATGCGTTATTAATAACCTTGTAGCTCGCCAGTGACAGCAAATCAGAGCCAAAAGGGAATCAAAAAGGACATAAACAGTTGAAATAAGTAATGCATCTGCTTTCAGGTCACGAGTCCGCCATTTAAACAAGACTGGTTGTCTTTGCATCCTTTGTGTATCTTTTCTGTTCACTACCGCTTGTTTTTATTTGGTTACTTTGCCTCCTGCTGCTGGGTTAGTTAGAGAAAGTTGCGCGTTGTTTTCCAATTAGATGATGAATTAATTCTTCCCCTTCACTTCTGGTTCTGCTTTGGATTTCTATTACCAGAGTAGCCTGGCTAGTGATTTCAGTAAGGCTCCAATTACTTGTAGTTCTCCTGCGACGTGTGAACTGAGACCATGCAGAGCACATGTTCTGGAGGGAGTCTGACTTCTCTGAACTCTTGCCGAAGAAAGCAGGGGAGAGAGTTTGTGAAACTGCTCTCCTCTTCTCCATGGGCACACCTGGGGATGTTCTAGCCCGTTGGGCAAACAGCGTCTTGGAAGGACACTGAATCGGGGGTTCCTGCCATGTTGCAGGCGCAGGGCTCCTCGCCGCCTCCCACCCAGTCTCAGGAAAACGTGGATCCGAACAGAAGGGAGTCTGGCTCTGAGTTTGAATGCGATGGTCATGCTGGGATTACAGCAAAAGGCTCATATTCACCGCCGTATCATGCTAAAATATGAAGAATGTAAGAAAACAAGAGGAAATTAAGAGGAAGTCAGAAAAGCATTTATTTTTAGCACTTGGCTTTCTGTGGCTGCTCTAGGGTAGTGGCTGCTTCTTGCTCTTTAATTTTTTGTGGAAAACTCTGTTTCCTTTTAAGAGAAAAATGGGTGCTCATAATTACTACATTAATTAGCCATTCTGGGTGCAATTTTTTAGAAGATGCCCCTCCCCATTCCCATCCCGGTGGGCCTGTAGATTCACAGCCACGATTTCAGAGTTCAGCAGAACCAGTCGCAGTGCTGTACGAGGATATGCACAGATGCAGCAATTCGCCGGTCCCCGCAGCCGTGCGTCGTCTCCTGTTGCTCTCCTCGTGCTGCAGACTTCTGCATCCTCTGGGGCTGGACACTTGGAGCCGTACGAGGAGGGGCACTGTGGACCTCTCCCTTTTATTTCACCTCCTCTACTGCTCACAGGACCCTTCCCCCTAAACCCCAGGAAGGCAACTTGTCTAGCCAGCCTTCCTGGGACCGTTCCTCCCTTCCTTCCCCAGCGTAGGGCTGGACAAAGGTGGGAAGTGTGCAGGTACTGGGCTTGTTATCTCTGTGCTGAGACCAGGTAAGGGAAGGTGCGCGTGTTGCTCCTCTGGATGTGTAAAAAGAGCGTGCTGGAGCGCCGGCGCCGGGACATCTGCAGCGTCAGTAGATGGCATGGATTCTTTCTAGCTTTTGTGGCTTCCATCTTCTGTTCGTGTTCTCATCTCGGTCCTGGGTGCAGGGCTCTGGGGCATGTCTGCATGTAGGCCTGCACTGGTAAAGCTCTCCGTGTTAGGGTTTGCCAAATTTAGCAAGACGGATATGAGGTATGATGAGTTGTTTTGGTAGAGTTGTCCATCTGAGGAATATCTTTGAATGCCAGAGATGTTGGAAAACTTTTCCCAGCCTAGAAATGGCCTTTTCTCTGTCATATCGATTCTGTTTAAATACCAGAAGCTAATGAGTCCTGCCTACAGCAGGGCCGCTGTGTGGAGAGGGGGACTTCCCCGTCGTTCCCCAGCGTAGTGTGGGATAAGGAGGTAATAGTAACAAAAATGTGCCCATTTCAAGGATTTTCATGTCAGTTAGTGATAGTTTGGGATACTGAGAATTACCTGAAGCAATTCCTTAATTTCTTGCTCTCTGCTGTTTGCTGGCAGCAGATGTGTTTCTAGAAGCATCTCTGTGTTCCGTGTGCCCCGGTCAGTGTTTTGAGTAACATATTGAACGGCTGACTTGTAAGAGCAGCTTTCCTCTTGTGTTCTCCTACATAGGCATTAAGCACTACAGCCTTAAGTGAATGAACGAGCAAACAAGCTGGACAGCTTTTAGGCGGTTGCAAGGTTGAGTCCCTACAATGAGAGCTTTCTAATCTTTCATTCCTTGACGCTTTCATCCCTAAAATACCTGGGCTTTGCTGAAGAGCTTTAAAAATCAGCTTCCAGATGTTAAAATATTCAGCTTATGCTTGATGGTGCTGACACTGCCTTTGGATCCGATTTCTGCTTTTAGAATGCAGTTCTTGCTTTGATCAGCAACACAAAGTGATCAGGTACATTTATTATTGCACGGATATGAGCTGACAATAGGTTTCTCATGCATCAGCTGTCTGGCGGACGGAAAGCAGGCAAGGCAGGAACTTTGACAATGAGGAAGCAGAGGATTGCATCTTGTTCCCCGGTGGGTTTGCCCAAAAGAAGTAAGCAGAAAGGCACTTGGAAACTTGTACAAAATTATTTACTTCAAAGTATAGACAGAGCATAGCTTTAGCTCTCCCGTACCACTCAAGTAGTGTGTACTTTTATGGTGTAGCTCAGTTCACCCTGTGCTTTTGATTGCTTTGAAAAAAAAAAGGGAGGAGGCATTTGCAACGCACACTGTATTTATTTCTGGTGCTCACAAAGAAAGCAAATTTATGAGTTTTATCAGTGAATGGAATTACAGCCTTGAAAATATTTATTTGATTTAGAGCTTTATATGAGTCTTTAGGTCTTCATCTTACTCAGACAAAAGGGTTTCTCCAAGTGGGATGTGAGACAACAACTTCGCTCAGAAAAACGATCTTCCTGTGGGAAGTACAGACCTCTGCCCTTACGTCCGAGGCCTTTCCCTCCTAGTGGGAGGTAGGAAGATTATTCTCAAGGCACTAATGGGCTCTAAGGGCCCTAAGCAGCCTCACCTGGTGCTTCCGCCCACACCTATGGCCCAGGAGCCTATTTAAGCCCAGTATGGGGCTGTTTGTGGGGGTGGGTGATGTTGTGGGATGCTGCTCTCCAGCTCTACCCAGCTCTACCCAGCTCTACCCAGCTCTACCCAGCTCTACCCAGCTCTACCCAGCTCTACCCAGCTCTACCCAGCTCTACCCAGCTCTACCCAGCTCTACCCAGCTCTACCCAGCTCTACCCAGCTCTACCCAGCTCTACCCAGCTCTACCCAGCTCTACCCAGCTCTACCCAGCTCTACCCAGCTCTACCCAGCTCTACCCAGCTCTACCCAGCTCTACCCAGCTCTACCCAGCTCTACCCAGCTCTACCCAGCTCTACCCAGCTCTACCCAGCTCTACCCAGCTCTACCCAGCTCTACCCAGCTCTACCCAGCTCTACCCAGCTCTACCCAGCTCTACCCAGCTCTACCCAGCTCTACCCAGCTCTACCCAGCTCTACCCAGCTCTACCCAGCTCTACCCAGCTCTACCCAGCTCTACCCAGCTCTACCCAGCTCTACCCAGCTCTACCCAGCTCTACCCAGCTCTACCCAGCTCTACCCAGCTCTACCCAGCTCTACCCAGCTCTACCCAGCTCTACCCAGCTCTACCCAGCTCTACCCAGCTCTACCCAGCTCTACCCAGCTCTACCCAGCTCTACCCAGCTCTACCCAGCTCTACCCAGCTCTACCCAGCTCTACCCAGCTCTACCCAGCTCTACCCAGCTCTACCCAGCTCTACCCAGCTCTACCCAGCTCTACCCAGCTCTACCCAGCTCTACCCAGCTCTACCCAGCTCTACCCAGCTCTACCCAGCTCTACCCAGCTCCTTGCTCAAGCATCTGAGGAGGACTCTACCTGATTATTCTGCTTTTGATGCTGAATCCAGCTCCTGCCTGCTGCTGAGTACAGTCTGGGACTTCCCTGGGGTATGCCCCACAGCGTCCGGGTGATGGATTTGTTATCGGTGGTGGGGGGAGCTTGATATCGGGTTTGTGCATATTTTTTCCCATTATTATAATACACGATTATTGTAGTTAGATTAAAGCTATTTTTAACCTTTCCAACCCATAAGTCTCTTTCCCTTTTCTCTTTCCCCTCCCTTTTGGGAAGGGAGGGAGTTAACAAAGAGTGTCTGTTGTTTGTTTAATAGCCAGCCCACTTTTAAACTGTGACACCAATGTAACTCTATTTGAACTTCAGTGCAAAGCCTTATAACTTAATAGTGGCAAGTCTAGCTGATGGTATTCGTCGTGTGTCTTAACATGTGTGCGGCACAGCCAGCGCGCAGCTGCGGGGCATGAGAATGTGTGCTTCCTACTTGGGGCTGGTTTGGGTAGAGCTTGCTAAGCTCCAGTTTTCTGTCGTTGGACTTTAGAATTTTTTTTTTAATGGCATGCTGCAGCAGATCACATAGGACAAATATTTCCCAATATAAAACTTGCTGAAAGTTGCTGGGAAGGGGATGGGAGGCACTTGTTGATCTTTTCCGCAGTGCGAGTGCTCCATCTGCAGGTCGAAACATCTGCTAAGGTGATCACGGATCATCGAGTGCTTTCCTTCGATTACGTTAATAAAATGACAACATAGCTAAAAAGCTCCCTGGCAGAGTCCACCAGCGTGACTCCGAGTAACCGGCTTCCAACAGAAAATTGTGTCATCCACCATAAGGTCACCTCCCAAAGAGTAACTTCTTTTTTTTTGACAAACTTGGCTTGTTTGAGCAGTGAGAAAGGATGAAGTTGCTGCATGTAAAGAGGAGTGGCAGCAGGGCGGGGGGAAAAAAACGGTGTAGAAGTTAAAAGCAAATGTTGGGGTGAAGCGAAAAATGAGTGTGAAATTGTACGTGTAAAGGTGGGTGACTGGAAGATGATCGCCATTGCTGTCAGCGCAGTGAGGTTTGAAGAGTTTCCCAGCAGTGGGATGGAGGAGTAGGAAACCCAACTCATTTAAAGTGATCTGGGTAAATTTGGGAGCGGGATTATGCGATAGGAGCTGTGGTGTCAAGGTACCGGATTTGGTGACTCAGGTGGCACACCTTTCAAGCCAGCAGTCAACAATGTCGTTGGGACAAACGGAACATTCAAGAGGGCAAAAGCCTCTTACTTATAAGACTTACTAGTAAGTCAGTCTTTTACTTATTTTTGAGGGGGTTTTTTTAAAGATGTGAGACGAATGGCTTGTAAAGCAAAACAATGTGTTCTTACAGAGGTCTGGAAAGATCAACAGCAGCAAGGAGTTTTCCCACATAAGCTTGCCAGCGTGCCTCCGTTCAGAGTTAGAGACCCATTCCTGGGGTAGGAGCATAACTTGGTCAGCATGTCTGCTAACTGGCCTCTGTGGCTGCCAGTATAGCAACAGATAAGGCCTTATTGACCCGAGAGAGGGAAGCACAATCTTGAATGCATCTTAAATACAGTTCAATTTAAGGAGAAGAACGTCGTTAAGAAAAATGTTCTTAAGTTGTTTAGCTTTGTTCCTAGGCGAAGATGGTAAAAACGCTTAATGAAAAGCAAGATACTTTCTAGGTGTGAGTGTGTTGTATGTAGAAAGAATCAGAACAGTGCGCTCTTGTTTATTTGATAGTGGTAGGATATCAGCAGCCTGGCACAATACATGTTAAGCGGCTGATAGTTTAAGATTTTTCCAAAAGGACAACCCAAAAAGTGGTATTTAGGAAGAGTCTGAAGAGATGACTGGGGAAATCACTGACCTGATGACATTAGTTTCCAATGAACTGTGGAAGATAGGGCATGTGTTCCAGAAAAGTGCAGCAAAGAGCTGCTTGTCCAGACAGCTGTCTGAAACAAAACAGATGGGAAGCTCCTGGGACGTCAGCGGCACACAGAGAGCTGAAATGACTCTTGAGGGGGTTTTATGGGACGTAATTCTTGTCAAACAAGTGTGACTTCGAGGAGTTATATGTTTGGGTTTAATAGCAACAGTGAGTGTATACATAAATGCTCCACAAAAGCCTGCCTTGTTGCTCCAAAATTATGTGACTCTATAGCATATCCTTAGAGCATGTGTTAAAAGGATTATGAACTAGTTAGCAAAGTTTTAGTAGTAATAGTTAGTAGGAATCCCTATCGAATAGGTATTGGAGATCCTTTTCCTCTGCAGCGATCCGTGGTATTCAGTGCTTTCGTGCAGGTCTGGAAGCAATTGTGGTGACAGCTGTTGAGCAGCAGTGACTCACACAGAGCGATGCAGATTTCTTGGGGCTGCTTTCTGGAGGGGAACAACAAAAGCGTTTCAGTAAGGCAAATTTGAAATTATGCATCTAGGAATAAGAAACACAAGGACTCCCAACAAATAGGGGACTGCGTTCTTGAGTCAATAAAAGAGTCTTAGTGATTGTGGTGGACAAGCAGCTCAAAAGGAATTCTTGGGTGGGTAGAAGGCCTCTGTGGTGCTTGATGGTAGTAAAAGGCAAATGGTAGAATGAGTGTGGATGTACAGAAACACACATGCATGCAAACGTGTTTTCGTTATGCGGTGTTGATGAAGTTGATCCTGGAATACTTGGAATAATGTATTTAGTTTTGGTGCCATGATTCCCTTTACTTAAAAATAAACAAGCAAGCAAGCAAACCAGAAAATATCAAGGAGGCAGTTAAAAAGCTGAAGGAAATACCTTGAGCTCTGGAAGTCCTTACTGCATATTTGCTGTAGTAAATAAACTTCTACAGGTAGAGAAAAGGTTGGAGCCTAGTAGTCTATCTGAGACCTGGTCTTTTCAGCAGAGAAAGGAGATGTATAGTAAGTGTGAATGGCAGAAACTTTCACCAGAAAAGGGGAAAAGAAATTTTAAAAAAAAAAGCATGGGTTTAGTGTTGGGAATTAATTTTAAGCAAACAAAGCAGTTGGTTCTCCGTTCTGTGGTTTCTTTTAGGAGGAAGCCAAGAAGGTGTGCTGTACACAAGGTCACTGTGTTTAGGAGAGGGGGAATGGTGAGAAATACAACAGCCTCTGAGGAACAGCCAGTGAGACCGGTGAGCTCTGGAACTGGTGACACAGTGCATGACGTGCAGCGCTCCCCCCGTGCCCAGTGAGCTAAGTTACCAGCTGCCCTCTCTTGATGATGGGTGTATGACTGACTTAGTCCTTCTCCTCCCACCCCTAGGAACTGGAAAATGTCAGTTGTGAGGGTTTTGGTTTTCGAAGCGGGGCTGTCAGCGGGTGCTAGGGCACTTCCCACACACCTGCAGGCCCAGCAGCACCTCAGCAAATCGATGTCTCCCAGGCACTGCGCTGGGGTCGGGCAGGTCCTGCATGCCCAGGCGTGTTTGCGCTCAGAGGCAGCAGCAGTGTTAGCTCAAGAAGCAGAATGCGTGATTGGATTGCTTACCATGTGTTTCCTGGGCTGCCTAGGAGCAGAAGAGGGCCTGCTGTGCCATAATCAATTGTATTTCAGCGTTCTTTATTCCAGATCTTCACACAGGAGAAACACTGTTCTTGTTCCTCATCAAGCCCCAAGCTGGCTAATAAGGAACAAATTCAACGTGTGCCAAGCACAAGGCAATCTGTCTTAGCAATGAACTTAATAAAGCCTAGTCAGCAATAAACTCTGGTAGTCAGAAATGGTTTTCCTCGAGTTTCCTGATTAGGGAATGCTGTTCAATTAGCTGGATTCTGATGAGCAGCTGGCATATGTGCTGCAGACAGAAAGGGAGAGTAGGGGAGAGGTCTTTAATTAGCTTAAAGTCAGCAAAGATCAGTGTGTTGAATCAAAACAGATGGAGTGTATAATCCACCAGCAATACTCATGATTGGGTAAATACAGTTAAATGGCACCAAGGAGGAAGGCAAAGCAAATGGAGAGGAATTTCCCTGTGGGTAGGCTTTGAATGTTGGTATATTTGTGCTGTTACTGCCAGCCAAGGTGGAAGCGTGAAGTGTAAACGCAGCGTCAGAGGGAACCTTTCTTGCAAGGCCGGTCTGGGGAAGCGGCAGGGTTTGGGAAAGTCAGTTCCGTGAGGAACCTCATGCTTTGTGTTGTGCTGGCAGCGGCTGTGTTACAGAGATGACAGATTTGTGAGTCTCTTGGTTCCAGGGTGCACAGGTTTAATTCCTTTCCTGGGCTGCACTTCAGGCATTTCTGCAGTGACTGCAAATCAGGCCGGACTTGTCAGACAAAGTAATTGAAGACATTTTCTGGACAGCTGTGAGATGTGTGACGGAGGCACTGTACAGCTGCTGGATGGTGTTACAGTACGGGTGGGAGCTCAGCATTCGTTCTGGTTCCCAGTTGTGAGGCTTGCAGTTACACTCCCAGCATCTCCACTTGTCNGATGGTGTTACAGTATGGGTGGGAGCTCAGCATTCGTTCTGGTTCCCAGTTGTGAGGCTTGCAGTTACACTCCCAGCATCTCCACTTGTCGCCAGGTGGCGGTGGGAGGACTGGCCTGCAGGCTTGTCAAAGCCCAGCAAGAACCTCCAACCAGAAGCCCCTGTGATTGCCTTTGCTGATTTATGGGGTTTTCTGTTGTGATGCAGACTGCAGGTGAGTGCTAGGGCCAGGATTAAATCCGGTGGCCCTTATCAATGGGGGTGCTGGCTGGGTGTTGGAATGGCTGTGTGCAGGCAAGAAGTGATAGGTGATCAAACAGGAAGGCCTGTTGCACCCAGAGCACAGCTGAGGGTGCTGGTCTGTGCTGTGTCTTCCTAAGTTGCAGAGAGGTCTTTGTGTGCATAGGCCAAACCAGTCATCCGGAGAGGATCTCGGCTGGCGTAGGGTAGCTCTGCCACTGCTTCTAAGCTCTGATGACAAGGGCACCCTACCTGTTGTAATTTGTCTAAATTTGAAGTGCATTTTAGTGACTGGTTGTTCATCTAGTTATGTCGGTGCCAATATTTGATCAATAGATGGAAAGAGGCAAGAGCAGCACCTGGAAAGGTGGTTCGTTTACCTGGAGATGAAGCACTGCTTACCATCGTACGGCTGTGTATCTGTTCCCACGGTTGGAGTCTAAATGGTACAAGGCAAACCCTTTTGTCTCACCTGTGCGGATGGGAGCTGGATTTGACCTGCTGNGGCCTGTTGCACCCAGAGCACAGCTGAGGGTGCTGGTCTGTGCTGTGTCTTCCTAAGTTGCAGAGAGGTCTTTGTGTGCATAGGCCAAACCAGTCATCCGGAGAGGATCTCGGCTGGCGTAGGGTAGCTCTGCCACTGCTTCTAAGCTCTGATGACAAGGGCACCCTACCTGTTGTAATTTGTCTAAATTTGAAGTGCATTTTAGTGACTGGTTGTTCATCTAGTTATGTCGGTGCCAATATTTGATCAATAGATTGAAAGAGGCAGCAAGAGCAGCACCTGGAAAGGTGGTTCGTTTACCTGGAGATGAAGCACTGCTTACCATTGTACAGCTGTGTATCTGTTCCCACGGTTGGAGTCTAAATGGTACAAGGCAAACCCTTTTGTCTCACCTGTGCGGATGGGAGCTGGATTTGACCTGCTGTGCTGAATATACCACCAGCGGCACTGAAGAGCTTTGGGTAGACCTGCTGTAATTTTGTTGCAAACTCTGATAGACGCACCACACTTCCTTTCTGAAGGGTGGCGCTCGATGCCAAAATCAAATGCTGCTCACGGAGGAACACAGAGGTGAGGTGAGTTTTGCTGTACTGTATTACGGGGNTTTGACCTGCTGCGCTGAATATACCAGCAGCGGCACTGAAGAGCTTTGGGTAGACCTGCTGTAATTTTGTTGCAAACTCTGATAGACGCACCACACTTCCTTTCTGAAGGGTGGCGCTCGATGCCAAAATCAAATGCTGCTCACGGAGGAACACAGAGGTGAGGTGAGTTTTGCTGTACTGTATTACGGGGACACTAGCTAGTGAAGCTGTGGTCGCAGGTTCGCTGTGTAGATATGATATGCCAGAGGCAAGCGGCTGCCACCACTGTGTATTTATGGTTCTGCAGGTACCCTTGCACCTCATAGTGCTCTCAGGTAACCTTGGACCTCTGCTTTTCAATGGTTTTCCTTTAAACAGGACCATAAGAGAAAACGAGCATCCTGCAGTGCTTGCCTCCTCCTAATTGAAACAAGCTAGAAACAAACTGGGCTTTCCTCAACTGCAATTCTGTGCCTTGCTGTAAGTTCCCTGGATCAGGCCCCATCCCTGTTGTCATTGTCCCCCAAGATCTTTGGAATTCCATTAACTAGTACATAGAATGACAGAGCAGAAATTCAGGTGTAACTTGTTTCCAGGGGAAGACATCTCAGGCTGAAGAAATGCTGGGTGGCAGGAACTTGTTGTGGTGCTGTAAAAGCACATCTGTAGGTGACACACAGCTGGTGGTGATACCCATTGGTATCGGGCTGCATCGTGGACATGCTGGTGTCTACCTGTAGCGTGGACTGCAGCTGCAGCCTCAGCACGGGGTGGGCTAGACAGTCTCCAATGTGAGCCTCTGGGTTACAGTGCAGTGATGACTGAGCCTCCCCAGGCCATTAATTCAGAGCAGGGCAGTTAAGTCTTGCACTGGAAAAGCTGGCTCTGCTTATTGAGAGCTAGACCTGGGTGCTGGGAATTCCTTTTAAGATTGCTATTGAGAAAGCGAACAGGCAGGTTGGGTACTGTTGAGTAATGCCTCACACATGTGGCAAGAAGTCCGGAGACAAGCCAGAACATGGTGGGCTTCCAGAGCAGCTGCCCTTGGTGTGTTACAGCACTGAAGGAGACACGTGCACCATGCAGCGTGACAGTCCCACATGGAGGAGGGCGCTTCCAGACACGTTTACACCGAGATGCGTGTGGTGTGTGGCTCAAGTTACAGGCATGTATCGATAGAGTTCATGGGTGGGGGTGGAGAGGACCAGGCCAGTTTGCCCATCTGAAAAATCTGTTGTATTCAGGCTAATGNGTTTACACCGAGATGCATGTGGTGTGTGGCTCAAGTTACAGGCATGTATTGATAGAGTTCATGGGTGGGGGTGGAGAGGACCAGGCCAGTTTGCCCATCTGAAAAATCTGTTGTATTCAGGCTAATGCAACTTTTAAAATTGGAATTTGTAGGAAAATATTAAAAACTCTTTTCTATTCCCCTTGCCCCTTCCCAGCCATCAGAGTTGTTCTCATTTAAGCTAGCTCTTTTGGGGTGGAAAGAAATCACTCTCGGACAGAAAACCATGCATTGATGTACAGTCACACACTTACATAAGTACTTTGAAAATTAAAAGGGAGGGTGGTGCAAAACCCCTTACCAGGCAAGAGGCACATGGTGTGTATTTATTCTTTCTGGCTGCTTCGTTTTCCCCTTTTAGTTGTCTCCTAGAACTTGTTCTCATTTTCCAAATCTGAACAAGTTCAAACAGCCAACTGTAGGAAACCAAATACATGGCATGTACCTCCTATGGCATGCAACAGAGCTTTCTGTGTAAAGCTGTCTATTTCATAGCTCTTTGAATAAAAAAGATGCTCTGGTTGAGAGGCTTTTCTCAGAGTCCCATAGGAGTCTGGAATTCATTCCCAACTCTGAAGGAGACCCACACACAGCTTTGCAGCTGGAAGTATTATTTGGGAAACACTAACTTTTCTGAGTGCTTACTGTGACTGTATCGGTGCAAAACTGACATGGGGAAAAAAAACAAACCCTGACATAGAAGCACTTTTTTTAAATTATTAGTAGGTAGACTTGAAAAAAATAGAAATATTTTACACTTAAGGTACCTTTATATCATTTCTTTAGCAGAGGCGTCTCAGTTTAGGCGTTGCTTTAATACTACGATTAACAAGACCAGCTTGGAGGAAGAACTCTTGACTTTTCCCTTCTAGAAGCTTTTTGACAGTATCCCAACACTTGAATACAAGAGTAAGTAAGTGAAAAATGTACTCTAAGCAAGTAAGTCCATTAAACCATCAGTTATCGTCCCAAAGTAACGGACATGCAAGGCATGGGTAAAGAACAGAAAAGGCTTTATTATGTTTGACAGATCTTACTGTTGCCACTGCACTGGGAAACTCCCTGTAATCTCAGTTCAGGTAACATTCAGCAGAGAGTAACTCTGGATACCTTGGGTCAGTAGGTGTCACTGCCACACTGAGTTATGGTATATTCTTGACCAGATTACAGAAGAGTTGGATATGCAAAACAGTTCATATATATAAAAACGTTTTGGTTCCTAAAATTGTGACAGGATACTGAACTGCTTTGTATGTGCCCCACCCTTTTCACTTGTGTTACAACACATCCCCCAATAGCTAAATGAAAGAGAAATCTTAAAAACATATTTCTCTGCTATTTGTTTTCTAGTAAGGCAGTGAAATCTTCCTTTTAGAATAAAGTACTGGGCATTTTTCAGTGTGAACTTTTCACCAAGAGGACAAGCTTCTTCTAGCCAGAGACTGGGAACAGTGTCATCGCTTTGCCACAGATGTGGCCTTTCTAGTCTGAGGGATCCAAAACTATGTTGTGACCTCTGTAATCTCCGTTTGCTATTTTTTCTTGTCAGTCTTACAAGTTTACAAGAACAGGCCAGCAGTGGCATGAGCAGAAGCAGCTCTGTTTCAGTAATGATCTTACTCTGAGATTCTTTCTAGATGGAGCTGTCAAAAGATTTTTTTCTTTTAAGGCCCAGTTGAGTGTGCATATGCACAGATCCAAAACAAGTGACTGTTCTCTTCTATGATTGTTATTCTTGAGTGCAAATAAATAGTGGCTTCCCAGGAAAATCTGGGGTAGTTCACATTCAAAGTGATTAGTACCACGTGCATTTTGTAATATACTTGAGAACAGGTACAGGACTTTTAAGAGTACTGCAAAAGGTACAAAATCTCACAATGCAGTTTTCTCATGTTTCTGGTTTCTGTAGCAATTGTGACTTTTTTTTTTCCTTAATAAGAGCTGAATGGAAGAGCATGGTCTCTGTTCACCAGAGGGAACAAAAATACTCTTTGTGGCTTGCTAGATCTTATAATTAAAAAAAAGTCATGCAGTGAGGGTGTTTAAGTGGATACATTAACTATTAGAATAGATGAACATAATTTAATTTTAAAAAAGCCCAAAACAACAGTTACAGAATCTTTTCCTTATTCAACTCCAAAGAAGGCATTGTAAATACTGTGCTGAATTGAAGAGGTTAATTTATTCTCTATCTTCTGGCTTCTAATAACATTTGAAAAAAATTAAGCCAAATATGGCTCTAGATAGGAGAGGGCCTTGTTTCACAGAAAACTTGCACTGTTCTTGTTCTGAGGGCCAAGGCAGAGTCTTTTGCACCCACAACCCTTCCCTCCTAAGTGATCCTCCTCTACTGCCCCTGTCTAGGCCTGGATGAGACTGGTGCATGGCTGCCGCCCACCCAATCCTGTGCCATTCCCTGTGCTCCAAAGAGGCGTAGGTGGTTTGTAGCTGAACACACACAGGGTAATCTTACATGTGCTGTATTATCTGTTTAAATTAGACTAATTAACATACTATGTAATTACTTTAATTTGGCAGGCATGCTGGTTTTTTTACACTAGAAAAAAATTCCTTCAATTGTAAGTCTGCTTATCCTTCACTAGAACAGTTTTGATGGGAAGCATAGGCCACGTGTAGTTTACAGAGCATCAGGCAAACTATCTGCATTTAAAAACTCACAACAAGGAAAATACCTAAGCTGGTAACTTGTATTCTGTAAGTTCACGGTTTGGTATCCAGCCCCCCAGGTTTGCATAGCTTTCCCTCTGGAGAGGGGGGGATTATAAACCGTCCTTTCCAATACCTTTCTAGACTTACCCACTCTTGATACCCCCCAGAAATGTATGTGCAGTGTTACTCGTTCAGTTACTGACCTTGCCAACAGTGGCAGCAGTGTGTGTTTAAGGGACCCTGGATATTTCTTTTAATGTGGGGTTTTTTTAAGAGTTTGGGTTAATGATTTGACCCCTTGTCTTGAGCTGGCTGGAGGAGAGCTGCTTTTGTGTGCAGCTGCCCTACTGAACAGTTTAAACACTACAACTGCTGTCTTTCAGGTTCCTCCAGGACAGCTGTAGGATGTATAATACAATAGTTCTAGAAGAATATCTTAAGTCAGGACTATCTTTAGTGTGAAGCTCTTACAGCACAGAACATTTACCTGTATAAAAACATGGGAGGTAGAAATGATCCCAGTTTGGATTTCTAAAGCAGCAGTGCAGAGGGAGCTGTATTTTACTACTAGAAATAGTACTTTAGTTCTTACACTTCAACTCTTCAACTTCTTAGTGTTCTAGGGAGCAGACAGTAATCCTACAGAATGGGAGAAACAGGGTTTGAGGATTTTTTTTAATTGGTGTGTTCATAACACAGAACTGTGGCAGTACCATCTTTAAAAATTAAGACATGAATACAAATGATAAAACTAGCCCATGGTAATTAATCCTTGCAGGAAAACGTTTTCTTGTCTGTGCACAGAATGAAAACAAATGCAGGAAAAATACTCAGAAACCCCAAAATCAAATTAGGACTGTATTGTGTGCAAGCAAAACGATGATCGAAGGACTGAGTGTGAGCTAAAGCTTAACACCTAAGAACTCCAAAATTTTTATTGATGTGACATCATCTCCGTTTGAAGAAAAATAAAGTTAATGAAACTTACATGATGAAAAACTTCCAAGCTTCCACAGATTTTTTCATAAACAAAAAACATTCATGAATCAGTGAACCACAGCAATAATAAGGCCCTACCACTTTTGCAGACTGATTTAAACTTTGAGCAGGAAGGAGGGTGCTTTGATTTAAGTCAGATGGGCTAGGATGAACTGAGGTGTCAAATTCAATGTTCTGCTCACTTGGTAAGCCTAGGCATTTGTATTTGGATGGGCACTGAAATAGATTGTGGTAGCTTTACATTAAGCCAAACCGTCGAAAGTTGGGCAATAAATGAAGACAGGAAATAGAAAATCTAAGTAACGCTGAATTTGTTACAAAATCAAGGGCATACGGAACAAATCTGAGAAGCATTGCTGACTGTTTGAATAGCTACAGATAAAACAGTATCCCAAATTCAAGGCGTGATTCTGAGCCTTTGAATGTTACCTGTAAAAACGATCTCCAGCAGTTGAGGTTAGGACTTATGTTCTAGCCAATGGCTCAATGGGTCTGCGATTTCCAGGCTCTCAGGTTAGATCTGAGGCTAACAGGATCTTCATCAGTGGTGGAGGTAGCAGAGCTGAAGGAACAGGCCGTGGCTTTCCCAGTGCATTTTGAAGTTTTGTTTCTGAAATGCTAAATTCCGTCATGGGCTCTTTCATCTCCACCACAGGTGCAAAAAACCAGTAGTGCTAATTCCAGCAATCCTGATCCTATTTCATATGCAGAAATTAACCCAAAGGCAAGTAATAAAAATGCTTACATCATCCCATTCAATTATTCAGCAGTTTTGCAGACATACCGGAAAAAACCTAGCTTTCAATATAAAAATTGTCTATGAAACAGTCTAACTTGAATTTTTCTCCATGGATCATAGTTCCACGTGTGCTGCTGGATCTGTAGAAGAGGAGAGAAAAATGAGCACTCCATTTCCAGCTGCCTCAATTGGCAGATTGGGTTGAAAATCAGTATATAAATATTAAATATATTAAATATAAACTTAGTATATAATTAGTATATAAACCCCAAAGGCTTGTTCTTTGCAAGTGACTGAAGAACAATTCATATCTGTGGTGCGTAGTGGCCCTTTAATTAAGGGTTAAGGTAAGGCCAAGCTCATAAAATTGCAGGAACAGCGAGAGTCTTCAGCAGAACTGGAACAAGCGTGCAATATAACTCTCTGTTCTCTAAGTTTCAGAATCGGGTTAAGTTACACCAGCCTCACTCAGCAAGGCCTTTCTGTCCCATTAAAATGGACAGATTGTTTAACAGATCCTCCATGCAAGCCTTCGCATGGTGCAAGCTTACAGTGAACGAGTATGTGACTGAACCCCAGTCCAAACAGGTACAAAGAAAGTCACAGAAGTAGGGAAATAATGAGAAAGATTACCGTGTGTGTGTTGTCCTGGCATCTTAGCTGGTGTTCTTGTTTCTTTTTCTTTCTGGAAAAGACTATGGAGCAGTTTGATTTCTTGATCATAGTCCTGCCATTCTGGAACTATACGCATTGCTGCTTGCAACTTGGGCTCTTTGGTCATCGGGTTATTACACTGCAAACAAAGCACACAAACTGTTCAGACACTGCCTAAAAAAGGTTTATTCACTGAATAGAGGTATGCTTCCCCCGGGGGAATCAATCGGTTGTTGATGAACACCATGTGCCTGTATTTTAGCTACAGTACAGTGTAAAGTCTCTTTCCAAATTCTTAATAAAGCCAATGCTCTAGGTAAGATAAATATAGAAGCTAAAGGAAAAAACAGAAGTGCTGAAAACATTTAAGTAAGAATACAGGACGAGGTGACTAGATCTGAGGTAGGGAAGTGCCTCTAAAACCGGGCACTAGATTTTATCGTGACACAAGAATGAGGGAGCCATACTGAACTTCTGAACTTACCAGGTCAATGGTTTTTGCTCTCTTCTTTGAGGAATCATCACACCATGTTTCACACCACAGCCACTCCTGTGGGAGCGATTTAATTGGCACTTGGTGGATCATGTTGTTAGGCAAATCCTGTTGTGAAGAATAACAGTCAGTAGCAGTTTCCACAGGGTGCAGGGTGGGAGGAACCGCCCCCATCCCCAACCAGATAGTACTGAGGAGTTTAACTTTTGTAAAGAGGTTTTTTCCCAGTGGAAAAAAAAACACCAAAAAAACCCAAAAAAACCCACCCCAAAACATGATGAATCAAACTTTCATTCCATTCCAAACAAAGTCCTTTGGAAAAAAACCTGCATACTACAACTGTTAATCTTATTTTGTTGAAAAGTAGTTATTTAGCAAACAGTATTAAAGCAGTAATATGAATCAAGTATCAAACCTTTACTGGACCAGTTTAGAAGACTGCTCTTAATTGACTAAAACCATTGTGTTATTTTTTCCATCTGCCACAGTACCAGCCTTATTTCCATTTTTTAAGTCAGTGCACAGTAAAGCACGCGGAGCTGGATAGCTCGAGAAACAAGTACCCAGTTGTGTTATGTATTTGTCTTGGACTGTACTGGAAAATGTGATAGTCTTAAGCCATTGAAGGGGAAGGTGTTCTTTCTAACCACCAGTTACACGTGATGCTATCAATACCCGCCTCATTTGAAGGCAGGGTGTAACAGGACTGCCACTGGTGTCTGGCTGTGACTGCAGTTTGGCCAGGAAAGGAGAGGTCCCAGCCTGCCATTATACCCCAGTAAAACAAAACAAACACAGTAAAAAACATACCTGATCAAGGTTGGACAGACTGTTAGGATCCTGACTAAGACCCTGATATTGTCCTCTGAGTCGATCTCCAGCCGCTATCTTTCTGAACTTCTTCAGATCCACAACATACAGAGCACTACATGGAGATGATGCAAGTATTAGCAATGACATTTGACCGATGCGTAACTTAGTGCAGCCCCGGTAGACCCCAAGATATAATATGTTAAAACAACCTCTTGGTGGCAGTACATTAAATTATCTAATGCGAGGCAGGAAAGCAGTTCTAACAAGGTCATGGCACGTACGAAAAAAAATTTTCAACAAATCTATCTTAGCTTTGCTGTCATGCAGTCCCTTCTTCCAACATTTGTTATTAACAAATGAAGATGTCTGGTTAGTTAACACTTCAGTTCTTTTAACACTTCAGTTCTTCATCTGTAAAAGCTGTAGCATACTGACAGTAACTTCACTGTCCCTAGTGCTTCAAATGGGCCATAGGCAACGGAACCTTAAAGAGGCAACAGTAAGCAAAAAAGTCGTTCACTGCAGCATTGTATACCTCAGCTAGTTTTCTGCTCATTCAAAGTAGTAGCAAAAACTTTTCCCCTCTATTTTGAAAAAAAATTAATTCTTCATTACCTGATGTGGTATTTTCTTCCAGCTAAATGACTTGCCCAGTATCCCGATTTCCAGAACCGGTAGCCATCCATTTCTCTTCGACTGTCACAGAACGGAGTATAGCCATAAGGAGCACCATCTAGACTGAAATCTCTTAATTCCTTTAGATCTGTGCGCACAATCTGAAGGGAAAGGACATTTTTATTTTTATTTGTAGAAGCCTGCCACGGGTTACTTTGCAATGCTGGTCAGGATTTAATTCAAACTGAGCAAACAGTTAAAGGAAGAACTACCTGTTATACTCTGCAGTCTTTTGCATTATGTCTATGTAGTACAAAAACACAGCACAAAAGGTGTTGTCTTCCCTGCCCTTAGAGCCGGAGCAACTAAAATAGAGCTTAAAATAATCCGATAGGGGTTGGTTTGACAGCCGAAGTGCCAAATTGTTGCTTAATAAGCAGCAAGAATTCTTACTAACATGAACTCTACTGGATCCTTTGTATCCTTTCCTCTTGAAAGTTTGCAAACCCTTTGGGGATGAAGGCTTCTTAATGTCCTTTTGACACAGATGTTGTGGCAGTAACACCGCTCTAGAAACGCCATTTGAGGGGCGGGGGGGAAATGCATTAATATCTCTCCCATAAACAGAGCAAAAACTGTCTAAAATGAGAACAGCGTAGCTGGAAATTTATCCTAGGTGATATTTTAGCATAAGTTGTAATGGTTTTAACTGACGAGGGATCATACTGTACGTACGCCAAAAGACCTAAGGCATTTTATACTTACATGTTGCTAATCGGTGCTTCTCGGCTCCGTGTTTTTGAAGGAGTATTTTTGGCAGTTCTCACTGCCCATGCATCCTGTACTTACGAACCGTTCAGGCAGCAAGCACATACAGAGCCCTAGAGACAACCGTTTGCTTTGCAGCAGGACATGGATTTTGCACACAAGGGATTTGTCTTCTTGCTCCTCTGAAAGCCACTCAGATCTGGCCAAGTTAAAAGCGGGGTGGGGGGAGGGTGTTTGGTGACTTAGGAAAATACCACATGTGGTAAGTGATCTGCAGGCTGGGAGAACAGACAGAACTGGAAAAATGGAAGGGTGAAACAAGAATCTATTTGGCAAACTAGCTGGAATCACAGTGTGTGAACGAGGCACTTTTTTAAAAAGTAAGAGACAGGCCAACAAAACCAATCTTTGTGGGAACGGGCAGAAAAAACTAGCACTGACTGAAGCATGCTATAGTTAGAGAATCAACCTTCAGTCATGCCTGCGAAGGGCTCAAACTTGCAACCTTTCCAATAATACAGAAAGTGTATTCAAGAACATACTAATCTTAGAGAAAAGAAAAACAGAAAAAGGAAAAGATCAAGTAATTCCAACCTCTGTGTTACCTGATCGGCATCCACAAACAGGATTTTATCAACAGCTAATGGGAAGAGCACATCTAGAAAGAGGATCTTGTAACCCCAGATGATACGCTGTTTCTCTGTTTGCTGATGAAGCCAGCGTGGCCATTTATACTGGACAAGCTCATACTGGAAATTATACTTCTCTGCCATGTATGGGATGAACTCCTGCAGAGGGAGGAGGAAAAGAGTAGCTTATCTCAGTTCTTTGCTCCTCTGTGGGAAAAAGAAAAGTGCATTACCAGAGACAGACTTCAGTCCTGTACTAAAGCACAGAACATTAGAAACTGAAATGCCACAAAGAATAACTACAGTTTCATTGTTACTTCAAACAAAGACATAACCCCAGATGGAACAATCAGTACAAATTGCAAAGCCAACTATCGTAAGACAACTAAATATTTTGGCATTTTTCCCCACACAATTACTTATGAACCATTTTATAGCGATCCACAGATCAGTTTAAAAGAATGCATTACTCAAATCGTAAAATTTTGCGGATGGGAGAATTATTATTTAGGGCAGTACAAAGCAGTGTAAATGGGAATAATAAAGTGAGAGAAAAGAACTGGGAGAAATTCTTTACTGGAACAACTTGGCCCACTGCCAAATCAGTTGACATTCTCATCTGTGAGGCTTCCGCTGACACTGCAAGAGTACAGGTTCAGCCAGGGGGTGTGGTGCAACACACCAGGAGGCAGGAATTGGCGAAGCATACTGTTGCACCACCCCAAGAGGTCACTGACAACAGCGCATGGCTGCAGCAATGGGGACACTGTCAATTATTTCACCTTGAGTCTACGCAGAACAGGCAAGATTCTCTAAGAAATGCTACTTCCTAATATTAAATGTTAAAAATTGCAAATTCCTGAACGTTTCGACATCCATTTACCCCTGGGTTCTGTTTTGAATCCAGTTTTTGTTTTATGATGTATCACATATAATTGATAAGTATTTCCAGGTATACTCATCCAGCGCTGTGTCACTCTTTACTACATACCGCTCATGTACTCGAGTGAGCCTGAAACATGGTTTTACCATCTCCTCTTAGGAAGCTCTCTCCATACCTAGTCATAGGTGTTGCTTCTCTGGTAGTTTTTTTCCTATAATATTCCAACCCTTACGTATTAGACGTAAGTTTATAGCCTTGAATTCCATCTTAAAATCTACACCTTTATCGTGTGAGTTAGTTACGAAAAAATGTTCATACTCTTTCAAGTATGATTTTCCTAATATGTGCTGTTCTCTTCAATATTTACCTTCAGCACGAGTCCACTGTGAACCTGTCTGTTATTTCTCAAAGCTTTCTAGGCAGAAGCACCAGCTTATACCAACCTGATGCTTTGTCAAAATACAAGGTATACAGACAGGTAACTGTAGATATGTTTACACAATAGTATGATGCACAAGTTGCAACTTTTTTTTTTTTAAAAAAAAACCTTTCCCCCACAATAGAATAAATTTTTAATTAGTAACAAACCTTGAACGTAGGCGATAGGTAGTTCTTCAGAAACCAAAACTTTAAAGGAGTCTTAGTATGTTTCAGCACAGACAACATCATTATGCTATCAAAAGGAAAAAAAAAAAAAAGCATTTACAGGAACTGCCACCCACTAGAGATCAGCTGTGTAACACATTACAAATTGCTGTTTTACATTATTAGACTAACCGCAGTTATGTGTCAGGTAACCGATTTTCACGTGTGAAGAAAAAACAGGTAGCTTCAGCCTATTGCAAATTGCTTAATTTTATCTACAAAATTACTAAACCCCCTGAAATCTATGTACTTTACCTAGGCAGAGAATTTACAACCTGTTAGCTTTCACAGTCCTTTGAGAACAGAAGCTCAGATTCTTCTCTAAAGCAACGATGACTTATTCTATAACTTCTTAACAATACATTCGTATTTGGTTATATTGTAGTGAGAAAATGCTAGGATAGCAACACAGCATCTATTAAACTAGCTTTTGAATGTATGAATGTTGTGCAGACAAAAGATCCTGTAATACAGTAGATGCAAAACCTAGAGGATTTCTGAGCTGTTGAAATTATTTTTTTTAATATATTCTTGCAAATTCTAACCTTTTTCCTTGCGGTAAGCAGGGCATCTCTACCATTTGAGACCCCTAGATTATAAATTCTGAACTAACCGTAGGAATCTTTCATATAGGTGTCCCGAAGCCACAGAGAATATATTTAGTACATCATCTTTATCCTGTTTCACATCTTCAGTCTTTTGTCCTCCTGTGAATCCCCTGAAAGACCAAATGTGTTTATACAAGATAGTAAGGCCCAGCTAATAGGAAAGAGTGCAAGAGACTATAAATTGCTACAGTGTTGGTTTAATACAGTACAGCTGTGGGATTTGGGGTTGTCCCTCCATGCTGGTCAGGGTGTTCCCCACAAGGCACAGTGCTGCAGACACAGACATGCAAGCCCCTACAGCTTATATACAAACACCTATTCAACTGAAAAATTGCTGGCTGAGATGCAGCTCTTAGAATGTTTTCAGGCTCCCAAGTAGCACTGGGGGGTAAGGGAAGGTAAGCAGGGGCAAAGCAGTAGCTCAGTTCTCTAGAGACAGAAGGGTCCTGTGAAAAACAAGGAGATAACAAGACCTAAATTGAAGCAGTCTTAACAGCTGGCTGTGGAATAGCACAGACCTAATGGTATCATGAAACAGTTTTCCAGTTTCAAGAGACTTGCAGGTTGTTAGTGAATTAGCTTTACCATTTGAGAGATTCCCAAAATCCAGATTCATTGTCACTGGTACCATCACTTAGTAGATCTTCATTCATCATATCTAGTTTTTTCTGAACCTGTAAAGCATAACATCGCTTTAGTGAGTGGAATCCCATATTGGGCAAGCAGCTATGGAGTCTTATTTTGACGCTGGCTCTGTTTGTATCCACTTGAATTATGTCCAGTGAGCTGACAGGTAACCTAAGCTGCCTGGAGAAACAGCTCAGTGGTGAACTGACATTTTCAAAATAGATTCCAAAGGTGGTTTAAGACAGCAAAGGCGTGTTAGTCTAGATGTTAAAATGCTTTGCTAAGAGGTGTTTAGTGACCATCCTTGATGGTGGAGGCTGGCAAACAAAAACCCTCAAACCAACGAACCAAGCGCCCCACATAAACCAATACAGCACCTCAACACCACTTTCTGTTTCTATGAGCCACTGAGACTCGGAAGTTGATACATAGAAAAGCAGCAAACCAGGAGAATATCCTAGAATTACTCCAGCACAAGTAAATCCTGTAAGAAAGTGTGAATTGGGTGTGTTATAACCATCACTTATCTATCAGTCGTCCTCCTCAAACTACCTCTGACAGGCAACCCTAAGAGGCAGCAGATTACTAACTTTTTTATGTATTCTCGCCTACTCTGTATCAGACTGATAGAAAATTTATTACCAGATGAGTAAAATTTATCTGTAATAGATAAAATACTGGCTCAATGAATGCACTGAATGTTTATTACTAGGCATAGATAGGACATTCAAGACTTTTTTTTTCTGAAGTCACAAGCACAACTCAGTAACATGTGAGCACAATTGTTTCTCACAGGCATACAAAAGGAACAGCAGTTACACATCATTCATGTGTCAAAAAACCAAGTCTACAGATAATTATCTGCATTATAGATACTGTGATGTGAACTTTGTGCAAACTGCCTTAAAATTGTGCTTGTAAGAAGGGATCATCAAGAGGCCTTAATCAAAGTTTCTTCCTCACTATTGGTCAGTCTTTTTTAAGAGCAACTCACGTTTTTAAACTCACCTTCACTTTAATAATTTTGCTCTTGAAGTTGCTGAGAACAACAATAACTTCGCTAGCTTCAGGCGGAGAGTCTGTGCCATCATGGCTGAAAATACAGACAATACTGACCTTTACTACAAAGCAGAAATATATTCTTTATTTCTTCTACACATTTTTCTACCTGGTGCTAAGCCTTAGCACTGTAAAACAGGTTTGAGACATGGAACAAAGTAACAAATACATGTATTTGAACACTTACTTACTGAGTTTTAAATTAATTCATTTATTTCATCTCACATAACTTCAGTTCACTACACTTTGGCAAGGGAACCGTTGGATTCACGTTACAACGCCTACCTAGTTCAAAAGTTTCACAAGAAAAAGACTGAAGTATTTCTGATGCTGTCCTACCTGTAGATTCTGTAGATATCCTCAGATCTGCCCTTTCTGAGTCTTAGAGTCCATGCACCAGGATTAGCTTTTAATTGGAAGTAACCCTGTACAGCAAAAAGAATATTTGTCAGTTTCCAGAAAATGCAAATGTAGAAAACCAAGTTTTTAAAGCATGTATTTTGACTCACTGTTTTGGATCTGAAAATAGTTATTTGTAAGCCAGATGATTTACATAACCATAAGGCCTTAGAAAACCCAGAGAACAGGACAAAAACCCCAGAAGTTCCACTCAAAATTGTCAGGTTTTTCTTCGTAAGAGACAGGAGTATGAGGAGGTCTAGCATTATTTGTTAGATGACAGAAGATCTTCAGGGTGTCCCAATGGGAACAGTGCAATCCCAAAGTTTTTTCTGCAAAAGCCTGCCTTCATGAAGGAGTCAGTGAATTTCAAAATACTAGTTGGTAACTACACAGCACTCCATGAAAGATCTGCCTACAAAACAAAATTTACATCAATTTTGAAGCTCTACAGACTGGTACTTCAGCAGGAAATGATAACATAGTTTATATGTTACAAGATAGCTCTTCTATAGAACTTAAAAAATTACAATGTGCAAATTCAAATATCCTACACAAGGCTTGAAGTTTCAGGTTCCAGATCTGAACATTTTCTTCTGTGATTCAGATTATTACATGTATGGAAGGCATAAACATTTGTAGTGATGCTTTGGTGTCCCGTCCAGTTTTGTACAGTGACCCCAAATGCACGCAATTCTATATGTGAAGCAGTCTGCTATAAAAAATTTTAAAATAAGAGCACAGGGCATGTTCTTGGTCTCCTCATACCCCTTCACAGCATAGATACTGAGCTGAGGAAGAGGATTCCCAGATACAGCATTGTATACTGTGATGCATGCACTTTGGTTTAACTAATTAGAAGGAAAGACACCTCCAAGCCATTAAGCTTTCCTCCCGAGCATACACACACACACACAACGTGATCACACACAAAACATGGGTCAACTTCCTTTCTAAAACAAGAAATATTAGATCATTATAGGATATACTTTGGCTAAGAAAAGGCACAGAGAAATAGAAAATAAGCGTAAGAATTTTAAAATAAATATTTAGTAGCATCAGTGAACCTTTTTTCCCTTGCTTTTTCTTTAATACATTTGAAGATTCCAAAAACCACAGTAGGCAATTTATTCCAGTTTTTCACTAACATCACGTATCAAGAAAATATTCCAGTGGCTGAACTTCCCTTGCCGTAATTTCAGTCCATTTCCCCTCTTGTTGCCCAGTGTGGACACTGAAAACAGATTGATCCCTTACACAGCTACTTTATAAAGGCAGCGGCAGGGAACAACCACATGCTTGCATTTCTGTCACCTTATCTCAACTAAATTAAGCAATTCCCATTGTTCGACACTTCCTTTATTTTCTACAATGTCAACTACTCCTGCTGACTCTCTCCACTTGTTCCATAGATCTCCCAAAGAAATAGGTCCCAAAACAAGACAACTGTCCACCTGAGGCTTACAGTACCAGAGTGGATGGTCTAAGGGGTATCCTGCCTAGAAAAACCAGAACTGTCTAACCTTCCCTGGGAAGAGGTTACTTAAGAATACTGGCATCGTTGTAAGATATTCCGGAAGACCTTTCTCAGCAAGCTGAAGGGAAAAGGTACATCTTGAAAAAGGTAAGAGACAAATAAGTACACTGTGAGGTTTTAGACATCAACATAAGGAATGATGTTGTTCCGATATATTTGCAAGCAGCCATGGCATAGCCACAGCCCACACGCTAGACAATACTCAGTGGTTTATGCAAGTGATTGTGCTGACTGGAGGACAAGGTATTTGTTGCCAGTTTCAATCGAACGCTTACCAAGTTGGCCATAACAATGGTATCAACGATAACAGGACTGGTTGAAGTTCCCAGTGTAAACTGGAGTCCCCGAGGTGGCTGTCCGGTAGTAATATCATAGCAGTGTCCTTCCAGAAGCAGATATTCCAATTCATATTCTGCAGCTACAACATTATCCACCTGTAAGGACAAGGTACTGCTGAACTCAGCACTAGCTCTAAAGGGCAAAATTTCAGTGATTCAGTTACTCTATAAAATAGCCACAGTAATTAAATAACACCTACTTTATTTTACCAGAGTAAGTTTATTAAAAATATACCTACAAAGCCTTAAAGAGGTCAGCTCCTTTGAGTGACAAACTTCACACACATATTGTTAAGCGTCCCTGACCAAAAACATTTGAATCTCAACTGGTAAGATGCCAGGATAAGAAAAAGGAAGGACTGTTGCTCTATTTTACGATTTTTTTTTTTTAACATTTATTGGAGAATGTAGTCAAGTAAGTGATCAATCTGGCATCTCATAGAAAGTATTATGATGGGGTCCGTAACTTTGAGTCTAAACCTGTTTAAAGCTGGTCTCATCTAGTATTTATCATCTGAAATAAACATTTAGTTTTGCTCTGCATTATTCCAACAGCATGCTAGGGTACTGTCACAAAGACCAATACCTTTTTTCTATGCCAAACAAAAGTGCCAAGAAAAGACAAGAAAAGAAAAATAAACCAATAAACCTTGGGTCCCTACCAGGCTAAATTCCTATGTAGCCTGAGGACACTACATAAGCAAACTATTAGTCTAATCTCACAAAACATCTTCTCCCATTGCATGTCCACAATGACATTAATTGCTATAGCACCAACAGACTGCATATTAGGAAGTGGAAATTGTGCACCTGCAAAAGTAAGTCTACTGTTTATTTGGAGGCTCAGGATGGTACTTCAAATGCCTGAAGCATTTAATCCCCTCACCTCTCCGGCTTTCAATTAATCTAAGGGGGTCATGGGAATCGCAGGCTTGAAATGTGTAGTAGTAGCAGCCATTTAGTGGTTCATTTATGGCTTTACAGTTAGGTCAAGAGATGAAAAGCAAAAAAAACCCAAAGAAAACAAAGCACACACCAACAACCACCACACAATTTCTTAGCTTTCTGAATAACTAGTACAGGATTAGCAGTATCAGGCTCCGCCGCTATACTGTATCATATTCCCAAACAGTATCAGAGAGATGTGAAAGCAGAGCAGACTAATAATGCAATGTTCAGTGAGAAAGTAACCCACACTTGTAATGACCACAAGGTTGTACAGACTTGCTTGTCAAGAGGCCTGTTTGTAAAGGGTTTGGCAATCTCATTACATATGCAGCGGATGGCTTTCCGTACTGCAGGAGTCACCTGCACAGCTGGGGCTGCTGTCCGCAGACAGGGCCCAGGCCTGGCTGGTTTTGGAGCCTGAACTTCCCTCCCACCTCGAGAGGTGGCTCCTCCAGGTCAGGGCTGAGGCATACCCGTGGGGAAGCTTGTACTGCCACTGCCCGTGCCGTACCCGTTGTGCAAACTGAGGACTTCAGCCTCCAGAGCTGTCAGTCTGGCACCTTTTGCATATGCTGCATTACACATATAGAATTACTGGGTTTAATATATATCCGCAGTTCTTTAAGGCCAACTACGTAACGGCTTATTTCAAGGGAAAAGACTATTTGACCACCACATTTAACATTTGTTATTTAACATTGAACCCTGAAGTACAGAATTTTTTACTTTGCATCACACATGGATTATCTAACTTCTAATCTATGTTTTTAGTGCCCATCGTAACATGTCAGTGTAGTGCACTTTGTAACTGCTTACCAGCTCACTAATTCCAAATCTTCTGAAACCTATTAAACTGCTAACAGCAAGAGGTTAATAATTAGCACTGAACTGTCCATTCCATTAAAGATTAATGGGAATCATCAATGTGTACCTACAGCTATTCTTCTTCCATTTCTAAGGTCCTTTTTCTACTAAACTCTAGCCCCTTGGATTTTTCTTTCCTCCTTACTTTATCCCTAGGTATGTGGGGCAGCATTGCCCAGATCAATATTTTGGTAGTCTAATTCAAGACCTGTTCTAGCAGCAGTCAACCTACTGCAACCAAGTGGATTTACGCTGCAGCGGTTTTACTGTTTTATTGATACTGCATTTCCTTTTGTGGGCCACAAGAGTGCTTGCCAGTAACAAAAGCTGTGAAAATGAACAGGTAGCTAAGAACAGCTTGGTGGCTTCTCAGAGCAAGGGAAAGTAAGTAGAATTTACTTACTGAGACAGAACTCAGATCTTACGTCAAAATTTCTGAACAGAGGTTTAAAAAATAATCTTATTTTCAGTTGTGTCATTAGCTGTAGGGAACTCTAAACTGAAGGAATTTTTCAACTAATAAATTGAAAAATTATTTAGTGACCAACAAAGAGTTTCTTTGTTTCTAGCTCAGGACACTCTGAAACATTACACGTACACACTGTACACAGCATCTGTAGGATCTGCGTCACGTCTACAGCGTTTTTCAACCCGTGGTTCAGGCATCCAGGACTGAGAACAGCGATCTTGCTATGAGTGAACTTAGGTTTACCTGCATCCTTCCTAAAAAACATTTAGGGGTCTGCTAATGTAAAAGGCATTAATATCCACAGTGCTATGTTCATTAGCATTTTAAAATTCCACATTTCTTTCCCATTACAAAAATAAGCCCTGGAAAAGCACCACCATTCAACTGCAGTCATAGGAACACACTGATTTCTCTTACCTCCTCTAAGTAAATATTATCAAGGTCATATGGGGTTCTGACAGATTCCACCATCCAGCTCTCAGGAGTATTTAGGTTCAAAGTGAACAGTGGAGACTGGGGCATATCCAAAAACTTGGCAATTGGTCCTGGAGCTAAGTTGTTATCTGCTGTGAATGAAATCTCTGGCTCTAAAACATAGCGATAAAAGCTGAAATTTCAGAAAGAAAACATTAGAAGATATTTCTGCCCAACTTCGCAAATATTTCACTCTCATTGAACTTGCTGGCAGCATCGGCTTTCCCAGACCTCCAATGTTTCCAAGAAGCCCAACATGAAATTTTTATTTCCTCTTGCATATAGGAGGCTTTGTCCAAAGCAACATGGGTTGTGTTGACCTTAGAACAGGTCAGAATTTTCATCTTGAAAGACGAACCAGAATGTGCGAGACTCAACCATTGAGATCAGTAAGTTATTTAACTTTATATATAATATATATATATATTAAAAAAATGCACCCAACTTGTAAACCAGCAGAATCACTTCAAGCTACCCACAAATTCCCAGATTCTCTAGGGGAAATCACGCTGTTACATAAATGAGCTCAAAGCTGTTACTCCTGCAAGGCATTTGACCGTGTTTCCGTGCTTGCACATTCCAGCAGGTTTTTCTTTCTCTCTCTCTTTTTAACCCGGGCGTGGTATTGCTTACCTTTTCAGTGGCATGTCAGAAAGCTTGGACTGGCAGTTCATAAACACTCTCAGGTTCATGTTTATCAATTGGTTCAAAACCTAAAGCAATGAGAAAAAGATATCCCTTAAAATGCAGACTACGAAAGCTGACCACTGTTTTTATTGACAAGACCTTAGAGAGGCATGTTACCTGCACATTCTCAATCCTCCCTTCTCATTACTTGCTTTACCACACCCACCTTTTAACTGGTGGTTTTAAGAACAGTTACCTGCTCCCTCACATTNTGCTGTTACATAAATGAGCTCGAAGTTGTTACTCCTACAAGGCATTTGACCGTGTTTCTGTGCTTGCACATTCCAGCAGGTTTTTCTTTCTCTCTCTCTTTTTAACCCGGGCGTGGTATTGCTTACCTTTTCAGTGGCATGTCAGAAAGCTTGGACTGGCAGTTCATAAACACTCTCAGGTTCATGTTTATCAATTGGTTCAAAACCTAAAGCAATGAGAAAAAGATATCCCTTAAAATGCAGACTACGAAAGCTGACCACTGTTTTTATTGACAAGACCTTAGAGAGGCATGTTACCTGCGCATTCTCAATCCTCTCTTCTCATTACTTGCTTTACCACACCCACCTTTTAACTGGTGGTTTTAAGAACAGTTACCTGCTCCCTCACATTGCAGGCATCCTTTCTGGGATGCAGACACTTTCCTCCTCAAGAACAGAGTCACTGCAAACTAACCCATTAAAATGGTGACACTAAAAGCTATCTGGGCAATATCTAAGCACGATCTCAGTGTGTAGTACAGTGTAATTAGTTTTTCCACTAATAAATGTATTGTGCAACTCAGATGCACTCTCAGATGGCCACCATCCAGTCAAGGAGGAAAACAAACATTCCAAAATGACAGAACTGAGACAACTTTTTGAACTCACCATAAAATGCATTACAACATCGCACACATACCAAAAGTAACGGAGCAAGTCTTTGAGCATCTCTCGTCACAGGATCAACAATAGCCACAACATCAAAGTATGTATCCCCCTCTTTTGGTCTCAGTTTAACTGCACTAAACAGAAGAAAAAACAATTTTAAAGTATCAAATGTATGGATAAATCACTATATATCTCATTCTGAAGTCAAATTACTTCCTAAATGCTATCCACCTTCTGAAACCTTTTTTTGTTAAGTTAAACGCAACTTAAAACCACGGAAACATTAAAAGACAAGGGAAAGCATATTGCTCAGCAAATGCCAGCTGTCCTATACCTGTATCGTTCTTCAAAAAAATGATATTCAATCCTTGCTTCTCCTTTTGGTTGAGCAGAAAGAAGAGCATCCACTTTCATTACCAAGTCACTTGCACTGAAAAGGAAAAAAAAATTACAGATACTCAGAAAATAGTGCGTACTTATCACATTTCTGCCAGTTTGCAGCAGAAGACAGATTGAATTCAGACACACAAACCAACACTTTTACTACCTCTCTACACAAGCTCTGAGGAATTAAACGTATTTAAGGGTTAATCTGCCATTAATTTAAACAAGTTGCAGCCTTATTACTGAGGGTACCAAACGGTTTAACTCTGGAACAAATACAGAGCAGCGAGGTATTTTAGGGGTCAACCATGCTACAGGCACTACATTCCTGAACTTCACCAACCTCTCTCAGACCCGTAAGCGATTCAGATCAAACCCTTGTTTCACAGCAGTCTTCCCATTTCACACTGCAACTCTACGAACTAGGAAGCAATCCTGTGTGGGGAGAAACTTGAGAGAGAGGGGTCCTATCATTTAAAGAGAATTACGTCTGACGTATTCCTTTTTATTATTCCCATACATTTTCAGTCTGGTATTTTAAGAACATATTTAATCTTGAAAATGTAAAACCTCTTGAAAGTTCAGTGAAAATTGATTTGTACATCACAGCTTTGCCAAGAAGCAATACTGTAACTTAAAGGTCTGTCAGCTTTTCCTGAATTAAATAAGTCTCATAGATTTATAGCGACAGCTGTTTAAATTGTTCATACCAAAACCACAAGCCTGGTGTAGTCTGCAAAGTTGTGCAGTGTTTTCCAGTGCAGCAGATCATTTCAAAAGCTTTTGGAATACTATGGCAACATTCAAACCAAGAAACCACTGCTCTGTCCAAAACTAGCCTATGTTCAAACTACGCCCTCTTCCTCTGCCCTATCATCCTTATTTCTCTTTTGATTCCCAACAGAGCAGTGGATGCAAAAGTGTTTGGAATGCTGTTAAAACCTGTCCTCCTAAGATTGAGAATCACACAAGGTTTCTGCACAAAATACCTCACATTTAATTTACTTGACCAGCCTTTAAGGCAGCAGGCAGCAGCATGGAAAAATGTAATGCTAAATATGAGAGAAACTATCTTCTTAGCTATGAGCTTCAACACACAAACACATACTTACGGACTTCAGTTTTGAAGACACTGGCACGTGTTGTTTTGAACCTGAAGATGATTTTCTTTTGATGAGCTCACCTCTATGCTTTTTGCAATAATTATCTAGAGCTATGATTTTCATTTTCTTATCTCTACCTCTTTCCCTATTGTTTCTCTTTAAAAAATTAAAAGCAGTTTACATGATTCCGTAGTACACACTGTATACAGCATCTTCTATTTAGTAAAATATATTACTAAACTAGTTTTTATATTGATAGAAGCAGCACTTAGCTGAACTGCAAACAGATTCACAAAGCATACTCCCGTGTCACATTTTCTTCCCTTCTTTCTGCTTTTAAATCAATACGGTAGTAATCCTACATAAGAGTTACAAAGCTCTGACATATTGGAAGTAAATGGTTTAAAACAGTGTGTCTGTTAAGATTTAGCTCGGGGAAAAATCCACAATTAGTCTGAAGGCCTTAATATTAATGAAAAATTAGGTTTCTGTTCCATTTAGAGGAGCAGAAAGGCAGGCCGGTGCAGAAAGCATTTTCAAGAATAAATGTAATAACATGCAGCAATTTATACCACTTCATAACACATCCCACAGCAGCAAACAGCTCTTCTCTGCATACAGACATCTTCTCTGTCGGTAAAGCTGTCACCAACCAGAGTCAACTAAACCTTGAATGAAACTTCACCTAGCTGAACACAGCAAAGAATTTAACCAGCCCCGCAGAACGAATGCATCACCCCCCTCATTCTTTATTTTTTCAGTCCACCTGTATCTGCCCCTGATGCCAATCCAAGAAGCCACTTCTTGAACTCCTCAGATCATAACGCGGCAGGCTGTTGCCGCCCATGCTGCTGTGATCCAGGGACTACCTCAGTAAGTACCAATACATTTACTGTTTCATGTTCACTGGAATGGCTCTACAGTAAATGCCTACAGACTTGGGCACTTTCCCAGTTTCTTGCTGCTTGTCAGTGAGGCTCCAGCCAACATAACCCCTCCAACTTCCGTTACAAGTAACAGACCAGCCATGTCAGCTTGGTACTATAGATAATGAATCAAGAATGATGAACTCTGAGCGCCGCACCATAGCAGGGGCTGCCAGTACTCTCAGAACTGCTTCCTGAATCTGGGGGACACAGTCACAGCTCCATACCTCCAGCAGATTGTGAACTACAAAAAAGTCACTAAAGCACTTTAAACCCAATAAAGGTAATTGCATCTTCTTCCTTCCTCACTTGCTCCCCTGAACAGCTGAGCCTTGACCATATGAACACATGCATGTTTGTTTACAGCACCTATCCAGGGCGTACTTGATAAAGCTTTCTCCAGGCTGCCAAAAGTCACATCATCAGAGTGCCACAACTTTTTTGTGAGCCTCTTCAGGTTTACTTACAGATCTTCTTCGAATCCCAGCTGCTGAATCTGAGATTTGATTTTCTGTCCCGATGTCTTTAGTATGATATTCTCAAGGAGATGGAAATCATCCTGATTGAACATCTCACCATCCTCTAATGGGCCAATAATCTACAAAAGAGCAGGATCAGCATTATTAGGTAAAGGCTACATTGAAACAAAATGCAAAGGTGTATTAAATAAATACTGCAGCCCAGTCTCGGTGGGTATCAACTGTTTAGGCTGTTACTTACGTCAATGGCAGCAGAGTTTAACAGATAAGTCTAGCTATTTAGAGCCAAGAGTCCCAGACTAAGGCATAAAATGCATGCTTAAAATTTTCACTGCGTGCTTGGTTTGCAACATTTGGGCATATTAAATTATACATGCAATACTACATCTTGAAAGGGCAACAGAATACCAGGCCAATTCCAGTAGTCCAGCAAATCTCTAGCAAATGTCCCTCCTCTAGCTTTCAGAAGCCTACAAGCTACCTAGACAACTCTTGCTATCTTGCTGATGGAACAGAATACCGCAACTCATCGCTTGAAATTTTTAACCCATTAAAGTATACAGTAACCCCTGGAACTCGCAGGATTTTTTCCTAACTAGCAAGCAGATGACAGAAGAAAACTGAATGCTGTACACAGTTGAGTTTTTCATTATTTGCAGTGAAATACTATTGTAAAATCATTTGCCTTATCTAAGTGCCTATCGTAAAAAGAGCTGCCTAAAAAGGCACCTTGATCAGGGCCAGATAGAGCAGCATTTTGCCCAATGAACTGAAGCAGAGCAATCTTTCAGATTTATCATCCCTTTCCGCCCCTGGACTCCATTCACTGCCAACATGAAAGCAACTCTGTTATTGAGAGATCTGAATTTGTACGAAACACCAGCAACTAACTGCACACAGTACAAAGAAAAGGTCACTGCAGGTCTGAATAAATCAAGCTGGAAGCAGTCCTAGAGACTGCTGAGACCTAGAGCAGCTGAGACTCTGTGTCTGATCCCTAGACGCTGCTGCTCAAGGTCTGCTTCTTTCCCACATGTGGAATATCTCTCTCACTGGCTGTTGATTGATCTTACCCTTCCATTGCTGATCACAGCCCTCTGCCCCTTCTTCAGCTTGAGAACGTCTCTGCAATATATAGCATGGGACAGAATAAAATCCACCTTGGGAGATTCAAAGGCTTCTTTGAAAATACTGATATCCATACCCTGAAAGAAAAGAATACTTGACGTTGAAATGGGAAGAAAAGTACAGGTCTGCACACTTTTTTAAAATGCACCTTTTTTGTTCCCATTCAAGAACATCTTTATATCTTGCTAAAATTTATCCCCAGGCCCCTTTCCTTTGTGGTCTTAATCCTAGTTCTTGCCTGTCACCTTCAAACATTATCCAACTTATGATGTGTAGGGTCACAGCCCTAGAAATTATTGCTACTTAGACTAGGTGTTCCATTCTTCTGTTATTAAGTGATTCTTGCCTAACTTTTTAAACCTATTTTGACAAATATAATTGCAATTTTTTTTCTCAGCTTTTAAAAAATATTATCGTTCTCTCTTAACCCCCTAAGAAACAACTGACTCACTCAAACAGATTCCTGAATCTGCATTCCTTCTGACTTTTCAAAGTTAGGTAGCTTTGATGAAGATTTACTTAATTTTCAGATGGACTGTTATATTTAGGCAAGTTTACCTTTCAGAGCAAGAAAAACCCAACCCCACCAAAACCAAGTATTGCTCTCTGTTGTTACTGCATCTTTTGCATATAGCATACTACATAAACAAAATGCATTAGAAGAACAAGTGAAGTACCCTACCTTGTTAAGTACCAGCAAATATGCTTACCCCAACAGCAAATTCTAAGATGTCAGCTCCTGCCTCTAGTGCCTTTGCAATTTCTTCTTTTGCCATTTTGGTGATGAAGTTCTTGGCATTATTTGATGTTTGTGTCTGTAGAGCTGCCCATATGGCTTTAGCGACAAGTGTGTTCTGGCTATTCGGATCTTCACTAGGATTATTAATCATGCTAATTCGAACATTATTGCTGGATTTCTGTGTTTAACGGACACGCATTAGGAGAACGTTAGATTTCGGGTATGTTTTAACTGAGAAGAGTTAAGTCTATTGTAATAAACTCTGTAGCAAAAGCTTTGTATTTCGTAACCAGAAAATCAGATTCCAAATCAGGTAAATAATAGCACAACGTCAAAACGATAAATGAACTAATTTAGCATCAACTGTTTAGTTTACATACAGGCACCACTGTGACAGGAATCTTCTAGATAATACTGTTCTATATACGAGCTATAGTACCATGGCCACCACTCAGGTCTGGCAAAACAGTCATTTAGGAGTAAGCTATCTATTTTTGTGATTCAGTTATCTACCTGGAACAAACGAGACAGAGCAGGGAGCATTGCTCAAATTCGTCTCCAAACCAAAACACAGACATCTTCAATTTAGAATCATGGGCTTAAAAGAACATCTTTTCTTTATTGTATTAGCATAGTGCCAAGAGGGGATTCTGTCCTAGTACAAGGTGGTCAGCGATATTCCAGCCTCTACAAATAAGACAAGGCTGGATATTAATTAGCAGGGAGAACAAAGCTCATACAACAGGAAGAAGCACAACCTGTGTTTTTCAAGCCTCTACCTACTGCTTTGTTAGCACTGCTAACCTGTTCAAATGAAAACATTACCTACCTGATGTTTAATTGCATCATACAACAATTGTCTCCCTGAAGGTTTATCAAAATCACCAACAATCCAAAAGGTAACTGGTCTAACAAAGGAATCATCTGCAATTAAAAAAAAGAGTGGGAAAAATTTGAGGGTGAAGGGAAGGAAAGCTTCAGTTTTCCCTTGTTCGGAGAAGAAATATGATGCACATGCAAAGGTTTCAAAAAAAGTAAAATTACATAGGGAAGATATGGATGAAGCTAAGCTACGAAGTCTGGCAAGACAAGAGTAATAGCATTGGTATTCTATTAGGTTTCATTTACCTCATTCAGAAAACCCAAGTGGGACAGCATGCATCTCTGTTTCTAAGCTGGAATTTTAGGGCGGATTAATTTTTGTTTTGCTACCTTTTTAATTCAGAAATTATAAAGGAACCTATAAATAACTTATGTATTCCAACTAGGGTACACACATACCACTTCTTTGTACTGAAGCTGTTAGTTCACAAAGTTTTGCATAAAGAAACAAGTGCCGAAGCAAACATGCATTTAAACAGCTAGCTTCATTTCCTGCTGGTTCTAAAGCCAATGTTACAAAGGAACCAGAAAATTCCCAGAACAACATATGAAATGCTAAAGCATGAGTTACCATAGATCTCCTTGGAAGACATTCCTGGTCAAAAAGCAGAAAGGAAAAGGGGAAAGGAGAGAGACATTAATAATTTTATAGTAAGCCCAATGTGTATCAAGAAGCTGCAGCGCTATACTGGGCGTAACTGACTCACTAAAGTTCAAGTCCAACAAGCAACAAGTTTGTGATAATTTTATTAGAATAAGCTTTGACTTTTTCTTCCCCTCAAATAGACTGATGCTTTGTTTTCATGCTACAGCACTAATTATATTACATATTACCAGTTTCATCCCATACTGTGAAGGCATCGTTCTGAAGACTGTTTGCAAAAACTGCCATGCCATTATGACTTGGATTTAAACGTTTCTATTATCTTCCCTCTTTAAGAACTAGCATGACAGTGCTATTTCAGTACTGTTGCTGAGTCAGCAATACGTATAACTTTCCTATTATTTTAGAAAATAAATGTGCTACAGCATTACTGTAATCCAATACCAGTTATTAAATAGCTTAAGTGACAGAAGGGGCAGCGACCCAAAACTGTCAAGCCATGGGATTGCAATTAATGCACACTTTCCAATGAGCGTGCAGACAGGTAGGTTTAATTAATGCTCTACAGTACTGAGCTGAACTGAACAAGGCATGACGCAAGGGCAAATACAAGACAGACGGAGCAGTGGGAACACTTAAGGCAGTGCATGCAGGTGGTAGTGGCTGGAGATAGTACCGGGGAAACTTGTGAGAGCCTAGTACAGAAGACGGACAGGAACAAGAGGAATTGGTTCAAACGACAGCAGCTTATTTATGATTCCTAACTGAAATGGATACAGGAAAGGCCAGATTAAGCTCTGTGTTCCGTCTGTGTGTGCATTTCTTACATTGAGAAGTACAGCTGAGTTTTAACAATAACGAGAGACTTTATGTATAACTGTAATAGAACAATACTGTAAGTGAAAGAACAGTTCATGCACTGGAGCAATAAAAACAGCCCAGACCATGTCAGGTGTTGTATTATATAATGAGCAATAACAGTTGTCTTCTGAATCTGTGTAACTTTTAGTAATTTTGAATTATGAGAACTAGAACGCCTTATGTATTTTCCTGGTCAGTGTCACAGCAGGGCCGGAGCCTACACTGCTGCATTTCTGGTGGTCATTTACAATATAGTAAGAGCAGGCTGGGTGGGACTTCGTTATTCAAGGCTGGGTGGGACTTCGTTATTCATTGAAGGCTGGGTTTAAAGAAGGGAACGTTCTTGTTCCACGTAGATGCCATACTACATAAAAAAATCCTTCTTTATAACACATAGATTGCACCATTACCCACAGGCCTGAACAAAGCTCAATGCGCGTGTTGAGTGCTGTACATAGACTTGGAAACACACGAGATTAGATTTGGGTTCATAATCTGCTGCAGATGTTACCTTTCTTTGTTAAGTAGGTCATGCTGTTTGCGACAGCAGCTGTCTTATCTTTGGAATCCAACGTGGTAAATCGAGCAAAGTCATCCACGTAAAAGTTATCTGAGGAAGGGAAAAAGTATTAGATGCCAAAGCGAACTATTTCACGTAAAATGGAAGAAAAACCACTACTATTACCAGAACAGTAGGAACATATCCCATTTAGTTCCTCATGATGCTGCTTTTGATGTCTCATTTCCACTGTTAATATACAGTAAGCTCAGGAATATATTTTTGTTGTTTCGTAACTTACATTGTTGTCTCTTAAGTTACATTAATAACTGCATTGCATCTCTGATATGCAGAAGTCAGTTGAAAGAATTGTTCAAGTCTCACTTAGCTGAAGTTAATTTATGTAAATAATACACATTTAAAAATCGACTGTGTTACTATTTTTCAAGCAACTCAAAAAAGGTAGTTTTTGCAATACTGTCATCATACTGCAGAGTCGCTGCACTGGGCATTAATACATTTAGCCATGAAAAGTTCTGCTAAAATACATGGCGCAGCAAATCTTAAGTAATTCCAGAGAAGGCTGTCAACCTCTGCTCAAAAGAAGGTTAGAAATAAGAAACAAGCTGTTGCTTAATACATTATATGACTGTCCTTGGCTTTTGATAGCATTGCTAATTTTTCATCTTCATGTGTCATGTTCCCCTAATGGTTTGTATAAAAGCAAAACAAATTCCTGTTTCAAAAAACCTATAGACAGTTATGTTGTTACTGTACATAGCATCTCCCCCAGCACCAGGGCTAGGAACATCGCTTGGGGTGCTGTTAATACTTTGCCACTAGAGCTTTCCGTTGGGACAGAAAATGTCTTTGACTTAGATACTTCAAGTTTAATGCAATTAAAAGCATCCCTTACTCATTCCTGTCAGATCTAGGTACTCTCTGTCAGACATTAAGATCCTTGAGTTAATTCTTGGAACAACATTAGGCTGGTTCATGATATATTCAACCACGTCTTGGTCATTAGATAATTCACCCTGAAGGAAAGAGGAAAGAAGCAATATTTGTTATTTCACACGTATGCCTTAGATAACTTAACAAAAACCCAAAACGAACCCCCCAAAACCCAACAACAAAAAAAACAAATCACGAAATTATGCAAGTTAAATTGTCTTGTGTATTACATATTCAGGGAGTTTTCAGCCAGCTTTTCCAAATCTTGTTTCTCTCTGAAGTCACAGCTGAACTCAGCACCTACCAGGTACACAGCTCGCTGGAAGATGCTTGTGGTTTCCAGGATTTTGTGCATTGTCACGGTTTCTAGGTCATCAGGATCCAGCTGATCTTTTTGAAAAGGCATTCCATTGAACAGCACAACAGGGAGAGGACCTACACCTGTTTGCTCATAGTAACTTCTCGCTGCCTAAATACAGGGAAAGAAGCAGCTTTACCACGTCGGCCCATTACCACAAGGGTTCATGTCGTTTCCAGGCACTATCCACACACGTCTATTCTCACCACACTAAGATGTCCTTCTAGCTTTTATATAATACAGAGAATATTGATTTTATGCAGTGCATAAAACACTGTCTATATCTTACGTGCACAAGATGTCCTTGTCTTTCAGAGTTTCAAAGCAAAAACAGTTACTTCATAATACAGAAGTGCAAAATATTCCGTTAAGTTTGTACTGTAAATAAATTAATTCCAATAAGCACTTTCTGGTAATAGCAAAAAATGCACAGCAGGAAATTTGACTTTGGATATGGAAGCAAATGCAATGCAAGCATTGATAGCTGTAACATAAGACAGGTTTTTTTCTTTTTATTTTTTAGTAACATATTTCTTAAACTTGGGAAAAAAACATTTACTTGTGGGGGGAGGGGGTTATTATGTCCTCATTTCATGTAACGACTGCAAAATGCCCCATCATTATTGATGCTCTGTTATGGACAGAAGTTAATCAGGTTCTACTGTTCCGAGGTTCTTGTTGAAGGCTTTCAAGCCCTTTTAAGGACACAAATACCACAAAGCTCAGATCACATGAAAGACTGCGCAGTGTTGTTTTGTGTCCTTTATACAGAGATTAAGCTCTTTCTAAAAGCTTCCTTCTTTATCTGAAGGCTTTGCAATGTTTTATGACAGGGCTGTGCTGAATGGTGTCAGGTACGCCAGTTGCAGCAAGGCCTCCAGAATGGCCTCTCGAGTCTTCTGGAGGAGAGCACTTTGCACATGTTCGGAGTTTCTTGTGGAGGGGCTGTTGCTTTTGTTTTGTTTGGGTTTGGTTTGGCATCTAGTATGTAAACTGAAAAGGCCTCTCCTGTCCTACAAAAATATCTGTCTTACTTTTATGGGTTTTGATTTCCTCAAAATGCTTTTCCCTTCACTTTCCTACACTGGAAGATGGAAAGCATGTGTGCATACGAGCCTATTTATATAACCCTGACCACATTCCTTACATTTACAGATGTAGGCAGGATCATCTGTGTTACAGAGTTATTGTAGACAGTAGTTTCATTCTTTCTTTTAGAATATTCAACAAAAATACATAATCATCCCTCTATAGAACCCCAGATGAAATCTGCTTCATCTCACATGTAAGTGATCCAATTGCTCTCTTGATTTTCTTCATACAGAAAAGTATCAACCCTAAAAATAACTTTATGAAATTACTTGAGGAAGATTGTTGAATGCCTTGCTATAGGAAAGGCATTTTGAATTCATCACGATTACTTTTTCTCACACAGTATTCAAATACCAATAAAGAAAACCCAAACCAATCCCTCCCAGACATTAAGCCCGTTGGTTTTCTTATGTACCATTCCATCACCTTGATTTTTTCCAAGCAATTTTAAACTCTACTAAAGTCTGCATACCAGAATGAAAGCATGACTTATGAGTCGCAAGAAAGTTATCTTGGTTCTGGTACTATACATATAGATTTTTAAAATATACATTACAATATATTATATATACTATGTATGTTATATAAAGCTTTGTGCTGAACATGAATACTTATTAAAGTATTACTAAAAGTCAACCAATGTGACAACAAAATAGCTGTTTGGTTAGTAAGAGAATGGGATCCAGAAATTGTAGGTAACTATTTCATTTCATTCAACTATAACATATCTCATTCAACAATTTCATAATGGCGTTGAACCAAAAGAAGTGAAAAAAACGTCTTATTTCATGAATTCTTACCTTTCTGTTTTGATCATAGGCAGAATCAATTCCCAGAATGCTGTTGACTTCCACATAAGGATACTGTTTCTCAAGAACACTAACCACATGCTCCACTTTTAGCTGATCTCCTGTTTTTACTTTGTTATATATCTGAAAGGGGGATACAAATACAAGTTTACAGCTGCAACTGTAAAGCTTCCGCCCTTACCAAAGGTAAGTTGACTTGTCACCTGTATTCCAACAATTATAAGGCATTAACAGCCAGATTGCAAAACATATTTTCATATCTATTACCCAAATTAACAGCTCCTAAGCACTTGTAGCTCTCATAATTATCTTGCTTTACCTCGTAGTGATTCCAGTGAGATTGGAAGGAGGTAAATATCGTGTATGTCTTTAAGTAATAACTTGCATCTTTAATTAGAAAAGGTATTTGAGGGGGAAAAACACCTCTTAGGGGGAAAAAGTTTCAAGTAAAGCATATCCAAAGAGCTACCCTTCCCTTCAGAATTCAAGAGATGCTTATAAACCATACAACAGACCTCACGTGTAAAGTAGGTAACCGTTTCCCTCTTGAAGGCACAAGATTTTATTTCAATTTACAAACACATAAAAAAAAATTATAATAAAAGTCACCAGCAGTTTATTGTTACAGTATGTCCCAGCTTGTAGATTTGTACAATGTCAAACCACAAATGAAAATGCATTTACTAGCACCTACATTATCCTTTGATGTGGCAAAAATGCAGCAGGAACTGGTCAAAATAAATTATAATATTGAAGGGGTACAGGAGTTTAGAACTCATTGGCAGAAGGAGCAGAGGCAGGATCAGAAAAACTTGCAAAAGCATTAAGTATCACGTTTAAATCTTGTCTCGCTTGTTAAAGTTAGGTCAGAAGCACTTTACAAAGAAACACGTATTGTGTGGTACTGGTATTTGGAGATACTCTGAATACTCACTTTCTTCCATTATCTACATTTTAGCACATTAACATAATCTTACATACATGGACAATCTTAAAACATTAATTTTTGCTTTTAAGTGTATACTTACAGACATGACAGTCTGGAAAGCGTAATTATTGTCCACTTCTTGTGCCACATAATTGTATGTCCTAAGGAGGGCAACACCAGGATCCAGAAGTCCATCAACATCCTCCAAGTCATTAACCACAAAGACTAGTCCTATCCTGCAACCAAACGAATCCCCAGATCATGAATCTCTTACACTAATAAATAATCAACTCTTCATACAACTGTCAGCTTTGATCATCATCTTAGACAAAGGCTTTTTCTGGAATAGACTGTTAAGATTTTGAGCAGCGTGGCCAGGAATCAGACTTAGGACACATAGTCTCTAATGGCGAGTCCATCAGAATCTTGCTTTCATCTCGTTCATCCAGAGTACTTGCTTTTAAGATTCTTTTGGACTGTTAAAGAAATTGAACTCTGTTTTGCTAGTAGCAAAAGTGATATTCAAAAAATTTTAAATAAGAAACAGTATTTAGTAAACGCCCTTCCAAACCACCAATACAAAGTATCTAACATTTCTACAGTGTCCTAGCAAGGAGAATTTTACAATTGCAAAACTCACAAAAATGAAACTCATGTAAAAAAATTCCCATTAAAACATAGCAATTACCTGAGGGGGATGTGGTTACTGAAGAACATCTCTGCCACATTCAGTAACTCTGCTGTGGTCTCGTGAGTAGGATCTACTATCAGCACCTGCATACAAATTGCAAGTAAAAAGTTTCTATTCCCTTAAGAAGTCAAGATACAGGTTTCTGATTCGAGACAGCTTCATTCATGTCTCAGTGCAGAACTATCATCAGTCCTATTTTATACACTGCAAGGCAGATGAGGCCCACTAAATAATAGTTTCTTCTAAAGTCTTGAAGTCCATTGTTGAAAATACCCTGTCTAAACCACTCCTTTAATCAGAAGAGACAAGACTCCTTACATACTGTATGTTTACTTCAGTATCCCCTAGCATCTAGGCTTCTGCCTCCGTGTGTACACAAATCCACCCATTGAGATGCACATGGGAGACAGGCATTTGTCAGAGCTGAGGAACACAGCATTGCTCTGCTCAACCCCCTGGGCAGCCGATGCTGCTAAAACATTCTCACAGCAAGCCCAAACTCAGACAGAACTGGGCCATTCAGAATTAATTTAGGGCCCTTTATTCCTGCCAAGCGTTGCCTTTTTATTTAGTAATTTCAGTGTCAAAACACCGAACTCCAGAAAAAAAGGTAACGCATTAATGCTCCCACAGCTTGAGGTGGTTCAAGTCCCCATTTGCCACTAACCAGAGCAGTCCTTTTTTCTATAAAGCCACTCTGCCACACGATGAGTTACAGTACAGAATTTACAAACTCTTTATAGAGACTAAAAGGACACCCAGGATTAAGCTGAGGACTGATGATCAACTTTTGAAGTCTTGGTGCAAGAACGCTTTCTAACTGAAACAACTGAAGTCAGTCTTAACCCTGTTAAGAACATACTAATTAACAAATTTGAGGGATTTCATTAACCAACTTTAGGCATTATCGCAAAGTTGAAACGCACCAAATCCTCACTTGTCAGGTGATAGTTTTTTCCGTTGATGAAGCAATTTGTGGCATCTAACAGATGTCAGAGAATCACACTTGGTAATCTCTGAATCTCAGCCATAACTTACAAATAGAACAAAACCTTTTAGAAAAACATCCTATCTCAAGATATTTAAGTGACAGGGAAATCCAGCATATATGTAGGTAAGTTGCAAAAGCTAATGTCCCTCCTGTTGAAATAAACGGCACGTTTCCTTTCTAGTCACATTGCTACTTACAAAATTATGGAAGTTTTTTCTAATTTGTCTGATCACGCCCGGAAACGTGGGACGCAGCAGTTCTTGCACATTGGAAGGCCAGGAATTATACCGACTGTCAACTTCAAGATTGTTGATCCACTAAGAAAAAATAAAGGCATTTAAATGATTGACAGTCCTCCTGCTCGAGTCTGAGACTGTAAAATATTTTAAAATCAGACATTATATTGAGAACTGTACAAATAAAAAGTTAAGCTTTTTAAAAAGAGCTGATTATATTTATAACCTTACTTTTGTTTTTTTCTTCACTGCAGTTTCAAAGCTGATTGTGAGATAAGAACTAAAGTTCTCCCGACAGCGTAAGAATGCACTGCCCTACGGCAAATAAAGTATTTCTTACATAAAACCATACGCACTGAAATAGCAGGGCTTCTGATGTCCACTGCATAGTCAGAATCTGATGGCTGGATGTTCAAATTCAGAACATTGTGCAAGGAAAGACCCTCAATTCCTAAGCTGTGCAGGCCTTCCATAACACGGGCTTCATTGCGCAGCACATCAATCAAGCTGGAAGGAAACGAAAAAAACATTGTCGAATTTTCAAGACACAGCAAGTAACTTGCTCTTATCCTAAGGGTTAACAGATGAAAGGTACAAACAAGTCTGCCATGTCTGTGCATTCCTTCTTATTTATCACCTATTTCTACCTGTCGTAAGAAACTTGAGGTAACTTAAACCTATTCAGTTATATTTCTAGGAAAAACTACATTAAGTCAAGATAACTAAAGCATGATACACGTATGTAATTTCAATTCCATGTTATTGAAACAAATCTTGGACAAAGATATAGGGTGGTTTTCAGATTAAAACTTTACAGTGGTTTATCCTTTGAGAATTGGTCTACTATCTTCAGAATAAAATCTTATGTTGGCAGTCTTGGAGAACAAAATCTTGCTAGTCACAGCCCAGATCAAAAGAACAGTACAAAGGTGACTTCCCATTACCGTCTTCAAGGGAATTCCAGTTTTCACATCAGCTTTTTTGTTAGAAATGCACTTGCATAAGAGAAGGAGCCTCCCCCTGAACATGAGGAAGAACTTTGTTACTGTAAGGGTAACAGAGCCCTGGCCCAGGCTGCCCAGAGAGGCTGTGGAGTCTCCTTCTCTGGAGAGATTCAACCCCGCCTGGAGGTGTTCCTGTGCCCCCTGCGCTGGGGGCACCTGCTTTGGCAGGGGGGTTGGGCTGGGGGATCTGCAGAGGGGCCTGCCAACCCCTACCATTCTGTGCTTACGTGATTCTGTGATTTGCTTTTTCCGGTACTTAAAAATTAAACCTAGTCTAGATACAGACTTTGTGAAGAAGTTTCAAAACTGTCTAGATTACTTTATTATCCATGCACAAGCAGGATGCAAGCTCCTAAACAGGATACAATTATTCTGAAAAAGAAAATATTCCTACCTAAATATGTCCTGCGTGTCTAAATCAATAAGCAGTCCATTGATGAACAGCGCAGAATCTCCTGGTTGCAATCCTAATGTTCCTTTGAAATACTGAAAGAATGTAGAAGGCCATTAGAAGAATGCACTGCACAGAAAAAAATTACTAGAGAGTTGACTGTGTCAAAGTTGTAGATTTTATCTCCCTTACTGCGTTACATTACTTCTTAAGTAGAGTCTTTGCTGACTTTGTGTGCACCACCACACCAGAGGAAAAAACAACTGAAGCTATTTAGTGCATAGGTACGTAAATGGGATTTCTATTTGTTTCTATATGATTCAATAGTGCATTGGAAAGTCCTTGAGTAGACTTCTTAAATACACTTAGATTAAATAATCAGAAATGCTTGAGAGAAGTAATTTAATTTTTTTTTAGCTGGCAGCCCACAAAGCAGATGGACAAATAGCATCCGATTACCTGTCTTAGCTCTTTGACACAGAGGTTTGGGCGGAACAGACAAACTGCCGGATATTGCATGGCGCTCACCAGTGGAACTAACTACTGTGTTTAACGTACCAGTTAAGTCCTGACCTAGTAGGTATGTCATCACTGAGAAGTAGATGAGCTGCCACTGCATTCTGATCTCCCGAAGACCAGGCAGCAAACAAATGGAAAAGGTCTTACCAATATTTTGGAATTTCTTCCAAGTACCTCTAAGCAGTAGCCCATTTGAATTGCTACTTGCCCCTGAACAGAGGCGCCATCGCAGAGAACAATTTTGAACGAGGAGAGGTGAATAAAACACAGTCCTCCTGAAGCAAATTTCCAAACTCTAGCATGAAAAATTGTTTAAAAACTGAAAAATTACATTGCTTTCTCCCAATACGTTTTGTCTTGCTGTACCAGTTACCAAATTCTATTAGGAGGCATGATGAACGCTGAAGGAGAAACATAGTATTGGGACATTTAAAAACACTAATATTACAAAGAACATGAGCAAAGCAAACAGAGGAATAGCAAAGTACCACGTGAAGTACCGAGAACAGGAGAGCAGCATCTAATCAGGAAGAATTTATATGTTTTATTAAATAAAAAAGCTCCCAGAGAAGAGCTGAGTACATGCAGTGTTAAATTGTATCTTTTTGTGGATAATTACACAGTAAACTATTATTTACTAATAGCAGTGAACTTCACTATCAAATAATATCCACACAAACTGAGTCATGCAAAGAATAGCTTTAAAAGGCAGGGTTAGATCTAGCCAGATCTGGATCTAGTAGCCTAGACGTACCTTGAATAAAAATGAATCCACAAAATCATGGGTTTACCTGCGGACCAGTCTGATCTAACACGTAACAGAAAAGCCACCAGGTAGCTTTAGCTTGCACTTACATTCTATACTTTGTCCCTTCCAGAACCACACCAGACGACAGTGTCAAACCGCATCCCTTCTTTTCTGATTTTTTCGCTATTGAACAACAACGGATTTCTCTTTCAGAACAGGAATCTCCAGGGACTTGTAAGTAGATGTAAGGTAACTTTGCATTTACTACTAGACTAGCCAAATAGCATTGATTAGATTTTAAACAAACACATCAGCGTGTACTTAACATACTTCATGTTTTTCCTATTAATACCAAGTGAGACTGAAATGTATTAATAGATCAGCATAGAACACATAGCAAAAGCTGTTGTTTGGCTTTGTTTTTATTACTGTCTTAAACTTTTATTTTGCACTCTATCCAGACTGCACTACCAGGTACATTTTGATTGTGCAAAATTCCATACAAAGGCCTGTACAGAATTCCCAAGTGGCTCTTGGTTTTCTCATGCTTTGCTAATGCCAACTACACAACAGAGTTGTTGAAACATTTTTCTGCAAACACCACAGCGTACTCAATGTCCTCCAGAGGTCACTCACAACCTGAGGTTTTTTATGATTCTGTTTCAGAGCACATGTAGACTTACTACTTACATGTAGCTGTTAAATTTTATTCCTTCACTAGTTTCACTCTCAAAACACCAACACTGGAACCATTTCCTCCACATAGTATGAACCATTCTAAGCCATGGCAGAAGGTTTTGAATTTATTCTGTGACCTCCTTGTAATCACTGATTAATTCAGATATCTAAGCACCATCTCAAAATGGGTAATGAGAACTAAATTTCTTCTGCATCCTTAAAACTGTAAGAACATGTCTAATGTATCTGCTTTTCAAACAACAGCTTTCTAAGAAGCTATGTTTCATCCAGGTCAGACATTTTTAAAATAATCTAAAAATAAAACTACATTTTGGCTCTAACAAGTTCCACTAAAAAGCACTCAGATTTTAATATCTAGCTGCTTTTGAGAATACAATCAAAACCTAAAATCAGTAACTGTAAGTCAGCCTCTTTTTAACTATTACCCAGGACGAGTAGCGCTATGACATTCAGACTTTACACATCTGCTATAACACTCAGATAAGAACTAGGTCAGAGAGTGACTAAGGCAGCCACCCAGAAGGCACAGTCCTACAAGAAACACACTAACCATCTCTATACAACTTCGGCGGGCAAGCCACCACTACAAACGTGTAACTCGGAAACTAAAGTCTGATGTGACACAGTCCTGTCCTGCAGATCAGATTAAGACAGTCTGCATGGAAATTCTAAGAACACCTATGCTGTATGTTCCCTGTGAATAAACATTTTCCCCCAGGGTTTACAACATAGTACTTTCATTCCATTTAAAGTTAATTTTATAAAGATAAATAAATCTAGTTAACAGATTCTGAGTTCAGATACCAAACAGAAGGTCACTTTCACACACAGTAACAAGTGCTTGCCAAATAACCATCAGAACACTTGACTACTATGAACAACCATTGTAGGGCCAGCTCTATGAACAAAATACCGTATCATCACTCCCAGCACAGTGATCTCACTCGAAGAATTTCTGGCCAATATTTTCATATTTGAGCAAACAAGCTGAATTATGTTCCTGATCCATGTTTGAAAATCCACCCCTTCTTTACTTCCCAGATGCATACTACAGCAAAGTTGTGTGTTAAAATATCGGGTCATTATTTGAGCAAAATGTCAAATTTTTAACAGAATCATTATTTTCAAAGTTTGAATTTATATTAAAACATAAGTGCAAAAGAACTACGTTACTTTCTGGAAGCATTACCTTTTGGTTCTCTTCAATTTCTGCTCTGAGTTCTGAAGAAACAACTGTTTTGGTTATGGCTCTACAGAAATAAAAACATCATGCTGTGAATCATATTTCTGTTTTCTATTGGATAGATTAGATATCTACTTATCCTACTTCTTGTACCTTAAATATAAATATATTTCGTCTGCTAGTAAAAAGAGCTGCAGTCAGAAGCACCTGCACTTTGTAGTACTGTTAAATAGTAGGATGCACTATTTTTACTTATACTGTATAATTCAACAGAACATACAAACGTTAACCACATGTCAACTCTCAGTGTCTAATTTCTCATTAACCATAATAAAAGTGGGCAGCTGCCAGAAAGGTAGAGGTGGAGGCTGGCAGCAGAATAGGGGGGTTTCACTCCTCGTTGTGGGTTCCCATTCCTTTCCTACGTTGGATCTAGTGAATGGTGAGTACAGCTCACAGATCTGACTAAAAACACAATGAGAGTGCAATGCCTGCCTTTAGGAGCTATAAATAGCACAATCTTAACATCAGTTAGTGGGAAATAAACCAGAATCCAGAGTCTCCTTCCCTCAGGTATATCCCCACCTACTCAAAAAGAAGGAGCCCCTATAATATCATCTTTGCAACCAAGGTCATGGAATTTGTCAAAAGAAATACATTTCTAGACTGGTTGGGCAGGCCAGATTATGACTGAATTTCTTGAAATTAATTTGAATATGCTCAAGACAGTTACTGACAAAGTGCAACAAACAGTGGAATTGCGCAGCAGTCTCTGACATGACATGGACTGGGCTGTTTGGCAAAGTGGATCCCAGAAGAGTGGGATCCAGGGAACAGATAAACCTTAAAGCCACTGAACAGGAAACCTATCCAATAAATTCTTGAGGACTTGATGCAAAAGGTTCAGAAGCACTTCACAACAAAATAGCACAGATAATTCTGGCAAATTTTCCACCAGTCCACATCAACTGGCATTCAAGAAAAACACTGTAAGATCCTCTTTGTAACCACAGGCTGAACAACTTCTCTGCATAAACATTCCCCAGTGTTTGCTTGCAGCTAAACGGAAACTCTGACACTAACACAGCCAATGCTGCCTGTCTCAGGTTCTGCTCAGAATAAAGGTAGTAAGAAAACTTCCAAGAATTCATAATTAAAGTTACCTGGCCTTTGTAGGAAAGTTCTGACTGAGATCTTTCATGACCATTAAAGCATCCTCAGAGGGAGCAGTCAAAATGCGAGCAGCAGTTTGAAAACTTAGATCTAGAAGTGAAAAAAATAGAAGTGAAGAACTCTAAACTGAAAACAAGCCGATGCAGAGTTATCTTAACCTTAGGTTTCAACTTTTTTGCTTATTTGTTTGAAAATTCATTTGCTATCTGCGCCTTTAGATACTTTTTTTTTTTAAAATCTTCTTCCTTGTATTCAACTTCCATTTGTTGCCTTGAAGTAAGTAACCCTTTAAAAATGAATCAGCGTGTCCTGTCTACAGGTTGCTTTAATGAGTCCAGACCATCACCTTATTTTGGGGCTGAGGTGGGAGGATCTGCCCTTCAGAAGGCATCTGGGTGCTTCACAATCTATAAACAGCCACTGCTGGATATAGGTAGATTCTCTGTGGCTACAACGTATGTTCAGCATTTCAAATGACTCTTTCTTTTTTTTAGAGGATAAAAAGCCTTTCCACAGGCCTCTGCGGATGATTTCCAGGGAAACAGGTCAGAATTGCATGCAGATACTTTTGAAATACAGTTTTCCTTTGGTCTTGAGAAATCTCAGCTTTCCACACCAGGAATGTGACCATGGAAAGAAACTTTACATTTCCTTTGCTTTTCTGCATTTAGCAGATCATTCAAGTAGTCAGTTTAAGAACAAGTGGCTTAGTGTACTTCACAATATAGAAAGTAAACGTCATTTCAGAAGTCCTCTGAAACAATCTTTCTGAAAGCTATTTCAACAGGACTCAACAGAGGTGCTTTAGAAAATCCAGTACTTTCCAATGCAGGAATTTACAGTCAAACTGTACACAGCCACTAGCAACCTCATTCGTGTAAAACACAAGAAGATAGGTTTACATTAAGGTTTTGCAGTACAATACTGGAAGTCTTCCTACAGATTACCTTGCAACTGCCATACTTTCAAAGGTGCCATTTCATTGGTACTTTCCACGAGGTGTTTTCTAAGCTCTTTCAGCTCTTCTGTCAAGTCAGGATACAACTGCCTAGAAGGGTACAAGGGTAAAACAACTTCTGTTGTTTCCTATAAGCAAGTCTTCAAAGAAACCAACGTACAAAAAACCATGCTGCTAACACATAGGGATAACTCAAAAATTTAAAAAATAATAACAAAGCAAAAGATCAGAATCTCTGCATCAAGTGTTTTGATATGACAAAGACCAACAACTTACAACTGAGTTTTACCTTAGTTTTCCAAATAGAAAGCCTTGCACTTCATCAATAGGGTCTTTTTCATCTATTACTGTAGCATTCACATCTGTGCCTATAAACACATAGAGGAGAACACTATTACCAAGCTATTCAGAAACAGTTCTCACATCCATTTTCACTAGTTTAACCAAACTACACAGCAGTAATCGAAAAAAAGAAACGGCAAACTTCAGGTTTACTTTTAAACCTGTATCCAAGAGACGTTACCTTTACAAATGAACACAGTAACGGCTGAAATAAAACTAAGTTGGATTATTGAGAAGGAAAAGCTTAAGATGAGTGGAAGTCTCAGAGACCTAGGCATTGCAGAGGAATTCACTAGGACCTACGAGCTTTCAGGACACGCCAGCCTTGTACAGTAAGGGCTAAACTTCAGTTGTGAACACAACCCTGACTTTAGGCCCAAAATACATGATAAAAAATGGTATCCAAATAAAGTCCGATTCTAGGCTTACACATCAAAGAGAAATCTGTGCAAAAGACTCACACGATCTCCTAACTAGCTGGACACAAGCCAGCTCCAACGTAGATGTTTTACGCTCAAGTCTAACTAAGGGTCCCGACCTTTTAGGTGAGTGTTAGCTTCTGGACAAGCCAAAACAGCACAGGCACACGTAAAAGACTGCACGGTCAGAGCATTCACAGAATCAGACAAGAGCTGGATGAGAATCACACACCTCTAATGCACAGCTTACTGCTATTGGCAGCTCACAGCAATGCAAGTACAGCTTGCCCATTGTGTAAAACATTTCAGATTACTGCATTTAGAGTAATGATTTTATAAAACTTCACAAGTTTACAAATAACAGATCTTCCCCAGAATTATCGCCCCCTCCACCTGAAAAGACAAAGGTCTCCAATGTCCTATTCTACAAGCAGTATCAGAGCTTTTGCATGACTTTTTGATGACGAATTAATGGAAATTCTCATACAGTAATAAAAATCTTAAGTTGGATCATCTCCTCTCATATGTTAGTTTCTCTTAAAATTAAATACTTTTACAAATAAACACCAAAGGTTTTACATGTCTATACCCTAGCTGGTGGCAAAATATTCTGAGTCAGAGTTTAGAACTGCATCTAGATGAATAGAATATCTGCAATTCAGACAAACAGTCATTCATATAAAAAGTTAATATAAAATTATCTTATATAGAAATATAAAATACAATATATT